>JASMMZ010000011.1:4064392-4473649 GCA_038502455.1 Anisogramma anomala | reverse complement strand
GTTGTTGTTGTTGTTGTTGTTGTTGTTGTTGTTGTTGTTGTTGTTGTTGTTGTTGTTGTTGTTGTTGTTGTTGTTGTTGTTGTTGTTGTTGTTATCTCTTTATTCATCACTATCATTGTCATTACTACTATTGTTATTAACATTACCATCGGTTGCTACCCTGAAAAGAATTAAGCGCCTCCCGCGCCTTAGGCTACATATTCTTGGGTAAAAGATAATAGTAGAGTCGCCCTTCTCACGGAGTTTAGCGAAGAACTCGTCGAATTTACTTGCGTAAAATAAACGTAGGCCAGTTAGTTAGATAGTAATAGCAATCGTCATCTTAGCTAGCTACCTATTAATACCTAAAGAAAAAGTAGTGCAAGCTTCATATTGAGTATTGAGAGAGTAGACATCGAATATGAGAACTCTGGATTAAGAATTGAAAAAGTAAGTAACTTACCGTATAAGCGGCGGGCGCATAGAAGGGTTTCAGCGAAAGGTTCTAGTACTACTAATATAGGGGCGTACCCGTTGCCGCCCCACTTGTAGTAGTGGCAATGGTCCAAGAAGCCACCGCTTTAATAGCACTCGCTAATCGACTTACCCGCAAAAGCGGATGATATATATGGTACGTAAGGCATAGATTTTAGCAGGCCGAGGGCGTTTACCTTGGTACATCGCTCTAATGCCTTATGAGTCAAAACGTCCTCATAGCGTACCTTGGCGAAACACGTTTCGAAACGGCAAGCACGATCCCTTATTCTAATCTAGTATAAATAAAAATCAATATTATCGAAAGGGAATTCGAAAAATGTTTACTACGTACCCCGTTACAGTTCACCAGTGCTACATTTTTAACGTTTAGTAAGCGATACAGATAAAGGCAGGGTTTTTACTCATAGCAAGAGAGCAAGGTTAATAACCTCTGGTTTCCGCTTCAGTTGTTACTATTAAGAGGTAAGGCAGAAAAGGGGAAAGGGGGAAAAAGGAATAATGGAGGCAGAAAAGCGAAAGGGGGAGTGATTACTGGTGGAAGCGCGAGCAGTGACTATAGCCTCTATAACGCAAACGCGCTACCGCACCAAACAACGCCTCTCATTATAAGATTTTCGAGATGGAATATTGTATGAAGTAATTAGGGCTTGTTATTTAGGTGTGTAAGCGCTGTATAGCCAATTAAGAGCTTGTTGTTCAGGCGTATAAACGCTGTATAACTGATTGGAAGCTTACCTAGCAATTAGTAACACGTCGTTAAAGGGGAAAAAAGTTTTGTCTAAACCTATAACGATGTATTTTCTATTGATTTACTATCACCGGGCAGTGCCAATTGCGAAAGATATATTAGCTGCTACGAAATAATCCTGTAGATATCTGAGGGGGGGATTGTAATACAGGCTCTATTGGCGCCCATACAGGCCCGCAAGACCTTATTCCATCCTTTCAATTAAAATCTTAGGGTTCCCTGAAGCCCAGGAAACCCTTAAACGTGTGAAATACAACCTTGCTTCAATAACGCGACGCTACCGTTTTAGTCCCCACCAAATATTTACTTACGCTGGAGATATAATTATATGAACTTTAAAGGATAACGATTTATAAAGCTTATATAAAAAAAGACCCGTATGAAGGGTAAAAGTAAAACGTATAAAAAAATGCGTAAAGGCGCATATGTACGCGTACATATATAGGCTTATGAATATATGTATGTGTATATATATACAAATCATAGTTTATTATTATCAAAACACATCGTACAAATACCTTTGTACGCGGAGTAACACGTAAGTTTAATCCTAAAAAAAATACATAAAACGGACACTTACTTAAATAATCCCTAACCCCTAACTCTTTCCAATATAATAACAAAGTTTCACCTACATTAATAAGTATTTTCATACCTTACACCCGATACTCTAGGCTCTTATAACGCGAATCCTTATAACTAATGTTTTTATACTAATATATACAATAATACCCTCCCGTAAAAATCGCCTTTTATATACCGCATGCTGTCTTACACGTCAATAGCCCAACCCTAAATAACTTGTTACGCTCCGATAAGCTTTTTGTAAATGTAATCGTTTTTTTCGCTCATACTCTTCCCCATCTCCTTTCGTAAACCCTACCCGCTTTGCGTAACCCCGAGAGTTATAACCTTTTATATGTTATGAAATGTTCCTTCTATTAAAGACTAATTACAGAGTTTGTGTTAAAAAGAAAAATTCGGGTGTCTGATATACCTATTACGCTGATAAATGTCTTATCGTTTTGAGGAGGACAAAAGGTCAAATATTAATCGAAAATAATAATTAAATGTCACGGCGGGTATATTCCAATTTATATTCACACCGCGTGGCCTTTAGCCAACTACCATACCGCGGTCGTTGTAAAAGCGTTTTCCGGAGACCTAACCGTTTTATAGTGACCTTTTTGCGCTATTTTGAAATCGGCGAAAGGTGACGCGACTTAAAACGTGACTATAGCGTTAATAAATCGCTGGGGTATTATTATCGTCGAAGGATAGGTTAACTGCGGGGACGAAAATTTCAATAACGCCGGAAAAACAGGGTATATCAATAATAAACCCGTACCCGCTGCCCCTATCTCCGCCTCCCTCTTTCCTTTTCGATATCAGGTCTACCCCCATCCGCGGTTTGTCCCTGGACTTGCCCCTTTCAATAAATAGAGACATGGCCGATACGTTACAGTTGTCAAGGACTTAGTTTCTAGGATAGTAGAATTATTACATAGATAAAGCTTTCTGCCAGATACTATGTATGATATAGGACAGCAAGCAGACAACGTAAATATTGTTAACGGGTATAAAACGTATTTATTATTCGTAAGAAAAAATATAATCTTTTATAGGTTAAAAATTCATTTATTTCCTGTTTTCGAAGAAATAGTTTGTCATATAAATGAATACTCGGAAATTTTTATAATTCGAAATAAAACCTTATATGTGTAGATTTTGTATGCGTTTTCATCTGGATTCTTTGAGAAGTCTCAGTAATAATTTCAAAACCTTTAAAAAAACAAAAAAATAAATCAGGTAAACGACGCCTCATTCCCTGTCATATATAATATAAAGTTCATTTGTATTTTGAGTTAAAAATACCGGTAGTATAACGTAAAATCCCTATAATTGTATTTTATTATTCAAAAATGGTGAAATAGGAGTTAGAATAACAATGATAACGTCGCGACGAGCTTTGTAGATCGAAATTTGTAATATTTCGAACCGGCTCAGTCGAATACGGAAATTTTTAACTCTAATATTAAAGAAGAACTTGCTCTTACTATATTAATAACATTTCTATTAGCCGGTTTTAAATGTATTTTCAAATATACCATAAAGCTGTTAGCAAAGGATTGATTATTATTGTTAAAATTAGTAGAGGATTAAATACTAATATTCGCAAATGTATTCGCCAACTTATTCGCAACGTCGTTTCCGTCGATACTCATATACCATAAATACTATTTTATCGTCATGAAGTTTAAATGAGAATTCATCACGGTGTAAAAGCTTTTAAAAACTTATTAAGACGAGGGAAACAGATCCTTTTTTAAGTTTCATATTACCAAATTATTGTCGATATACATTATAATTTCACTCATAGTCGTACGCATAATTACTTCCTAGTTTGAAAATAAATCAATAACCTTCGTATCGACAATATATGAATTAAAATAATGTCTGTCAAAACCTTTTGTTATTATATGAAAGTTATAGTAAATTATGTGTTTGTATCCGATTTGTCATTATTTATTATACTTGTTGGAATAGTACTACATAGAGTGTAGTAGGTCAACTTTACTGAAAGTAAAGTTGACTATACTGACTGCAAGTTGAGTGTATTGTTTGTGTGGACTTACTGCATTGATTCTAAGTCGAGTGCAGTATACTACACTTCATACTAGGGCATGGGCCAAGAAATTGACCATACGAATTACAGTGCAGACCAGCTAGCGGTCGGCCAAACCTAGAACAAGACATCCATCACTTAACCAATGTAATACTACTGTTACTTCGACCACGATTCGAATCGATAACTTTGTAACGATCTAAGGCCTTACTAACACTAATCAGTGTTTATTGGGTTAAGAATATATTGGCTAAGTAAAAAAATAAACGAGTTTCCGGTTACGCTTTACATTAAATGGCGGTTAGGGTAGAGGAAAAAGTCTTGCGAAAGGCTTTTACTACTATATTAGTTTCTACAGCAGTACGTAAAGAAAACCTTTGAAATGAGCCAGTCTTTACGGAAATTGAGAGGTAAAGACGGTATTGTTAGCGAAGATACTCAGAAATCTTTATAAATATTTTTAAAAATGTTAAAATTAACAGTTAAAAGTTTCAAAGTTTAGTAAGTCAGTAAACGGCTAAGTGGGTACTACTACGGGTACTATTATTATAAGAAAAACCACTAAGTTTCACAGCGAAATAAAAAATAGCCTTCCTCTTTTACTTATAATAACAAACGACCTTCGACTTTACCTTTTACAAAATAACTTTCTTTTACTTCACTTTTTCTAATTTACTTACGTTAAAATAATCGTTAAGTTCACTACTTCAAGTAAAAACACTGAGATTCGCCAAGTCGCGTTGAAAAAGTTATGCCGCGCGACTTAACACCAAATTGCTAAGTTTCTAAGCGACTTTATATTAAAAATACTAAGTTTTTACCCCCTCATTACCAAGTCCCTAACCTATTAAGACTTATATTAACATAGAACTTGAAACAACACTTACTTAAAAGATTTTAAGAGGGATTAACACCTTTGGATCCTTTTTGAAAAAATAATAAGATAAATATTTGTAAGAGTAAGATGTCGACGAGAACTTAATGAAAAAGTACCTAGCTTACTTCGTTGGCTATTATATTGTTAAGTAAGACGGCAGCAAAGAATTTCACTGCGGTGACCGAGTTTCTCGAAACTTTCGTTATGTTTTCGACGACTATACTATTGACAAATGTAAAAAGGCTTGAAAAGGTATAAAGTTAAAGTTAAAAGCTAAACTTGAACGCTGAGGGATCTATGTGTCAGAAAAGAGCTTTAAAAAGATGGTAAAACCCTTTTTTAAATTAACACAGCTTAAAGAATACCTTTAAGACCTACCACCTAAGGGAAAGAGTCTTAAAGAACCTTAAAACCTTTATACACGATCTAAATGACTACCTTTGTACCCTTACTTAAGTTGAATATTTTTATTTGTTAGTGATGAGAAACCTATTAATTTATTCGGCAGCCTAATACCTTTACGCAACAGTGCTGAATACGCTCTTAATAGCGGTAAAGTACGTGAAGTAACGTCTGCTAACGCGGTTAGAGGAATTGACGTTGGCGCCTTATACCAGTCAATGAAATAAGTTCATTAACCCTTACAAAAACCTTTAGGTCCCCCTTACCCCTTAGCATTTGTCTTGAAATCTTCAAGCCTCTTGAAAACCTTTTCACGGAAAATTTAATTATATACGCGAACCTATTACAGGTTTTATTACAGGACTTTACTCCTCAGGCTAGGCGATTGACAATTACTATTAACAACGTGCATCATAAGCTTTAAAGCTTAAATTGCCAGGAAATACTAATAAAAACTGGGATAACTATCGCGACTTGCCCCTAAAACCTATTATGATTATTAATATTAATTATAAGTTTATTACAGATTTAGCCAAGATTTGGAACGATATATAAAAGTATAACTGGAAACCCTACAACCTTTTTAATACTAAAATATTACTTTTTTTGAATATATATAAGTAAATAAAGGTTTCTTTTTTTAGTTTTTACTTATTATTCCCTGAAATCATCATAAGTCACTTAAGCAACTATTATCTAACCTTTTTAATCTAAGCCACCACGTTTCGCGAGAATTATAATTGTATAAAAAGCTATTTCGATTATGACGTCAATTTCGCCTAATACTATACAAATTGAGCTATTACCTAGTGAACTACAATAATGACAAAGAAGAAAGAGGAGTAAATACCAATAGATGTCTTTAATTAGATGTTTAATAAGCTGATGTTGTGTTGACAAAGAATAGTGAAGGCTCACGTTGACCAACATACACTTCGCAAACAGGTACAGATAGCAGTTACGGGCATTAACGAGTTCGAATACGCCTTATAACGCTTAAATGCTACCTGCGAAGGCTTTTTTTAGCCATTTACGATTTTCGTTGGCAACTGTAATGGCCTGTATATTAAACTTGCTTAGTATATATCCTTAAGTCGGCAACTTCCCCAATGTGGATAAAAAAGACCTTATGGTGGTTAATTACGTCGATTGTAAATACGGCTATAAGCACCTACTACGTTTAAAATCTGGTTTATCAACCTTAGATTAGAGGTAACAACCATGTTAGCGCAACTAATGCCAAGATTTAGGCGAACTTAACAACTTTAAGTACTATCGTTGTAATAGTAATAAGAGATATTGGATTTGTAGTAAGTTTAAATATTAGTTAACTCGGTAGCTCCCCATCGATCAAAATAATAAAAAGTTAATATATAATATTTGATACCTTATTACTTTTGAACATGATTCCTTACATTGAATCGTATACTTTAAAGGTAATAAATAAATTAACGGCGATTATACACTTATGTAAATTAAATTGTATAATGATATTACTTCTAACGCGGCGTAGTAATTAACCAACTACGTTTTTCCATGCCGTTTGGGTGGTAGAAACTCTTAACTTTTCCTTAAATAAGCCCTTAACCCTTTACATACCTTTTATTTTCACGACCACTACGCGGATCACACCTTTTAGGGTATTATACCAGATATAGAAGTAACAAAGTACTTAATAGGAGGCTATTCTTAGTACGTGAAATGATGGAGGAAAAGTATCACAGCGATTTAAATTAATTGTTACGATGTTGGTCAAGCTAAAGTTGGCTTTAGCCTAGCCAAACAACTATCGTTATTGGGGATAATAGTAATTGAAACTATTTTGAAAATAATTAAGTTTTACATCCTTAAGTCCCTTACCCCTTTACTTTTATATTTATAGGATATAATGACCCTCAGCGTTCATTTCCATATTAACCTAAACGAGTTGATTAAAAATGGCTAAAGGTTTCTCCTCTTCTTTAAGTGGGGGCACCTGTGATTTTATTTTTAAAGCTCTAAAACAGTGGTGTTGAACTTAATGAAGCTGGAGATACGTTAACTACATCGGCATTTTAACCAACTAACTGTTAACAGGCTATATAAAGTCCTAAAGTTTGCAGGTATGAGGGATGTGAAATATTTCGCCCTAAAATCTATTAAAAATCTTTATTACCACTATTAAACGTATATTTAAACGCCCTAAGATTTAAGTTTATATTAAAAAACGATAAGTAATTTAATAATATAGTTTTCATTAATGCGTTTTACCTGGATAAGAAGCTAGTTTTCACGTATTTGACTTTATAACCTCCTTTTAAGAAGCTTAATTCTGAAGTCTCTATCGGCAAAAGATATGAGGGAAACACTAAGGATGTTGATATCGATACGTATTTGAGCTTACTTAACATCATCGTTGATGATATCGATACCAATTTTGCGACGGCGGAGTTTTAAAAAAATATCAAAATAATGGGTATCCAATGTAAATAGGTACATATAAAAGCCCACTGGAGTATTGGAAGAATTGAAGGGTATAATCCCTACTTTGCTGAGTGTATAATATTTTTACATTGGAAATTGTAAGCTTTATTGACTCGGAAGCACGCTTTTAGAAAACGGTAAAGGGCTTAAACTATATTATAGGCCCTAACGGCCTAGTACTAACGCTACTGGGTTTTAAAGCGTACCTATTCCTTAATAATAAAGTTCCGCCTTCGGTAAGTACTTAAAAGCGTGTTATGGCCTACAGAAAAACGTTAAGGGAATTGTAAAGGGAGTCAGTACGCCGTTAGGTTAATAATACTCTTAACATTGGGAACAGCCCTTTAACAATTAACGTATTTACTTTGATATTATAAAGTAAAGTCCTCGTGTGGCGGGAACCTGGCAAATATGAGGACTCGTACAAAATCTTAAGTATTGTAAACTCTAAAGTGGTTATTAAAACCGCTAACGATTTTATATCATTTCGAATTACTTAAGTTAAGCCTAACATTAGAGTTACTGACGATAAAAACCCTTAAGTTAAACGATTTAGTTAATAAGAACCTCCTTTACCCGTTATCGATAAGCTGATAAAAAGCCACCAGCACGGATGACCCCCCAAGAAAAGAACGTTTAAAAAGAGTAATATAAGCTGGGCCATATTTACAATATTACTTAGGTAGGAAAGAAAAAGAATAATAACGAGGACTTAATAGGAACGCTCCAAATATAAGGAATTATTAAGACCTCTAGTAAACCTTTTTAAAAAAAACGATAGGGTCAACATTAACGGCCTGTTAATTCGAGGAGTTGTACAATTCGTGACGAAAACCAATTTTAAGCTTTAAAACTCATATATTACGATTTTCAAATCGAGGATTACCTACGAGGTTGAAGGTAAAACCACGGGGCGGACGTACGAAAAGTCACGTTTAATCGCTTAAAGATACGGTGATAAATGTAAAGACTGGATACTTACATAGTCGCCAACGATTTAAAAAATATAGAACGATTGGTGGTCGCTTTATCAGTAAGCTTACTAGTTAAAACTAAAGTAAAGTTTAAGCTTAATGGTAGTAATATACCGCAGGCTTATACGTAGTTAATGACAAATTTATAACGAATTGTACTGCCAAAATTTCCATAAAAGCTACGTATTGTCCACCCTTTAGGGATGGTAATACGATATATTGAACCATTATACAGATTGTCTAAAGTGAACGTTAATTAGTCCTCAACCTATCAGTTTCATTTAAAATTACGATTAACTATAAAGTTTTCAATATACGATTTGTACTTATAAGTAACGTAAAAAAAGGACTTTAGCCTAGTGAGTATGTAGATTAATGATAACCTTTTCATCGAAACAGTTAGCTTTATGGAATCTAAAAACAGGAGATTAAGGACTCTAATTTTTAAAACTGCGAGCTGGTAATAATATTGGCGAAGGGTAACTAACTTAACTTTAACGGATCGTTAATCCGTATGTTTAGTATTAATACTAACCTTAGTTTTTGCTAAAACGGCTAGGGAATTGTTTTAACTACAATCGACAAAAATAATATGGATAAGGTCCAACGGCACTTAAAATAGCGTGCTCGTAATAGTTATACTGCTAACTTATACTCACCTTAAGCACTTTACGACCTTTCCATCGCAGCACAAATACAGGATCCGTTAGATAAAGACTTTAACCGGCTAAATAAGAAGCTCAGATGGAAAATGCGAAATCTGAACCGCGGAATTAATATGGTCCCAATCGACTTGTCGAAAACCAAGTAAATTATTTTTACGGTTAGGTCTTTTGTAAATAATATCGACCTGTTTTTATAGATCGGCTTCCTAAAGACCCAAGTCAACGAAATAGGCGGGAAAACCAAATTAGTATTATTGGTAGCCTAATTGATTAAAACTCTGTAAAATTTAAAAGGATTATAAGAAACGTATTAACTTTGAAGGTTTATAGCATAATAATAGGCTTCGACGTAGGCATAATACTATGAAAACTCCTTCACCTTATTACTAAGCAGCCAATGATTCCTTCTATCCCCGTGTTAATTTATACCGACTTAAAAGGCCTTTTCAAATGCCTTTCAAAACTCGGAACCACTAGTGAAAAAATTCTGATACTTGATGTAATAGTACTTCGTAAAACCTATAAAGGGAGGGAAATTGAAAAGTTCCAATGGATTAACGGCAAGGATAATCTTATTAATACCATAATGAAGTTATCGTCGAATAAGTCCTTAAAAAGGTTTGGGGACAGTAATATACTAATTATACCTATCAAGGAGTACGTTAATAAGCCGCCCAAAAAGCCCAAATTACGTGATAACGGTTAGAGATATGTTAGGAAACTGGAAAACTGCCAGGGAAGTAAAGGAATTAATAATAACAATCTGTTTTATTATCACGGTTAAAATGAATGTTTAAAAAGACTTATGGCGAACGAAAGTTTTGTAGGAATTGATAAACTTGGACCTCGAAGCTAAGGGGCAATTAACGGCAAACGGTGTTGATTTGTATGTAATTAGGTGCAATTCAGTATAGAGGTTAATTGGAATTGAAAAGAGGTTAAGAAGTTGATGAGGTTGTTATTTAACGTTAACCAGAAAAGATGGATTAGCCATACTAGAGTACGCGCACAAAAATAAAAAGCCGCTAGTGTTGAAATAGTACTACATGTAATGCAATAGGTCAACTTTACTATAAGTAAAGTTAACTATGCTAACTACAAGTTAAGTGTATTATTTGTGTAAAATTACTGTAATATGTGTAAGTCGAGTGTAGTACAATGCACTTTATATTAGGGCATGGGCCAAACAATTGGCTATACAAATTACAGTATAGACTGGCTAGCGATCTGCCAAACCTAAACAATACATCTACCACTTAACCAATGCAATACTACTGTTACTTCTACTACGATTTAAATCGACAACGTTACAACGATATAAGGCCCTACCAACAATACCATTATTCGGATTTGCCGATAAATATTGTAATATGGTTTTCATTAAGGTTAAAATATTATTTTGAAGAATTGCAGCAGAAACTTTCTTATTAAACTAGCTTATAAAAGAATCTAGGAATTCGGAAAAGTATTATAAATCTAGTAATATAAGTCGTGATAAAATAGGAAATTTCCCGTTAGCTATAAATAGGTGTGTCTATGGCATAGTTATTAAATATTAGCCTCGTAATATAAAAAGGTTTCCGAAATCAGCAGGAATGTCATATGTCGTTAAAGTTGTTCGGAACCGTGTAAAGCGCCGGGAAACCGTTATAATATGTGAAATCGTTTGTTTATAGATTAATGTAATATCCGTAATTTAAAACGCGGTTATCAGCAACGAAACGGTAGCTGTTGTCGTAATACTTTATATAAAGGGGTATCCGACGTTAAAGAATTTTAAACGATAGGTTAAACGGAGGCGTTATCGTTTAAGGTTAATTTTACCGAAGGGTAAAACGGAATTTGTAACGGCGACGACATTAGGCGAAATTTTATATAACGGCGTAAACGCCCTTACTATAATGATTAGCGGGACCGTAATTTATTCCTAGAGGCCTTTTTACCTATATTTATAATTTTCATTCTCGATATAATATGTAAGTATAGATATAACCACGGTAACAGTAGTTGCATGTAGAAATTGTAGTAAAGGTCTTTGTTTTATATCCAAAAGTCCTTTATCATGACAGGTGACCTTTAACGCTCTTATTAAGTGTTTTCCGACATAAATTCTTTTTAATAAGATTTATGTTGGTAGGGATTTAAACGTTACAAAGTTGTCGATTCGATTGGTCGAAGTTATAGTAGTATTGCGTGGTCAAGTGGTGTATATATTGTTTTAGGTTTGGCAGACCGCTAAACGGTTTGCACAGTAATTTGTATAGCTCATTGCTTAGACCATACCCTAGTGTAAAGTGGGCGTATACTGTACTTGATTAGCAGTTAATATCGTAAACTCATAAAATAATACGTTCAATGTGTAGTCAATATGGTCAACTTTACTATAAGTAAAGTTGATTTACTGTACTATAATTGCTATTATTTCAATATTAGTCGCTTTTAAGTTTGTACGCGTACGCCAGTGTGGTTGATTAATATTTTCCGATAAGCGTTAAACTACGACCTCCGTAACAGGTTAGACTCTTGTCAAATTCAATTAACCTCCATATTGAATTCTACCTATTTTCACTCAAACTGACCCTAATTGCTGTTAATTTCCCCACGGGTCTGAGGTCCGCTTTTATCGATTTCTATAAAACGTTCTTTCGCTATAGACCCATATAAGCCTTTACTTTAGCCGTGCTAATCAAATAAGTCGCTATCATTAGGCCCTTGATAGTCTTCTATTTCGCCAGCATATCCCTAACCATTGTTACATGATTTGAAATTGCTGGATGGTCTATTAACGTAGCCCTCGATACCTATAGTTAGCCTATTACTCTCTACATACTTTTTAAGGGCCTTGTTTAATAATATCTTCGTTATATCATTAGTAGGATTGTCTTTCCCGTTGATTTACCAGAACCTTTCAATCTCACTCTTTTCGTATTCTTTGCTGAGTACTATTACGTCGATTATCAGGCGTTTTTCGCTAGTGGTTCCGAGTTTCGAAAGATATTCGAATAGGCTCCTCGAGTCGGTATAAATCACTACTAGAATCAAAGGAATCTTTAGCTTCTTGGTAATAAAGTTAAGGTTTCTCTATAGTATTATGCTTATATAGAAGCCCGCCATTATGTTGTAGACCTTCAAAGCCAATATACTTCGTTTAATCCTTTTATATTTGTCGAAGATGTAATAAATTAGGCTGTCGATAATGTTACATTACTCTTCCTACTTACCTTCGTTAACGAGGGTTATTAGAAAGCCAATTTATATAGACAGATTGGCGTTATTTGCGAAAGACCGATTCATGAAAATTATTAACTTATCCCTCGACAAGTCGATTAGATCTATATTAATCCTTCGGTTTATATTTCGCATTTACTACTTAAGCCTTCCGTTTAGGCTGTTAAGGCCGTAATTTATTAGGTCCTGTGTTCGTACCGAGATAGATAGGTTGTAAGAAACCTTTGCTTGGTATAAGATGGTAATACAACTATTATGGGCACGCTATTTCAGGTACCGTTAAGCCTTAGTTACTTTAGTCTTGTAGATTATAGCTAAATTAGCTCCTTAGCCCTTTTAACGGAGACTAATATCGATATCAACACTAAGTATGAATATTGACGATTTATTAAAGTTAAGTTAGCTATCCTTTGCCAACATCGTAACCGGCTAATAATTTTTAAATTTCAAATCCCTAATCGTTCATTATTCCGATATTATAAAGCTAGCGGTTCTAACGAAAATGGTATCCCTAGTTTATATATTTACTGGCCGAAGTTTTTCTCTTACGTTACTAGAAAAAATAAGTTATATGTGAAAGACTTTATGTCTAGTCATGATTTAATGTGTAATTGGTAGGTTAGAAACGAATGAAAACCTGTTTTAGTTAATTCTTAAAAAGGTTTAATATATTATATTACCGTTTGTAAAGTATAAATGGTTTGTAACTTCTATGACAATTTTAGTAATATAATTCATTATAAATATTTTGTCAATTACATATAAGTTTACGTTATATTTCGGCTATTAATTGTAAACTTACTTTCAGTTTTGGTTAGTAATATTTTAAATCGTTGGTGATTACTTAAGGATTTGAGTTTCATTTTCATTACTGTATCCTAAAGCGATTAGGCGTGATTTTTGATACGGTCGCCCTATAATCTTACATTGAACCTTGTAGATAATCCTCGACTTGAAGATTATACTATTTAGGTTTCAAAGATAAGTCGGCTTTATGTATAAATTATACGAGTCCTTCAGGTTATAAAAGGTCAATCCTGCCCCTGTCGTTTTCCTTAAAGGGTTTGCCGAAGGTTTTACCAATGTTTTATATTTGGAGTTTTCGTATTAAGTTTTCGTTATCCTTTTCTTTTTTACTTATCCAAGCAGTATTGTAAATGCAGCCCGGTGTATATTACTCTTTCTCAACATTTCTTATTTTTGGAGCTCATTCGCGCTGACGGTGTTTCATCAGCTTATCGATAAGGGATAAATTAGATTTGTATCAGCTTAAACTCTTAGCTTAAGAATGTTTATCGTTAGTGATCCTAATATAAGGCTTAACTTGTATAGTACGGAAAGTTACAAAACCGTTAGTATTTTTAATGATTTCTTTAAATTTAACGATAATTAAGGTTTTATATGAGCTTTCCGATTTGATTAGTTTCTGTTATACAAGGACATTATTTAGTAATGGCAAAGTAAGTACGTTGATAATTGTGAGGACGTTTCTGGTATTAAGTATATTATTTACTTGGCGGAATGCCGATTCCTTTCCTAATTCCTTTAGTAATTTGCTGTAGGATAGCTTTCTTTTAGGTACTTACTAATAATGGAGATTCAATCGTTAGTCGTGAATACGCTTTAAAAACTAGTAGCATTGATATTTGGTAGTCACGGCCTATATTATCATTTCAGCCTTTTACCGCTATTTAAAGGCGCGTCTACAGATCTGTAAATCTTTCAATTTTTAGCATAAAGATATCATACGTTCGGAGAAGTAGTACGTATGCCCTTTTAACCTTTTCAATGCTTTAGTAGGCTTTTACAGACACCTGTTTGCATTAAATGCCTATTATTTCATCATTTTCCTGAAATTCCGTCGCCGTAAAGTTGCTGCCAGTATCGTAAACAACGACGTTAAGTGGGATTAAGTACGTGTCAATCCATAATATTATGAACATTTCCCACGTATCTTTTACCGAAAAGTACTTTAAAAACTTAACTTCGTAGAAAAAAGTTACGAAGTCAACAACGTAAAAAAAAGGCTAATAATTTAAGTAAAATATATTAATGAAAACCTCGTGGTTAACGTCCATATAGTCATTTACTGTAAACTCTAATTTTCGGGGGCTTAAGGCATATATTTAATAGTAATAAAAAAGTTTTTCTACAACTTCCAAAACAAAGTATTCCACATTTTTATATACCCTGTTAACTGTTAGTTAGTTAAACCGTCGGTGAATTTGGTGTATTTCTACCTCTGTTAAATTTAATAATATTGCTTTGGGATTTTTAAGATAAAACTATAGGTGCACCTATTTAAAAGTGAGGGTAAACCTTTAACCGTTGTTAACCAGCTCGTTAGTGTTAACATTAACGTTAACGCTAAGGGTTTTTATATTCTTTAAGAAAAAAAAGGGAAGGGGTAAGTAACTTAAAGTTATGAAACGTAATCAACTTAATAATAGTTCGAATTACCGTTATCTCTAGTAACGATAATTGCTCGCCTAGTCTGAAGTCAACTTTTACTTTGTCTGTATCGTAACAATTAATTTTAGTAGCTTTGATTCTTTTCCTCTGTAGTACTACATATTATAGATAGCATCTTATTAAGTACTTTATTGCCCTTATATCTGGCATAATACCTTAAGAAGTGTATTCCGAGTAACAATCGCGAATATTAAAGGGGTAAAAGGGGTGAGGAGCTTTATTAAGGCAAAGGTAAAAGTTTTTACCGCCTAAGCGGTATAAAAATTCGTGGTCGGCTAATTATTAAGTCTCTTTAGGAGCTATATATTCATGTCACTCAATTTACTTCGGGGTATTGTTGCTGTTAATTGACTTATCGCCTTAAAATTATACAATTTAATCTGAGTATTTCTATTTGAAAGTCGTAGGATATTGAATTTAATATATTACATTTTTATTTTTTCGCTCGGCAAGGAGCTGGCGAGTTAACCAATAGCCAAAAGTACTATAAATTTCATATCTTTTACTACTACTAAGACGATAGGTTTGATGGTCAATAGGTCCACTTGAATCTTAACCTTATTAACGCCAACGTTCTTATTACCTTTAATCTAGGGTCAATAAGCTAAAACTTTGGCGTTAAGAGCGGCCGTAGCCGTATTTTCGGTTGACTTAATTCATTACCATAAGATCTTTTTCATCTACATGAAAAAAGTTGCCGGCTTAGGGGTATATATTAAGCAAGTTTGGTATACGTGCCATTACGGTTACGAGTAAGAAAAAAAACTAGTTAAAAAAGCCTTCGTAGGTATTTAGGCGTTTCAGAGCGCATTCGAACTCGCTAATACCCGCAATAGCTACCTATACCTACTTACGCAATATGGTTTCGCCAACGTAGGCTTTCCCTATTACTTGCTGGTATAATATTAGCTTGTCAAATATCTGGTTTAGTACGTCTATTGGTGTTTCCTTCTTTTTTCGCTATTATCGTAGTCTACCTCGTCATGGCCCAGTTTATATACTATTAGGTAAGGTGGACGTCGTACTCGGAGTAGATTTTTATATTATATGAAACTTCGCAAAAGTTGGTTACTTGGGTCAGGAAGGTTAAGTAATAGTATTTGGTGTACCTTACGGGGATTTTAGGGAAAAGTAAGTGAAAACTAGAAGGTAAAATCTCTATCCACTTAAAAATATTTGAAAAGGGTATTATCTTCATATCGAAGAAGTTGTAAGGCTTCCTATTATATTTTTTACATAATTCAAATCTTGGCGAATTTCGTAAAAAGATTGTAATTAATGTTTACTATTTTAACAGGTCTTAAGGGAAAAGTCGCGATAATCATCCTAGTTTTCATTCGTATTTCTTGGTAATTTAAGCTTCAAATCCTCCGAAGCATGGTGTTAAAGGTAATTACCAGTCGCTTGGATCGAGGAGTAAATTCCTATGATAAAACATGTGGTAAGTTCGTGTATATAGGTAAACCTGCCGTGAAAAGGCGTTTAATGGTTTGTCGATTTTAATAAAAAGGTTGGGGGGTAATAAGAGCTTAAAGGTTTTGAAAGACTTAAAGATCTTACTTAATGAACTGTTAGAAAGATCTAACTTTAATACCTCTTACCACGTTGGCAGTTGTTAATTCGAGCACTTTGCTGCCAGTAAAAGCATAATCTACGTTGTTATGTGGAGTGGTTGGACTATTAAACGAATTAATAGATTCCTTATCGTTAGCGTGTAAGCAGGCTTAATTTAGATAAGGGTAAAACGGAGGTCCCTTGAATCGTGTATAAAGGCGTTGAAGTTTTTTTAAGCTCTTGCCTTTCCCTTGGGGGTTTTAAAGATCAGGATTCTAAAAGGGGTCATATTTTTGGGTCAATTTAAAAAAGGTTTTAGCTAGTTCCAGAAGGGGTTTTTTTTAGTGTTGTAAATGTTATAGCGGGTAGCTTTTTTTTTAAAATTAGCCTTAACCATACGCTAAATTATTTTTCACATTTCAAAAGTCTAGTTATTAAAGAATTTATGTAAATATTAAAAAGCGCGGGCGTTACGGTCGTAGTCGTTACCGAAGTTCGTGTCGATAATGTATTGGCTAACTTAATTGGTCAGATAGGCCTTAGTCGAGGTCTTGTTAATATTCATAATCCAAAGCTATTCATTATAGTAATTGACGAAAACGGCTCCAACGGCCTTAAATCTATTTATGAATGCTTAACTTGGTGTTATCCTAAGGTTGTAACTTGTTAAGGGCGTGTAAGGTAAAAGACCTGATTTTTTTTTATGTGTAGGAATTTGGTGTTTTAGCGTAAAGTCACGTATAAACTTAGTGACTTGGCGTTGGATTACGCGACGTAGGTTTCTTGGCGCGTTTTGGCGATTCTCGGTATTTGCGCTTAAATTAACGATGTTAATGATTAACATGGTGTAGGGGAAGTAAAAGAATAAAAGTAAAGGGAAAACTTGACATTTTAGGAAAAGGTTTGGTGTAATCGGTAAGGTCGAAGGTCGTTATTAAAGATAAAGGTCGAAGGTTATTTGTTAGTTTAGCCGTACAACTTAGTTTTGTTTGCAGTATTTATAACTGCAGTAGTATTAACTTAATCGGTTTCGAACTTAACGAACTTTGAGACTTCTGACATTTAATCTTAACATGTTTAGAAAAGATCTGTAAACATTTTTTGGTATTTTCGATAAAGATACCATCTTTATCTTTAAGCTTCCGTGAAAACCGACGCAACCTAGAAGTCTTCTCTACCTACTGCCATAAAAACCGATGTAGCAGTAGAGGCCCTTCGTAAAAGTATTTCCTCTAACTTAATCTTTCACAAAAAGTAAACAGAAAATAACTTTTTTTTTATTTAGATTATCTGTGATGAACCTAATAAGCACTCATCAGTTTAAATGAGGTTTTAGAGGTTACAATGTTATCGATTCGATTAGTTGAAGTAATAGGAGTATTTTGTGGTGAAGTGTTGAATTTATTATTCTAATTTTGTCAAACTACTAGCTGGTCTGCATAGTGATTTGTATGGCCAATTGCTTGGCCCTTACCCTAGTATAAAGTGGGCGTATACTGTACTTACCTTGCAGTCAATACAGTAAACCCACAAAACAATACGCTAAACTTCAGTCAGTATAGTCAACCTTACTATAAGTAAAGTTGACTTACTACACTGCAATTTCTACTATTCCAACAATTTAATTTGATTGAAGTCCAAGTTATTATATACCAGAAAACTTGATATTTCAAAACGGGTTCATAACCGGATATACCGACATTATAATTATAAGAACGTAAAAGTTACCTTTTTTCATAAGGTTAATAAGACCTTAGCGTTTAATAATATATGAAAATTTGACCTTTTGAAGCGAATATAAGTTTGTTATTAGCCGCTTATTAGCCGGCCTCTTTTAAGTTAACTTGAAATCCTGTTATATTTTATTTCAAGAAATTCGAAATCCGAAAAAATTATATATATATTATTAACGTAGAGAAAAACGCATTTACAGTGAAGTTTAGCGAGATTTGATATATAAATTATATCAATAACCGGTGAAAGAGGAGATATTAATAAGGCGTTGTAATTAAAATTCGAGGATCTCATAGTTGACGTTCAATAGCAGACTCTTATTACCCTATTTATTGAAAATATTTCAACAAATATAAGTAGGTTTTGATAAAAATGTAAATATAACATCTTTTAAATGGATATGAAACAAAGAAGAATATCGAAAGCACCTTACAAGTTACGTAAAATAATTAATATAATTTTACCTTGAGTTAAGGTAAACTTTATATCGTATATAAAGAATGTAACTAAGTTTAAAACGAATCGTTTCGACGTTTCTCCTCCGTGATTAAGGTTAATAATGCTTTAAATAATAAACGACCAGGATATCCTTCGGGTTAAGATACGTTTTATTCTGTGAAAAAAATGAACATGAAAATAATAATCCTTTACGACCGCAGTTAAAATAGATTTTGGTCGCTTAATTCTAATATAATGAATCTTTCCAATTGTCATTTGTCGTTACATTTGTAAAAAGAAAAAACTTCTAATTATAAATATTTTTTGTAAAATGTGTGGAGACGTCTTGTAATATAACCTTAATACGACTTGATTGAATACATAATAATTTTGGTAAGCTTAGCCAATATAATACATATTTTAATAGTATTACGACGAACATCTTCGTCGAAGATATCGGGTTTTTGAGGGATGATATATTGAAACCCATTCCAATTATTTAAAGCGTTGTCGTCGATATTATTGATAATTTAAAACCTTTAAAAACATTATTTCGATAAAAAAAGGCCTATAAACGAATGTTGAAAAGGAATGAATTACTTATTTCGAGTAAGGGGGGTTGGAGCAGAAAAAGAGACTTATACTTGTTAATAATCCCGAATACTTTCGTTAAGTTAATAGCTTAATTAAATTCAAACCTTTATAAGCCAGTTATTATTCGTTCTACCTTAATTGTGAAGTTCTTATATTCGATAGACCTCACGCCGCGCAGCCGCACCTTGTCAACTCTCTTTATATAATAACGAAACCGATTTAACTTAGGGGTCCACTACTTTGAAACCTTAATAAATATCATAATAGGTTTACCGTCGGCATGTAAAACATTTTTATATAGCCGGATAAAGGACTTTATTTACTCATATACAGCTACCTTATCTTTAATATCAGTAATACGTAGTAAAACATCCTTCCCGATACATCCACGGGAAGCCCCCACAATTGTTAATGCTGCCACCAGATATACATACAATATCTTAACATCGCCAACGAAATTTCTTCAATAGCCCCCTCTATAGCTAACGCCAGAGGGGCCAGACCGACTACACATGCCCTTAACACGCCTGCAAAGGCCGCCCAATCTCTTTAAAATACCTAAAGACTCTAGTAAAAGCGCCAGGAAATTTAATAGCCCTAGCGGGAAAAGACGCTGTTATACAACGCACTTAACGTTTTAGCGCCGAGTCCTTTTACAAGGCTTTCGATGCATAAAAATGCGACCTCGAAATTAGTAAATTCGTGATTTTGTATATAAAGCTTTCGAGTAGGTTATTAATGACTTTGTTATACGTTTCAATTGGCTAAGCTTCACGGAACACCGGATGTTAGCATTACGAATAGCGGCGTATATTATCGACTACCACGTTAACGAGGGTCTAGTAATGTAAAAAGACGGGTTTGCACTATGGCATAAACCTTCGACTTTTTCCCTTTTCCCTTTCACATAAATTGAGTAAGTATCAAAATACTTACGAAAAACCCTTTATATGTTCTTCCCCGCCATTTAAACAAGGGTTCCGATATCATCCGCCACCCTAATAAAGAGGCATAATGCTTTTTGTATTATTAAAACATATTACGTAAGCTTCAGTAATAATACGCAATAAGACGCTAGTTCCTCTAATATTATAAAGAATTTCGACGCACATGAAAGACCTTAAAGTCTTTATACGCGATCTTTCGAAATATTACCCCGTATAATATATTATATTATGAAGGATGGCGAAGGAAAAGTAGTTACAGATTATTATTCTCATCCCCGAAAATTTTAAAGTTAACATAAATAGGTTTTCCTTTCAATATAAATTTGTTAAATGGGTATAATTAATTTCTTTCATTGTTAAATAGGTAAATTAAGCCGTTCTGTGGTTTATCATTTGTTATATTAATATTAGAATTAAAATATCTCATTGCGAAAAATTATACCGGCTTTACTTTATCAATTTCAAGGACCCTCCGCTAGGTTTTACCAGTCTTGATATACGTATGAAATAAAAAGGGGGTTTTAAGTTATTTAATCCCCTTTAATGAAAGGAAAGATTGAATCAAAATACCCCCAAAAATATAAAAGAAAAAAATTCGATGAAATTAGAACTACGACGATGAATATTTCCTTGTCAAAATACGATAAAAACGTTAATACGGACCTACTAACCTAAATCGTCTCATTTCAATAACTATTGAAGTCTTTTTAACTACTTGGTACCAATAAATAGTTAAGGATAATAAATAAATGTTACTGATTATAAGTCCATAAAGGCGGGTATTTATAATAGTGTATTAGTATTCGTTACGTTGAACCCACCCGATGCTCTACCTACGCAATTCCTCATAAACATTTTACTTACAGATTGTACATAGACGCACCTTAATACTACAACAATTACAAGCTTTTCCCATCAGCTTACGAAAACTACCCGACAGCTTCTAAATAAAAGGATGAAAAATATATCTCTATCTCGAAATAACGGCTCAAGAAAATTAAATTCCTTGGTAAAACTCGGTATAATACGGAAGTCATAACGAAGGAATCAGCTAATAAAGCGACAATCTTTAGGCTCAACAAGTTAAATACCTGTCCAGCTAAAAAGGGTTCGAAAAACAAAGCTCTTTTACATTCATACCCGACAATATTTTGCCGGAAAAAATACGACCTATCCCACTTTTCCTACGCGTATTACCGGACCGAAAAACTACGTGTATTTTCAAAATAGTACGGCCTTATTACGCAAACAATTTTTCCTAAACCCGGGTACATGCGAAGTAAATAAGGTTACGGTCGACCAAAAAAAGTCAGTTAAATTATTTTCTATAACACACGGTTAACTCAGAGTATGTATAGGCTTTACTACTTCAAGGAAGTCCGGCTCTCGACTAGTCGGTAGGCTAACTGTTAGGGCTTAATCAAGTATAACTGAGTTAAAATTCTTGGAGGTTACAAAAAGCCTAAATTTTTAAAGTTTAAATGAGCCGAAACCTAAAATATCTTAATGAACGTAAGCAAAAAAAAAAACCCCCCCGTAATAAAGGTGTGCCGACGGTAAATTCAGCCAATTTCATATCTAAATTCAAATTCCTTTTATACCTGAATACCCCTTCCAATTAATAAGTTACAAATAATTTTATAGATTGAAACGACAAAATAGTTAAAGGTTTTTCTACCACCCCTTTGGGTTTACTTAGTACTAATGTTACGAAATATTAAATACGCCTATATTTAACACGAATAAGGCGATTAAATATTATCGAATGCCGAAAATAAACACGGGATTTACAATTGCATAGATAAACGTAGGAAAAATAACAACTATTTACTAGAACCTTTGTATTAGTTACGCAAACAAGGACGTTAATATTATTAACGTATAAAAACCTTAATATGACAAAAACGATAACAGCTAAGGCTTTATATAACTTTACCCAATATACGATCTTTTTTTGCTAATCCGTAACTTGGATAAGTTTTCTTCTATGTATAAAGGACGACGCGAATTGTTTTTAACAATTCGGCCCCGGCTCCTCTCCTTTATTCGGAAAAAGTCTTTCCTTACCTCTATCTAAATTCGTCTGAATCCCGGGAGAGACTTTTTATAATAACGAATGAACGGTATTAATATGATTAATATATAGCGAAGTCAATTTATCAATAACGTATTAGTAAAGATTTACGCGTAAATGACCAGATTTTAAAATATCGTTGGTGGTAACTTTAGCCTTATATATAACCATGTTAATAAATAACGTCCGGTAGGGTTGTAGCTTGAATAATTATGTTTTTACGACAGGTAAATACTCTAATGCCAAGGTAAAAGTCTTTATATACCGGCTTAATTACGTTTTAAACCTTACTTTTACCAATATTTCCCTGATTACAATAGTAATTCGATTAAACCTTAATAGTTGCTCTAATTAAAATGTATCTCTTAAAACCATTTCAGCATATAGGTCCTGCTTATTATCTATCCCTCGTATCAGGGTACCGGAAACTAAACTTTTTAAGTTTGGTAACCTAATTGTTACTAGTATAACGTCTTTATCATACCGTAAAAATATCCAGAACGAAATATCTGTATACAAGTAAGTAAGGGCTTTTACTTGACCATGCGAAAACGCCTTATGTACGGTTAGAAAGCTCGTTATAATATACATAAAATCTACGGAATAATAAACCTTTAAATTGGAACGGTTTCTCTACCATATAAGGAGAGCGGATATGGTACGGTAACGCGGTACGAGATCCATCAAATGCCAGAACTTCTTCGCTGAGGTATAGAGGATACAAGTCGACTTTTAAAAATGAAGCTTAATTAAGTTGCAGATTTGGCAAAGATATACGAAATTATTAGCTGCTATAAATCCTCTTTACTTTTTTGAACCCATTTACTTGAAATAGATGGTTAACTTATATTTAACGCCCTTTAATAAAACCATATTTTCCAGAAGAATGTCTTTAATAAGTTTGCATTTACTAATAATATTTTGGATAAACGTTTCGATACGTGGAACGTGATCAAATATATCATTCCCTTGGGGTGTGAACTTTGAGATGAAAAAGTCCTTCGTAATACTATTGGCGTCCGTAGCACTTTAACCAGGCTTAATAATATTACCTTACGTTTATTTGAAACATCTTAAAACTTATTCATAAGATCCCTTAGTATATTTTATAATAAATATCTGTACTTAGGCGTCTTTTCATCAATATAGCGATAATAGAAAGTATTCATAATATAAAAGTTCGCCGACCCGAATTTAGTCAATTTAGGGTCGTGCAAGCTTATTATACCAATATCAGTCTATTTCAAAGTGTTAAAACGTATCGTAACCCGGAAGATATTTTAGTCGCTTATTACCTAAAGTTTTATCAATATTTAGTATAAGTAAAGAAGACTAAGGAAATTCGTCTTTAATTTGATTACGTTTTTTATATACAATATCGAATCTGCCTTTGTTGGGGGATAAATTGTATCGATTTTGTTACGCGTTGTATAAAGCGCTTTTGACGTTTTATTTCACAATCGCCTAAGTCAACAGATGAAGAGCTTAAGGTTTTATTAATATGTAATTACCCCTGTAATAGGGTTTTTAATTGGAAGGGTAATTAGGGTATAGCATTAAAAATGATTATAGGATTCTTCAAATCTTAACTATGAAGCCTTATAAGGTTTATCTCTTTTTCCGGTCTTTTATATAATTTCTATATGAGATCTAATCATCTTCTACTTCGGTTGTATTTTTATATACGCTGAATATATCCTTTTCTTAAGCATTTTGACTATTCGAAGTAAAATATTAAAGAATTTCAAGCTAATTCAAGAGAGGTTGATTAATAGGTAATTAAAAATAGGTTCATATTCAAATCGAAAAAGTCTAAATTATTATATATTACTAAAAGTTAAAGTCACTTAAGCTTACGAAACGGGGTAATCCATATATTAATACCGATTTAAATTCGATTTACCTGGTTACGAATCCGTCTCCATATACCAAGTTTTCTGATATACTATAATTCTGGTTTTAATTAAATAACCCCTCATGAAACAGTCTATATTAAGAAACGCGCAATGAAAAAGTCAAAAGTTGTTCAATAATATAAAGGATTTTTAAGTATGAAATATAAGCTTTCGCCATATATTTTATATACCACTGCCGTTTTTATAGTCGTACCTATGTTTAAGTATTATACCGAAAGTCGGTACTATGGACATGAGTAAAAGGGCATCAAAGATTAGATTACGATCCTGTTGATCGTCGTGGTTAAGGAATAAACTCTGATTTACCCTGACAAAATTGCTTTTAAATGATAATATCTCCGTTTCGCTCATCGTTTAAATACTTTCGACGCCCGACACCCCTTTACACTTCGAATTACTAACGTGGGCGCCGACTAATGGCCTACGGCCTTGTTTCAAGTCCTAGCCGCTTTTTAGGGCGACATGTAAGCGGTCTTTTATACCTTAAAAGCCCTCTAACGCTTTACCTGGTTTCAACTAATATTGGTAAATTACAATATCCTTACCGATTTCGGAAAACTCCCTTATTTACGACGACGTCGTCTTATAAATAAGCTTTATCTACGGCCATTAGTTATTGACGGGAAATTTTCTAATTTTCCATAACTAATTTTACTAACCCTTTAATATTGAATTAAATCCTTTAACTTACCCATAAACGTGTTTGAGAAAAAAAGATATTACCGTAACATTTAAGATAAAGTATTTTAACCGTAACAAGGATTATATTACAATATTTACTGATAATTTCGAATAGTTATTAAACAGGAAGAAATAAGTAAGGTATTGATATATAGTATACCGTAATAGCCTCGTAATAACAAAGGGTTCCGGCGGACTTTACCCCACTATACACGTTTTCGATATAAAGATTGTTGACGAGTTTGACAGTCTTAAAATAGCCGTTCATACAAAGATAGGTAAAATCACAATATGTGTTAATCATACCCTTATAACATGAAATCTAAAGGGGAACCTGGTTACCTCGTTTCAATAGATTTTAGGGAATCTTACGCGATAGTTAAATCCTATTCTAGTCGTATTATAATAAAATAGTACCTAAAGTATATAGGTATTAACTAAAACGAGGCTACGGATAAACTAACGAGTATTAACGTTAGGTTTTCCACCAGTTTAAACGATAATAACCGACTCTTTTCTAATGAAGTTAAGTTACACCTTAGAAACCGTTTAATGGAAGTGAAACGGAAATGATAAAATTAAGATAAGGGTATTATTTCCCTTCATTATAAAAGATAAGGCTTTATGTATTCGTCTAAACCCCGTTTAAAGTATTATAAGTCCCAGCATACAAATTTCTCTTTGCTCGCGCTAGCTTTTTTACAACTTTTATTATACCACTTTTCAGTAATAAACTACAGGTACGTGGATTTTACGTTTTACCATCAGTGCTTTTGACTTTAAAACAAGAACGGACTTCGCCTTTAATATAAAGAAAAACAAAACGTTATTTATTTAAATTATAATTGAATCTTTGCAAAAATTTGGAAAATTGAACTTTAATACCACAGGAAACCCTGCGATAAATATACCCGTTAGGTATATATGTATAGGGTTTTTGCAAAAACTTAAAATTTCGTTATATTTATATATTTCACCTATTTCTTTTTTGAAAACACTATAAAATCAAAGTGTTGGTTTATACAAGTTACGTTCACCGCCCGCTCATAATAAGTACATTTTACGCTTACCGGCGACATTTACGTTTTAAATCCGCTGGCTGCACCCCTACATCATCCGTTAATGAGACCTATCCATTTAATAATTCCACCACCACCGCTACTAAGACCTTTACGGTCGCCACATGCCGATCGTGTCCTTACCCGCGGAAAAAGGTAAGGCCCGGGAATGAACCGAAGGCGGGGATAGATTCGGAGGTAAAGAGGGAAGGGGGGGAATGAATCCCGTATTACCATCGTTATTAAAGCCGTTATCCTCGTCCCTACCATCAACCTCCCCCCCAATGGTAATAAAACCACACCGACATATTAACGCTACGGCTGTAAATTACGCAGCGCCGCTTTCAGTCGCCTTAATGGCGACGCAAAAAAACCGCCATGAAACGATGAAATGCTCCAAGAGCGCTTTTACGGCGACGGCGGTGCGGTAAATAATTAAAAGCTCCGCGGCACCAATATCGATTGGAATACACCCTCTATCACATTTAATTATCATTATTGAACAACATTTGACCCTTAATTACACGTTTTAATAATGTTGAAACCTTTATAGGCGCAATGAACGTATTAAACACCTAATCTTTTCTATCTAATATAAACATATTTTGAAGTCACTGTGAAAAAGACTTAATATAATTCTTATAAATTAATACCCCGTATAGTTACAGGGGGAGGGTAAGTGTAGCAAAAGGACGGAGATAAAGAGAAAAAAGATGAGGGGATAGGTTAGGAGGCGGGCGCGCGAAACCCGTATAAAGGTAGTAACTTACTTCAAAGGAGCCCAAAAATGCATACAAAGACGCATAACATGTAAAGGATTTTTTTTCCAAACACGAGTCACTATTTAAGTTGATACAAGGTTATATGTTTTGAAATCGCACGTATTGAGGTCCCGGGGCATAAGCTATAGGGTATAGGGGTATATACTAATATATATGAGATTTTATTATTATAAGGGAAAGGTTTAAGATTAGTAGCTGATTAAATAAAGGGTCCCCATTTTATACTAGAACTTATCGTATGGGTCGCCGCTCATATAAAAGTCTTTTCGTAACGCATAGTTATGACAACGGACCATAAACCATATATATACGCGCTTATTTATATATACATATAAGCCTTACCGCATATTTACGCGTTTTGATATTTTTAAAGCCCTTATTATAAAGGACGTTCTTTTTACTACCACGGCTTTATAAGGCCCATTTCTGAGGCCTATATAGTTATATTACTGGCGCAATTAGGCGTTAAGCGGAGACTAAAACAGAAACGCCGCCAGACTAGGATTACAGTTTATAGGCCTACGGGTTTCTCAGCCGTGGGGCACCTTAACGTCTTAATTAGAGGGGTAGCGTAGGGTTCTGCAGGCCCATACATGCCTAGACAAAGCCCGCGTTTCAATTTCTTCCGCCGGTATCTACAGGAAAATTTAGTATCAGTTAGTTCGTTCCTAGTAGTTGGTTCTTCCTGGCGATAGTAAAATAAATAAAGAATATATAGTGAGATTGTTATACTAAAAATGATTAGGTTTACGAACCTAAAAAAACAGGTGCTTGACATATTAATGCGCGGAATCTGTGTCAAATACACCTTACACATTAGTAGAGTCGTTCATAAAATTTTATCATGAAAATGTTTATCAAAACTAGGTCGGATTACCGTAGTGACACCGGTAATATTGGTAAAGATAAAGTTAATAACGTATTTGGAACAATATATAAGAATTTCTACCTTAGTGTTGAAATGTATACCTATTGGAAAAGCTCATATATCTAAGATTAGTCCACCGCAAACGTTATTCAAAGTCGATTTCGCTCGGTTGTATACAAAATTAAAATCCTTATTAATAATACTTCAAAACTAGGCTAACGAAACGTAAATTTCCGTTAACATATTGTTAATATATTCATTCCGGAATATGTTAGTTATATTAATACCGGTAATATGTAGTTATAGAGCATACCTTTTGGAATTCAGGCGTATTTGTATAATGGCCAAAAAATCCTTTGTCCGAACGTAAGATAAGAACTAAGGCCGAGTTGCCAAAAGTAGCTTTCGTTGGCTTTTATACGTGAAAACGAACCCCCTCTAATTTTGAATTAGCGAAATGAAATCGTAAATAGGATAACAATAAATGAAACTTTAATAGTTATCCTCTTGACTACATCAAAATTACTATAAGTTAATTTTATTAATGATTTTGGTTGTATAACCTATAACAAAAGAACAATACACGGTTGTCGTATTACCTACGTTTACCTAACTAATTTTGAACATCGTGTTTATTTTGGATGTTCGATAACATCGAATCAATCTATACGTATTTAATATAAATATATTGAACATTTGGGATAGTTAAAATTAATGAAATCTAGAAGGGTTATAATGTCTTCATCTGCGAAGTTACTAAACTCTGTAAACCTCATTTTATCCTGTTGGTAGAAAATGACGTTAAAAAGGAAGAAAAATCCGAATTTGAATAGAAATATAGCTAAATTTATCGTTATGAAACCCTTATTACGAAAGGCTTCAATTACAACTATTAGAACAAATGGAGTTCTAATTATAAAAATCTTTAAAAACCTAAAACTGTTTATCGTAACCTAAAAAAACCTTAATTTGATCCAATTCGACTTAACCCTTATTGCCTGTTTAACAACTACATAAGGGTTGGATTTTCCCGGTAGATTAAAACTTTACCTCGTAGATCCTTTGAACTAGGCAATTATTCGTCTCTTTAGGCCTAGTAGTAGAGGTTTCCTTAACTAAATTCTTTACTGCTATCTTCGTATTAAAACGAATTTTTCCGAAAGGTTTATTTTTTGGTCTATATTTCGAAACGCGGATATATTTCCCACCGTTCCATTTCAAAGTCGCTGGGTAATTACCATAAGCTAAAAGCAACTATTCTTAACAATTATAATATTAATAAGTATCTGTTAATGGTTTAAAAATATAGTCTTTTACAGGAACCGCATAATTGAAACACCGAGTCAAACGAACGTAATGTATATTAATACACTACTACGAATAACGATTATCCTAAAAATATAGCCGGTTACGCTTGTTTATCAGTTTTAATCACTTGTTATTATCGAAAAAACGGAAGGGTCTAATGGGATAGAACAAAGAAAAGATCCAAGTCCTTAGGCTCGTATATACTTCCCAACTGTATACTAAAACATATATATAAATTAACAAGATTATAATGAAAATCGAGATTTCCTCCTTTATTATTTCCGAGTCTTCCATCAGTTCCTTTTAGAAAAGGTTGTAAATAACCCGTGGGGCCATTGTTTACAGATATATACACTAGGATTCATAAAATATAACGAAAGTTTTGTCAAAAAAAGATACCAATTTTTTTCCTTTCGAAAAGAAATTTATTCCGTATTACAATATCGATATATTATATAAAGTCCCTTATAATAGTTATATCTATCGACTAAATAACAAATGGATATAATTACAAAAGTTTGACGAAAGCGTATCAGAGGCAAATCCTTTTAATATAAAATTTAAGGCTATTGAGAACTTTAATAAAAACCTATAAATATTTCTCTTCCACCACTTTTTATGATATAATATGTTATACGGAGAGGTATTTCGAGTTATTGCTAGTAAAAAATTAATGGTTTTTTATATACGTAAAAATCATATACATTATTGAAAAAACTGGCGTCTTGTTACGGCTTGTTACTATAACCTACGTAAAAACCGGTGGAATAGAGAATTTCAAGTTGTCGTTCGTCGAAAAAGCTAGTGGGGCTGGTGATATTGGAGCCGTCGTGTAAATAGCGACGGACAAAATCGTATGAAGAGGCTTTCGAAGGGTCCCTTATATATAATCGATTTACGAAGGGAGGGAAGGAAAAGGGGGCGTAAAATTATAAATAGGCTTACCTGTTTATATCCCCAAGCTCCCGTTAATAAGGTGGTTGGTAACATAGATTGCGATACACAATATCAATTTATGGTACTTTAAAAAGCTATTTATATCAAAGTATACGACAAAGAAATTAATAACATATTCGTAAACTTGGTAAAAGGACTCGAAAACTTTAAAATAGCGCTTCTATGCGTTGAAACCCCGAAAAATAGATTCTTCATTAAAACTTTAAGTTCGATAAACAATAACGTCCTTTTCCGCCAGAGGTGGTTTAATTCACTAAAGATTTATCTAAAACTCTTACGTATTTTTCAAAGGTCGGACGGCTTTTGCAAGCACTTTCAAGGTGTACGTGGTTGTTTTGGCTTCTTTGACGTTAGCTATCAAGGGAGCCATTGAAAAATTTCGCTGACGATGTTAAGGAATCATATGTAGGTTTGGTAGCAGCGTTAATAGTTTTGAGGGCTTCCCATGAATATATCGGGAAGGATGGATAACGATGTATTACATTTTTATATTAACTTTATGACATGTAACGCCAACAATAACACCTCTCAAAGGTTCACAAATCTTCCAAAACAAACTACAATCTATATTACCGTTACTACTGAATAAAAAATTGAAATTTTAGACGAACTACATTATCATTACTCAATTATGAATTACTACCAAATAACTAATGAAAAACTTGAACGAGTTACACTATTATTACTAAGTTATAGATATAGGGTTTAACAACAATAAAAATTACCAGTGTAAATATTACTAGAAATTATTATGGTTAGCAAGCATGGGGAGCTACGTTTGCAAAGTATATGATGGAGTATCAAGCTCTTAGCTACGTTAACAAAATGTATAGTAGGGTGTTAAGCCCAAGAGAGTACGTTAGCGGAGTATATGGTAAAGTTTCACGCCTATCTTCGACCTTACATCAACTTTCTTAGCATTGGTATACGGATCACTTTGTTAAAGAAGGTAGGGGACCTATACTATAAACCTTAACAGTGCCCACTTCCAAGAAAAAAAAACTAGATCTAGCTGCTCTCAACTCCATCACTTCACACACATCCTATTTTACTACAACATCACTAATCAAGTCTATCACCACTTGAATTCTTTCCAGCGACTACTTTTTGGCTATGGAGATCGTCATTGGCTCGGCGCACCACTAGCGCAGCGGTGCATCCAAAAAAATAACTCTCATAACCCATAATTCCATCCCTCGTTACTTATGCTAACGTAATCCTTCAGACTTAAACTTACACAATGTAAGTTTGGTTCTTTTACTTTTTAAGATTATAAAGAAAGATCTTTATTATAAACTCTCGCACTTAACAGTCTTATTTATTTATTCATTTCTAAGCCATTATCATTTACATCAGCACCACGCCCGTTTAACGGAACCTTCGACTTTATTTAAATAACTTTATCCATTCCTAAAAGACTCTTTATGGTATACCATCAGTTCAGTAGTATACCCTATTTTGCGATTCTTTTACACTTTTGAGGTTTACGGTCCGTAATAAAAAGTTGGTTCGAGTTGTGATTTTTCTAACAAATTGTAAAGTACATATTTCCCACCGCCGATAGCTATCGACTAAGATATATGTGTTTTATAAGCCTTTTACTCTTCTAGGGCTATCATATCCTCGATGCTAATAGGCGTTGAGAAGGGACTAAGATAGCCATATAGCACGGGTTGGCTGAAGTTACAGTTTTTACGCCCTTATAGGTCTCTAAACTGTAGGGTATCTTAAGGCCTTCATCGGAAGGCTGGCTTTAGGTTCGATTCCTAATACTCATCAAGGTTTTAATTTGTGTTTCCGTTTTTCAATCAAAGGTTGAAAAGGCCGATGGACTTTTCTTCACAACTATATTTGATCGAAATCCTTCTCCAGAATATGTAGTTGTATTTTTCCTCTTTTACCAAGCGCATGGACGAACTTATACAAATATAATTCATATTTATAGTCTACATTAAGTTTTTCGTACGTAATGAGAACCAATACGGTTAACTATAGAGCTCCATCGGCATTTAATATATACGTATAATGTATTACCCAAACATTAGTTATATTTGTGTAGGATTAGGTTTTCAAACTTATATAATTGTGTAGTTGCGGATAAATATTTCATTTACGATGGTTTGTTTGACGGATTTTACGGTACAAATAGGAAATAAAAATAATTTTCGAGTAGTATGGTTGTTATAGGGTAGGAAAACTCAAGTTGCGAGCGTTCCTGTCGGTATATATACCTTGAATATTAGCTAGGGCCGCACTATATTGGCTATATATTGAGCACTACCCGGTGATAGTAAATAAATAAATAAAAGTGCTACGCCCCAAGTAAGAGCTTATAAGCTCGCATTTGAGGCATGCACTCTCCAAGTGGCTCTACTCCCTCTAATATCTATATATCTTACTACCATACTTTGAATACTATACTGTTTTCTTCATACATTGCCGTAAACAGCTAACCAATAGACAGACTATAACATAACAATTATAACAAGTGTACTAAAAAAAATTGATGTTTAAAGTGGTTAATATTTGGATATATAGTAATACTTCTTGCCTTTGCATTGAATACAGACTATAAATCATTACATAAGTAAGATTAAGAAAACTATTCCACTCGCCATAGTAAACCGAAACCATTTTTTTTACCTCCTGGTAACGACGAACCAAAACCTCAACTGTTACAATTCTCATCACAAAGCTAACATTTAGAGAGATACACGCCCAAAAGACAATCAAATTCACCATAATTATAAAATGGTTACCTTAATAATTTACATACCGATCAACCATACAATCGCCTCAATACCCGTTACCTTAACTTTCATTTCTTCATTAGCTATCACCGGGTAGTGCCAAGTGTTACATGAGGCGATTGCTACTATAAAATATACTTCTAGATACTGACAGAAAGGATTGCAATTCAAAGGCCCTCTTCCCTAACCTAGCACCCTTTAACGTAAGCCCTAATAAAAGCGTTGTCCAGTATCCAAGCCTTCGAGCTATCTTTTAGATCAAGAATTTAGGGTGATCCCCAACTTCTGAGACCTGTAGGCGTGAGAGTGGTAGCTTTGATCGAGCCAGGAGGTACGGTTTTTTTAGTCACTGTCTGGTGCCTACTTATGCCGGGGATATAACAAAATGGTTCCTCTTTAATACGCACCTTATAAAGTAAATATATAGAAAAGAAACATGTAAACATGATGAAGTAAAACGTAGTGTGTCTTCGCGTATGTAATCAAAAACCAGATGTTAGCCTTAGGTGTGGGAAAGTTTTGACAGTGAATTTTTATTAATAAGACATGTGGTTCTGGTGTTATATAACTAACCCTACAATAACAAGTCTATTAAAAAGGTTTTCCAACTATTTGTGATTTTTTCAAATTTCATCTTAATTATATATCAGTATTTGTAACAGTAATTGATTATTTACATATGTCAATTTGGATTGAGAACTTATATATCTAGAAACGTTTACTTGTCAAAACAATTAAAAATAAATTATTTTCATTTTATTATTATTATCCGTTGCATCGTAAAGTTCATGACTTTGCGGTCGGATTCGTTTGTCTAAGTTTTTGTATTAATTTAAATAGTGGTGTTATTTAAAAAAAAATCAGGTCGTACGGTTTCATATTGCGATTATACGCGTCTTTCGTTTATATGGACGCGTTTCAATCAACTTGTCGAAACCTAAGCATATAAACCGCCTTGTTTTTCTCCCTTTATTTGTTTCGCATATATGGGTGTAACCTCATACGGGCTGTATTTTCTTATTGATTCTCGGGAAAAAAATCAATAGGGTTTGTAAAGACAGAGCCCCGAAGGAAAAATGTTTTTTGTACACGAAGAAGTTACTTTTCGTGAATTGTTTTATATTGGAGTATCTCGCAGAAAACCATGTATAGTTTCTGAACTGATATTGAATAATATAGTTATTTAACATAGGGGCGGATATGTATCTGTTTCTGTAGTCATCTTTGAGTTATTTTATGTATATTGAGTCAGCATAGTGGCGTAGATGTTTTCCGGGCGTTTGAACACTTTTCGGCGTTTATTTTGCGTCGCCATCGATGCGGCGAAAGTTGTTTCCGCACAGGCGTCGGCTATAATATTGTTAAGCCATCTCCACATGTTTTTTCCCTTCTTTTCTAAGGAAAACAATAATGATATTAGTATAGATAGTGACGATGGGTTTATTAAGAACTAGTTTGTTGTTGCCGCTATCGGTGTCGCCCCCGTAGCTTCTAATCTTTTTATCATCGACCCTATCCATATTAACCGCCTCCGTTTACGAGAATCGCCTCTTTTTTGCGGTTTTTCAAAGGGTGTATTTAGGTATTATTGTCGAATTTTTATAGGGAAATAAGTATTAATGTAATATGTTTTGTAACTAGTTAGTTGTAGTGATCAMACTAAATACCCGTGAGTAAATAGAAGGTGTCAGAGGGTTTATGTTAGCAGTAAGGTAGCAGAGGTAACAAAGGTGCAATATCAAGAAGATGTKTGTTCRTGCTGTAGGATGATCATTAGCCGTTAGGCTATTCAGATATGTAAACTGAATACTTAGATTGAAAACTTAAGAGCTATGAAGGAAATACTATCTATGTGATGCTGACAATGTCCTTATATCCTATGGCCTTTATAACCATCTTCAGTATTGAGGCTCACCGGTACTCACTAAAGCTCAGTGAGCACTTGCGATCTAGATAACCCTAACCCTGGAGGGTTGCCTAGTCTGGTGCTGACAAAGAGATGTTCCTCGCCTGATGTGTTGGACTTCAGGCTCTCGATAGCTCAGCTGCATGCTGGCCTGTTTTATGACCCGCCAACGTGCTTGGATCATAACATTAGTTTTAAACGTCTGTATTTTTACCGGAGGATCTTAAATATAGTTATTTTGCTGATTGGTTATAAATAAGATTTAATTAGACCTCGATTGAATTTACGTTATTTTCTGTGTAAGGAAAATCGTTTGTTATTGGGATAAATTTCCGGAAATTGTAAGGGTTTGATAATTTTTTTCGGGTAGGTTTCGTGTATTTTTTTTTGTTCCGAAGATATTTGGGTGGCTGTGGTTATTTTTTCACAGCATTTCAAGAGTTCAGATAATATTCGAGGTGCTAAACTGTTAGTTTACTCTTGTACCATGTATAAAACCCATTAAGGTTTGTGAATTTAAATTTGGTATAATATAATATAAAGTTTAAGTACTATTTATTATATTCGTAAAGAGCGTTATAGTATAGATCGCGATATTGGTAAGGATAAATGAGAACATCTATTATGGAGTACTTTTTTAAATACTGGCCCGAATTTTTTTCGAATAAATGAAAACCTAATATTTATAGAAAAGGGATAATTCTTTCTGTTTTAGGCGTATTCTTCCGTTTCGACCTTGTTTAGTCGTTCCCCGCGTGCCTTCAATGCCTCAACGATCTTAAACATAGTGATTCTCCTCAACCGAGCGCTGGATCACACCAATGTTAATTATTCAAGTCGCGCTGGCAGCAGTACTTTGCTCGATCGTACACTCCTAAACAATTATTGAATGCTTTCCCACCCTGTTATTATATTTCCTAATAAATTAATAGGATTCTCTGAATTGGTATAGTTTTCAGCATCAGTGTTCAAGGGGTTGTGGATTTAGCATATCTAGGAGCTTAGAGGTAGGATTTTAACACGCGTTTCAAGTCGTTGAATATCGCCAGTCATCTAAAAAAAACCTATTCTCTTGTCTAAATAATATTATATTTGAGAATGTTAAAGGTATTTTTCTATTTGCACTAGTTAAAAAAAATGAACTTTCTTATTCACTTGCAGTCTTATCGGACATTTAGATCCCTACTTTGCAAATATCTACTTTTACCCGGGTTTTTTCTGTGTTTTGGTTTGTTTTTTGAATGTAGTAATGATTCAATAGTGAAATAATTACCGAAGTTTTGAAAAACTCGAACGTCACAGCTAAATATTCGGTTATGTCTCAATTGAATATATATTAGCCGATGAGATTAGTTGAATTCTCTTTGTTTAAGACTTTTTATACGCCTTTAAACCATTAATATTTATAGTGTTACCTAGTAAAAAGGTATTTAAACGCTTTGGTTTCCTTTATTTTTCTCAATAATTTGTTCTTTTAACGTTTTAGTATTATTACTTTCAATTTGAAATTTTGGATTTGAAACTTAGCGGTTCCAGCTTAATTCAACTGTCATAGTTTTATGGTGAACTTATTTGTAGGTTCTTGATGATACATTGGATTGACTTTGTTTGGCTTGAAAATTAAGTAACGATATTAACCTATTTAGGAAGAGACTTAAAAATCGTAGCATTTTTTCGAAATGGTTTTTAAACTTTCAACTGTCAATCTCAACTCATTATTAAAATTCATTTCTAAAAAAAATATTTTAATAGTCTGGTTATACCGTCGCCACTTCTTCAACTTCCGTACAAACTAACGAAATCTACGAAATCTATACTACTTGCTACCACAAAAACTAACCAAATTTATAGGTGCCTTTTATGAAAGGACTAGGCTAAATATGTCACTTAAGGTGGTCAAATACTGTCTATAATTATTGATGAAGAAGAAAAAGAAGAAGAAGAAGAGACCCCTGCTAAGGAGCTTCTATTAAGCTAGGGATAAGGAGTGGCTCGGTTACGTGGTTGATCACATGGCGTGTGCATGTTTAGGAGCAGCTAAGGAGCGATATAGGAGTATGGTAACCGCCAGGGCTAGATTCCTGGCGACTACTAGCTCAAGTACCAGCCTATAACATTACTTTCTGCCTATAAAAAGGAGGAAGAGGTTCTTTATAGTTATAAAAGATCCAATAACACGACGGCCTGGGGGTAGTTATTGGACACCTACTTAAAAGCGACGTAGAATGTTGTGGAAATATATAGAAGGAATCTTCTTATCGTGGAGCGTTTTTGAAGGTACCCCCTCTCTCCCCTCCTAGCTATAAGGCGTGATATTTGCTTACGAGCGGAGTAGAACGTTGTGGAAACATGTAGAAGGCGTTTTTATACCATGGATAGTTATGGTGTATCGTGGAAAGTGATTTTGCATTTCATGAAAGGTATTGGCGTTAGTTCCCCCTCCTATTAATATTCCCTTTCATAGTACCCTAAATACAGAATCATTCCTTGAATAATAACTTTTTTTTTACTTGAACATAATATCATATTATTCCTTGTGGAGTATAGTATCATATCTTACCTTATTAGCTAAATTTTCTTGACCTTACCTTGTTTTTTTGGTAATACTAAAGATCAACCTGGTCGCAAAAATCGATGAAATTATTCGAAATACGAGTTTTTCCGTTTTGAAATTAATTATTCAACGTTAACGAGGAGTTAATTTTCTTATATAAGACTTATCAACGCGTAACGTAATAGTACGCGTAAATAGATATGTTTCAAACGTATTTACTATATAATGTATACTTTTCGGGACTTTTGCTAACATGTTAAGGGTAATAGTAAATTGTAAAGAAGTGTTTAGTAATCCATTAACGAGGAATTGAAATATTGGCACGCGATACCAGCTTTATATCGTTAATATAACGAGCCGTAGTTTCATCTATATATACAATATTTGGACCTAAATCCAGATATAAATGAGGTTATAAAGGATGTATCGGAGGTTTACCTTACTTTCAATACCTAGGATCAAAGTAAAAAACCCAACTTATAAGCTGTATTGTTATTGTTAATAAACGACCAGATAACATATAAACTTATATAGTTGTAGTAAAAAAAAGCTATCGGAGTTCAGCGCGTAATATAATTTAAAGTTGATATAAATAGTTGTAGAGGTTTTGTATCGTTTACGTTTATTTGTTTGGGTAGCTTTAGTATCATGCAACTTCTTAATTAAAAACATAAAATTCTGGTATATAATGCATTTAAATATCAATCGTAGATACTATAATTTACTAACGGGCAGGAAAACTAGTCAAATACGACTAAAAATTAGTTATAATTATTCAAAGCAAAGATAATAAGTTGAGGAAGCTAGTTAACATAAGAAATAAACTACTGGTCTAGAAAGCCTAAGTTTAAACTCGAATGATAACACCAATGGATACGAGGATATGATGAAGTAACTTTGGTTGTAAAAAAAATGTAACTTCGTACGTTATACTTGATATCAGCAAGGTAATTGTTTTGAAGTGACTTAGTGATTTGTAATAAATCTAATTAAGACCGTTTACGGGTTAGGTGAGATGGCATATTGTTATCCTCAGCCGAGTTGCAACGGCATTCAAAAATATTGAAGGACGCGATATTCCATAAATTTATAAACGAATTCTAAGTTGAATAAATGTAAACTATTCATTTAGGTAATATTCATCGTTTGAGGAAGTTTCCGATATAGGATCTGCTAATTGAAGATTTAATTCGAATTTAAAGAATATTTTCGACGTATTATTTGGGCTTATTCTCGTTATCATCGCTAATAACGTTGATGGCGAGTAATTCATAATTACGTATTCATTAACTTGAAAACGGTTCGATGAAAGTTTCAAAGAGCTAATTGATGTGAAAACCAGGGTATTTTTCACTCTAAACATCAAATTTATTGATAAACAAAGTTGTTTACACATACAATATAATACTAATTGTAAAGTTAGCTTAACGTTTTAGAAAATCTGTCTGGCTTATAGTTTTTTTTAACAATGGTCATCGTCATTTCAAACCTAAAATTGTTTCAATAAAAATCGTTATTTATTAGCGGCTTCCTTTATACAGTATCTTGTAGCCCTTATTATGGCTTGTTTGGATTTTGTAACATCGCGAATACCTTAAATAAATCTTTAACTTTTAGGCTAAACGTTATAACTAGGGAAATGAAATATTGAACGAGTCATATAAACTCGATACAATAGTTATATATTATGAAAAAGAAGTTAAGTCGATACTAATAATACTTTTATTATTAAGCGATAATTTATACCTATTCAATCAATAACTTGACTTGAATTCGATGTAAATAATAAAGAAATCAAGTACTTCAAAAATTCATAATTAGTACGTTTGTTAAAGCTATTTAGTTCATAATGAAATACGGTATTTAAACCTCGTCCTACCCCTATTCAATTGCAACAATATTTTGGAAACAAATACGTCCAATTTTCACTCCGATTACTAAAGATAACCCGAGGAAATCCGTAAAATTTTAATAATATTTCAAAAAGTTCTTTACCTAACTTGAAAAGTTTATAATTTCCATTAAGTCTCAAATAACATCTTTATTCGATTAGTAGTATCCATAGGATAACGTAGGTAGTTAACTAATTTCAAAAGAGTTCGACTATGAATTCTATTAATAATGAGTTTGGAAATTATTTATAAACCAATGAAGGTTCGAAAAGTTTTTTTCGATGATTTTAGTATTAAATGGTCCACTTATAACTATCGTATATACGATAAAAACGTCGAAGCGTATGATATAATTGAAATTATAAAGATGAGCTGAATAATATAACGATAATAACGTTATGGTCTGGGAAATCAGTGAAAAGAAATCGTATTTAACTTAAATAAGAGTAGGGATAAACGACGTCGAATAGAGGACCTTAATATGGTTATGGAATCGTAAACCTTTATTATTTTTATCGTATGTTTTTAAATAGAAGGCTTGAATGTATAATCTTTGTTGATGCGAACATTAACAGAAAATTTACAATAATTTATATATATCGCGCTCATTAGGCGGGTGTAATTAATATTCTAGATAATAACTGCGTCTTAATTACTTTAAAAGTCGGCGTTAGTAAAGACTTTGTAATCCTTCAGGTTAAACTAGTTAGTAATGGTTAACCAAGAAACGCGTACACTCGGAAGCGGCGTAAAAGCGATCTATTCAGGACGAAAAAGTTGTAGTAGTTGGCTCAAAGAACGAAAGTTAAAAAGATCTTTATATCTCAAACCCATCTAAATAGTGCATTGGAGCGTATAAAATTCGTTTCCTTATTATGAATTAATTTAAAATGGGATGAGGAAAGGTGTTTTGAATAACTGATTTTTCATTTAGAAAGTCTTCGAATTGTTATAGAGTATTCTATATCTATGTTTTTTATAAAGATAAAAAACGAGCAGGATGTACCCTAGAACTTTACATTCTATGTTTTCAAACAATTTATAATCTTTAGAATTTCTTCATCCTAAATTTCGTAAATATATTTGGCGGGTAATAAATAACTCAAGTAATAAGTTAATAAAATTAAGTTAGTATAAATATTGAGTAAAAGTAAACCAGTTTTTAAGGTTTAGTAGTAATATTCGGCTCTTAAAAATGTTGTCAATTTGGGGTTTCATGAAATAAAACCAGGTTTTTAAAAGGAGGAAACTTTAATTTATTCGAACATAAATTTTTCCTCAAGCTTATAACGAAAGGTAACTTCTTTTTCAATCAGTCTCATCTATGGGCAGCTCATTACAACATGATATTCAATCAATTGACTATAAAAATAAATTTACCTAAAACCCCCTCGTTCCTTTAATATAAACGTAAAAGTTATTCACTTCCTGATAACATGTAACAGATCCGCGTTTATATGTATTTTGATCTCTGTCTCGAAAAAAAACCTATAATAATTTATTTTTTAAATTCCAAGTTCACACTTTAATATATCAATATTGAATTCAACGGCGATAAAAACACTTAATCTCGTGTTGAAATGAAATTTAAAATCATCGAAGGTAGTATACGAATGTACTAAAGCGTTGTCAAAGTCAATAAAGTATAAAATATGGAGAAAAAGACCTCACAAGTTATTAATATACCGTTAAAAGGTGGCCGGTACACCGGAAAACCCGAAAGATATAACAAACCATTTGAAAATTCTGAAAAGGATACTGAACGCGGTTTTCATTTATCGTCCTCCTTATTACAAATCTTGTGAAAAAAGTTTTAATCGTCGAATTGAATAAACCACTAAACTCATAAAATATTAACGAAAGTTTCCTTAATAAAAGTAAAGGGGTATGAGTCGGTTTTCGTGATAAAATTAAGTCTCCGATAATCAATAGAAAAACGTAGATTGTTTTTGGTTTTTGAACAAAAAGTATGGAGGTGCCAGCTAAAGAGTTGCTCGTACGAATATAACCTTGGTCCAACAACTTAATTCATATTTCTCGTAACACTAGGAACTCATCACATGACATACCGTATAACGGGTTTTAAAGGTCTTGTAAAAATTGGTTTGAAGTATCATTTTAAAAATAATTTCATGATCGGCTTTGTAACGATAATGTGATAACTTATTTTTCGAGGTTTTTTCGAATGAGGGAATAAGTTCCTCAAAAACTTCCGAAACTATATTGTCGGCGGTAACGGGTTATTTCTGGGTCAACGCCTTATGAATATTGCTGAAAAAGATAAACATAAGCCGTATAATAGCAGCTTGGTCCATACGAGATGAACGAAATAAAACGTAAAAAACGTTGGTATTAATACCCTTAGGTAACATTTATATTGGTACAAACCTCTATTCTTATTAGTAATAATTCCCCATCTGTTCTATGAGTAATAAATATTTGGCACTCAATCAAATTACCTATTTTGATATGGTATAAAGCTTCCACAAAATAATATCGTACTATAAGAAAAAAAATTCAAATACTATATTAAGATTTATCGAAGTTAATATTTAAATAAATTATAAAGGATATAAATTGAAAATCGGTATTAACGGCGTATTAGGTAAGGTTATCAAGTCATTAATGTGAAATGAAAATACGCGGTAAGTATGATCAGTTGATTGATTATTGCCGAATAATGTAATAGTCCTTATAACTTATATTCATGAAGATTTGGATGAGTTAAATAAATTTACAAAATGAATTTACTCAAAATAGAACATTACTGAAACTTGATAGGTTAACTAACGGGTTCTATAAAAACCACTTTTAACATTATACACAATTATATATAAAAATCAAAGTTTTTTTTTAAAAAAAAGAGATTGAGAAAGTCGTCGGTAACAATAACTTAAATACTTATATTGAACTTGGCACCAAAGTTGTTTAGATATTAAACAGAATGTAAATGATAGGTTCAAATTTGATAACAATCTATGTCTTATCTTAGGTATAAGTCAAGTTTTTTACGACGTAAAAGTTCAGTTTAATTAACCTAAGTAATGCGTTGTTTAAAACTGGTTCAGAAAATTTAGTCCTATAATAATATTATTTTCTTAATCATCGTATATAAGTATATTTTTATCATTAATTTCGCCGAAAACAATTATGTTGTTGCCGGTGTTTTCAATATAGCTTATTTTTCTATATTGATTTCGAAAGTTATAAATTCATTTATTAATAAGTTGATCGTAAACGATTTATTTTTTATTTTTTTCGTTCATGTTGAGGAAAAGTAACGAATTAAGTCACGTATTATGAAAAGCTTCCTCTAACATAACCAGATCAATTGAAAACCTTCAGTACATACCGTTAACCGCGGCTAATAAAGCCTTCCAAACGTTTAAAAAACATGAAATCGTTTACGAACCCTATATTTTCAAGTCATAAACCGAGTAATAACAGTTCTCGTTTTATTTAAGATGAAGAAATACGTGTAAAATATCGTCATAAAGACGTCGATATCATTCTTATCGTTTTTGCCACCGTAGATGTGATAACTTTTTATAACAGTTTTTATTATAACTTACAACCATTAAAACATGATGTAAAATTGATTGTTTTGAATACCAATAAACTTCCGGTCTCTACGAAATTTCATAATATAGTAACTTGACGTATCTAAAAATATCACTAAGTATTAGAAAGTTTAACTAGTTAATCAAGGGGGTTGCGTTTAATTTGTCAATAGATAACGTTATTGGGTTAATCTTTTTAATTGTTATCGATATTAGTGGATTTTAAGGCGTCAATATAGTTGTTAAATAACTCGATATATTCTTTGACGGAAAACGACATAATTGATACGAGAATATTATTTACGGATAACATAAAAACAATTTTCCTTTGAATGCAAGATTATTTCAAAAACGTAAATACATTGATAATGACTCTAACAGACCTGATTCCATTTATAAACGACGCCAATATATTATCATTATATTCATTCATACGCAAAACGTATTTAAAAACAATTTTATTCAGTTTGACGAACGTTGTTTGTAAGGTTTCGATTGACTATTTGTATTAAATAATCAATGATTTCTTTGTGTTACTAGGGCGTTTTATAGCTAATCCCGTATACTCGCATTGAGAAACTGATTTAAATTTGAAGTGTTCAGGTTCAAAACGTCCCAAAACATAACTCTAAGCTAAAAACGTTCAAAAATAACTAGTATACAGTCGGGAATAGGTATCGATGATTATATATAAAAGAAATAAGTTAATGTTGTCGTTTGAATCGGGTAAATATAATTTATAATATTTGATAAAAAGGAAAAGTAAAAGGAAGTCCCTGTTAAATAGTTGTTATAGAACTAGTAGTAAGGAGTGACTTCTTTACGTGGTTGATTACGTGACGTGGACATACTTAGGAGCGGTTTAAGAGCGACGTAAGAACATAGTAACCGCTAAGGTTAGATCACTGGCAACCACTAGCTTAGGCACCAGCCTGTAATACCTTTTGCAAAAATCCTTTCTATATCTTTCAATTACACGAATCGTAACCGGAAAGTAACCTCTTCTTCTAACTAGCTTATATGTTCTTTGCTTACTATCAAAAACTAGTTTGTATTCAAAGGCCTTATGTATATGCATTGAAACGCTGTATCGAGTTGAATATCATAATTGTAGTCTAAGTAACAGATGGTATTAAAAATTCAAGTAATGAACGTAGAATCTAAGTTAAACAAGCTATTAGCCAGCTTACATTCTAATTTTTATAGGCCTAAAATTGGCCCCTGTCCATTATTGAACAAAAACCCGATAATCAACTTACAGCCATTATAATTGACTGTTGTTTCAATAATAGTAGTATGTTTTTATTATAGTGGTATTTTTTTGTGTTGTTATATTTATTTTTCCAGTTTAACATTAATATTACAGTTCATTTTGTTCAATTTTATAGTGATAACAAGTGTTGTATTTTTTGATAGTAGCTTCAATTGATTCTTTTGAGTTATTATTTATTAGTTTTACTGGTTTTCATGATGAGGGGTTAGAGTTTTTATTTATTTTACGGTTTTTTTATATTTATAAGCATTATAAAAAGTTTTGAATTTATTCGAGGAAATAGTTTTCATGGTTTCCATTATTCTATAGCGAAAAATATTTTGTTGTAGGTGAAAAAGATATTTGTCGTTCGATATACAGGGGAATATGTTAGTTTCAAATGATGTTTAAGCGTAAAATCTGGTTTGAATTATGCTATTTAAGTGAGGTATAATAGTTGAGTCCTGATTACAATTTTCGTTTTTGGAAAATATGAAGACTATAATAGTTCAATATTGTGTTCAAGTATTACTCAAAAAAAATATGGATGTTTATGGAAACTACCATAGTTTAATGTCGCGTTAATAACAAATTGTCGTTATTAACTATTATATGCCTTTTTTTCCTTATTTATCATTAAACTCTAAAGTAGTGGTTTTATGTTCTTTTCAAATGTAAAATTTCGTTTGAAAGATGTGTGTCTAAATTAAATATGGTAGTTTCATGCTAATTTTACGTGGAATATTTTCTTGTAAGTTTCGTGTCCGTTTTTATAATCGTTGTGATGTATTTCTCATATGTTAAATGTCTTTCGTTGGCTATTTAATTTATGGTTAATTCATTTTATTTGTTATCTATTCCTACTTTTCTCTTTCACCTGATACTAGCGATATAGCGATCACAATATTTTTATACCTAGTAGAAAACTATAAGTTTTGGATATATTTTCATTATTTGGCTTGAGTGTAAAAATGTTGTTTTGTGTGAATTTTGTTTACATGTGTAAGTAGTTGAGGATTTTGTGCCGTTTCCTCTACTAGTTAGTGGATTTTCATATATATCTTTACGTGTTTTGAATGATTTTATATATGTAGTTATTGTGGGTACAGAAGTTTTTCATAGTGTTTTAAATGGTGTTAAGTTTAGTTTTAAGTTGAGAGATGCGATAAGGCTAGTAATGGCGGTAATACTCCTCAGTAAATCAAATAATATTAAAATACTACTTCCAAAGAGGCCTATTAATTAGCCAACCACACCTGCCGGTACCGTTTAGGCGGTGAAAACCCTTACCTTTACCTTGACTAAATCCCTAACTCCTTATATGCCTTTAACTTTTGCGATCGTTATGTGGAACATTCGTTTTACGATATTATACTAAATTATATTTTTATTACTTGGCTTGAGTGTAGAAATGTTGTTTTGTGTGAATTTTGTTTACATGTATAAGTAGTTGAGGATTTTTTGCTGTTTCTTCCACTCATTAGTGGATTTTCATATATATTTTTACGTATTTTGAATGATTTTATATATGTAGTTATTGTGGGTACAGAAGTCTTTCATAGTGTTTTAAACGGTGTCAAGTTTAGTTGTAAGTCGAGAGATCTGCTGGCGGAAGAATATTTTATTCTATTTTTTTATTATACTCAAACGAGGTATGCTACTATATACCTTAATAGTTTATAATTCATCTTTACCTTATTTTAGCTCGTTTTTTTTTTAAAAGTAGTTATTTGATTGTAGTATAGTTGTAAAATATATTTGTTAGATTTTCTTCATATTCCAAAATATATTTTCCTTGTTTAGTTACGAAAGCATTTTTGTAGTTTTTGAACTTTTCTCGTGTTACAGTCGTCTGTTATTTCATAAAAACCATTATTAAATGCAATTTTATAAGTATTTGGTGTTCGATTCATCCAATACGGGGTCTTTTTATTATTCTTTTTTAAAGTAGCGGGAAATGGTGCGGGTGAGTCTCTTTTAAAAGCGTTTATATTTATTTTTTGAGTGTGAGTCCGATTGATGTTTTTTCGGCTATTTTAGGTTGATACCTTAGAGTTTTCATTCGTTTAGTATTTTCTTTTAATGTTATATCTGTAGTTATTTTTAGTGTTCGATATGGTTTTGTGAGTAGAATTTGTTTGTGTTATGTGAATTGTTGGTGGGTTTTTGTATTTCTAGAAAACCCCCATTAGTTAGTTTCAAACGGTTATAGTTATCTGTTTAGTGGTATTTAATGAAAATGTTTATTTGTCGATAACATTTTGTGATTTCAAAATCTTATTAATAATTCCCACACTTTTTTAGGATTTTGTTGATAAGGGTATGATAAAGACGTTTCGTTTATCAGTGAGCTTGAATGTTTTTTTGTTTGTTTATGGTTTTTGATATGTCTTCGAATTTGTATCAATACGTTTACCGAAAGTTTCAATAATCACTTATACTCGAAACTTTCGTGCTAAGTTTTCGTTATCCTTTTATTTCCTATTTAATTAAGCATTATTATAAATACGATCTGGTGTATATTCCTCCTCTTTGACGTTCTTTTTCTTTGGGGGTTATTCGCGCCGACGGTGTTTTATCGGTCTATCGATAACGGGTGGAAAAGGTTTGTATTAGCTTAGTCACTTAACTTCATGGTATTTATTATTAATAACTCTAATATAAGGCTTGACCTAAATAGTTCGAAAAGATATAAAATCGGTAATAATTTTAACAATCAGTTCGGAATTCGTAATATTCAATATTTTATACGGGCCCTCCCATTTACCCGGCTTTCGTTACACAAGTACTTCAGGTAAAAACGGTTAAAAAAATAAGTCGATTATGAAAGGGCTGTTTTTAATATTTAAAGTATTATTAACCTGACGATTTGCGAATTTTCTACGTAATTACCTTAAAGCTTTGCCGTAAGCCGTAATACTCTTTTAAGTACTTGATGAAGACGGAGATTTACTCGTCAGGCGTGGGTACGCTCCAAAAACTAGTAGCGTTAGCACTAGAAAATTAAGGCCTATCATATTATTCAAGCATTTTACTGCTATTTGTCAACGTGCCTCCGCATCCGTAAAACTTCTAATTTTTAACGTAAGGATATTATACGTTCGGCAAAGTAATATGTATACCCTTTTAACCTTTATAATACTTTAGTAGACTTTTACAAATACCTATTATTTTAGCATTCTTTTTAAAACTTCATCGCCGTAAAATTAGTACTAGTATCGTGAACGACGATGTTAGGTGGACCCAAATACGTATTGATTTACAATATCTTAAACGTTTCCTACACATCTTTGACTAAAAAAGACTTTTTGGAATTTAAACCTATAGAAGGAGGTTGTGGGATTAACGACGTAAAGGATAAATTTATTATTTAAGTAAAACATATTAATGAAAATGTTGCAGTTAAAATCCTTGTCTTTTTTAATGTAAATTTAAATCTTTAAGGTGTTTAGATATACTTTTGGCAATGGTAATAACATTTTCAATGGTTTTCAAGGCACAGTATTACATATCTTTATACTTTATAAATTTAAAAACTTTATATAGCCTATCAACGGCTAGGTAGTTAAATTGTAGGTATAATTAACATATATCCGGCTTCGTAAGGTTTAACAACACTACTTCCAGGTCTTAAAGATAAAACTATAAATACCTCAAATTAAAGGCGAGGGTAAATTTCCAATTGTTTTAAACCAATTCGTTTACATTAACGTCGAGGTTATGTCGAGGGTTTTCTATCCTTCAAATAAAAATGAAAGGGGTAGGGGACTTAAGGATGTGGAGTATAATCACTTTAATAATAGTTTAAATTACCGTCATTCCTAGTAGCGATAGCTATTTACCTAGTTGAAAAATAACATTTGTTTTACTAATATCGTAACGGTTCATTTAAATAGTTATAATAATTTACTTCTGTAGTGCTACGTACTGCGCATATCTTCCTATTTAATACCTTATTACTCTTATATCTAGTATAATATCGTAAAACGAATGGTCCACATAACGATCGCAAAAGTTAAAGGTATATAAGGGGTTGAGGATTTAGTCAAGGTAAAGGTATGGGTTTTGACCGCCTAAAAAGTACCGGCAGTCGTGGTTGGCTAATTAATAGGCCTCGTTAGAAGTAGTATTTTAATATTATTTAATTTACTGATGAGTATTACCGCCGTTACTAGCGTTATCGCCTTCGAAGTTTATAAATTGAATCAAGTAATCTTACTTAAAAGTGGTAAAGTACTAAATGTAATATGCCACCCTTTTATTATTTTGATTAGCGGGGGGTACCGAGTTAACTAATAGCTAAATTTTTCCTAGATCTAATATCTTTTACCATTATTACGGCGATAATGCTAACGATAAATGGGTTCGCCTCAATCTTAGATTTATTATCACTAATATAGTTATTACATTTAGGTTATAACCGGTAAGCCAGATCTTAAATGTTAAAGGCGGCCGTAACCGTATTTACTGTCGACGTAATTAATTACCGTAAGGTCTTTTGTATCTACTTTAAGGAAGTTATCGACTTAGGGGTATATATTAAATGAATTTTATGTAGGTCTTATTACAGAGGCGAACGAGGAATATAATTGGTTAAAAAGACTTTCGCAAATAGTATTTGGGCGTTATAAGCTGTATTTGAACTTGTTAATGCCTATAAATTCTACCCGTACATACTCGAGAAGTATAACTTCGCCAACGTATGTTTTCCCTATTACTTGTTAGCATAATATTAACTTATAGATTATCTGGTTAAACATATTAATCGGAATTTTCTCCTCTTTCTTTTAAACTATTATCGTTATTCACCTTGTTGTAGCCCAATTTATATAATATTAAATAAGGTGGACGTCGTATTCAAAGTAGCTCTTTATACCGTCATAAATATCGCGAAATGTATTAATTCGGGTAAAGAAGGTAAGGAAATAGTCCTTGTCATACCTTGTTAAAATTACGTGAAATAGTAAATAAAAACCTAAAAGAGGAATTCTCATTTACTTATAAATGTTTACAAAAAGAATTATTTTAGTGTCGAAAAGGTTATAAAACTTTTCGTTATACTTCGTTGCGTTATTTCAAATTTAAACGAATTCCGTAAAAAATTATAATTAGTATTAACCATTTAAACAAGTTTTAGGGAAAGTTCATGATAATTGTTCTAATTTTGATTGTTTATTTCTGGTAATTTAAACTTTAAAGGTTCCAAGGCACGATATTAAAGATCATTGCTAATAGTTTAACCTAAGGAGTAAAGTTCCGTAATGAAAACTGTAATGGGCTTTTGTATGTAGGTAAATTTGGCGTGTGAAGGTTCTGAAAGTTCCTTTCGATTAAATTGTTGGGGGGCGATAAGTACTTAAATGTTTTAGGAAGTCTGGCGATATTACTTAATTAATTAGTGTAAATCTTTGAAGTTAATACCTTTCGTAGCGTAAACTGCCGTTGTTTTACGTACTATATAGCCGCTAAAAGTATTTTCCGCGCTATATTGTAAAGATATTAAATTAATAAGAAAATTTATAGGTTTCTTATTGCCAATGAATAAAAAGGCTTGATTTAGCTAAAGTTAAAGGCCAAGCCCCCTAAATCTCGTTTGAAGGCATTGAGATTTTTTAACACTCTTTCCCTGAAATTGTGGGTTTCACAAGCATTTCTCAAATTAAACTAACTAGAAAATGGTTTTCGCCAGTTAAAGGGAATTTTCTTTTGATATATAAATCTCAACAATTTAAAGTTCAGTATTTAATTTAAATTGAACAGTTTTCCAAATTTCCTTTTACATATTAATAGGCTAATCGCCGAAAAATTCACGAAACTTGTGAAGAACGAGGTTGAAGTTTTTACTACAATCGTATTTCACGATAAAATAACCGACGAAATAAGTTAGATAGTTCTCGGTTAAGTTTTTATAGATGTCGTTACCCCAAAAGTTGTAGTTATAATACTTAGCGAAAAGGTAACCCAATGTTTTAATTACTTCTTTACTAGCTGAGTTGATGATAACTTTACGGTGAGCGTTTATGTTAGCTATTTTAACGTATTAGCTTATATAATTCGTGTAGAACGAAATACTTGGTGATTTTAGACGTAGTGACTTGATGTTTTGGCGTAAAGACGCGTGAAAACTTGTCGACTTGGCGACTTAATAACTTGGCGTTGGGTCGCGCAATATGGCTTTCTTAAAACTATTTAGCGATTCTTAATATTTTTCGCTTAAATTAACGATCTTAACGATTAAATCAATGTAAAAAAAGTAAAAAAAAGTAAAGTAAACGCCAAGGTTCAGTATAAAGGGTAATATCGAAAATCTTTTGTTACTATAGATTATTTATTATAAGGACTTAATCTTTTTTCTACAATAGTAATACCAGTAATAGTACTAACTTAGCTGTTTTCTAATTTTCCGAACATTAAAAATTTTCACAGTTAATCTTAACGTCTTTAAAAAAGATCGTTAAAGATTTCTAATATCTTTAACAACAATACTGTTGCTACCTCTAAGCTGCTAGAAAAATCGACACTCCCTTAAAGTATTTTTTACTTACTGCCGTAAAAACCAACGTAATAATAAAGGCCTTTCGTAAAAATCTTTCATCTACTTTAATAATAACATAAAGCGTATCTAGAAAGTAGTTCCTTCTTTTACTTAGCTAATCTATACTTAAACTAATGAGCACTGATTAGTATTAGTAAGACTTTAGATCGTTACAACGTTTTCGATTCGAATCATGGTTAAAGTAACGGTAGTATTACATTGATAAAGTGGTGGATGTATTATTCTAGGTTTGGGAAACCGCTAGCCGGTCTGCGCAGTAATTTGTATGGCCAATTACTTGGTCAGTAACCTAGTATGAAGTGCAGCGTACTGCACTCGACTTCCATCTAATGCGGTAAGTCCACAAGCAATTCACTCAACTTGCAGTACAGTCAACTTTACTTACAGTAACGTTGACCTACTGCAATGCATATAGTACTATTACAACACCAACTATTAATAAAAACCTTTAAGTTAAACGATTAAAATGATACAACCCTCATTTACCCGTTATCGATAAACTAATAAAACGCCAACAGTACGAAAGACGCCCTAAAAAAGAAATGGTAAAGAGGAAAAATATATACCGGGCCGCATTTATAATACTATTTGGGTAAGAAGGAAAGAAAATGATAACAAAAATTTAACACTCTAGATTCTAATGCAAGATATTATCAAAACCTCCAGCAAACCCTTATAAAAAGCGATAAGGTCGATATTAATAGCCCATTAATTCGAGGAGTCGTATAATTCGTATCGAAGGCCGACTTTAACCTTCAAGACCCAAATATTATAATCTTCTAATCGAAGATTATTTGCGAAGTTAAATATAAAACCATGGGGCGGCTGTACGAAAAATCACGCCTAATAGCCTAAGGATACGGTAATAAACACAAAAACTAAATCCTTACGTAATCGCCAACTATTTAGAAGATTAACAAATGCATAGTAGTTGCTCTAGTAATAAGTTTACTAGCCGGAACTAGAAAAAATTGTACACTTAATAGACTAGATATCACGTAAATATATATGCAGTTAGCATCCAATTTACAACCGATTATATTACTGAAATTTCTACAGGAACTACTTTCTATTCACCCTCCGGAAACGGTAATACAATATATCAAACCTTTTGGAATTGGTTAAAACGGGCGTCTATCAGTTCTTAGCCTATTAATTACACTTTGAATTAAGACTAAGAATAAGATCTTCAATATACAACTCTGGTTTACTGGTAGCTTAAGAAAACGATTTCGGCCTAGCGGGTATACAAATAAATGATACCCTTTTCGTTAAAACGACTAGCTTTATAACATCGGAAAAATAGGAAATTAAGAACTCCAAATTCTAAAACTACAAACCGGTTAAGACGTTCACAAAAGGTAATCAACTTAACTTTAATTAATCGATAATCCGTATACTTGGTATTAATAACGGCCTTAACTTTCGTTCAAGGAGCTAAGGAGTTAACTTAACTATAATCTACAAAACTAACGTAGCCAAGGCTTAACTGTAACTAGAATAGCGTACCAGTAGCAGTTACATTACTACCCTATATTAACCGAATATATTTTACAACTTATTTATTACGATACAAGTACAAAAGCTAACAAATAACAACCTTAACCGGCTGAATAAGAGGCTTTAATGGAAAATGCGAAACTTAGACCGAGGAATCAATATAGTCCCTATTAACCTATCGAAGGCTAACTTGATAATCTTTACAGATGTATCTTTTACAAATAAAACCTACCAGTTTTTACAAATTAGCTTCGTGATAAACCTTGTTAATAATGACAGGCGGCAGAACCAATTTCAAATTATTTATATCATAATCCGTTCAGCCTTTGTCGAATGTAAAAGAATCACATGAAGCGTACTGACTTTAGAGGTCTGCAGAATAATAACAATCTTGAATATAAAAATAACACTATAGGAAACCCTTAACGTTATCACTAGGGATTTAAATATTTCTCTTATACTGGTGGTAATTTTTACCGATTCGAGGAGCCTATTCGAATGCCTTTTGAAGCTCGAAACAACCAACAAAAAACGTCTAATAATCGATATGATAACACTTTGCGAAGCCTACGAAGATAGGGAAATCGAGGAGTTCCATTGAATTGATAAAAAAAGATAATCCCGCTAATGCCATAACGAAGGCGTTATCCAATAAAGCCCTGGAGAACTTTATAAATAACAATAAGCCAACTATATGTATTGAGGATTACATTAATAAGCTGTCTGGAAGAACTAAATTATGTAACGGTTAAGGATATACTAATAAACTGGAAAAATTTCAGGAAAATAACAATAAAGATCTATTTAAATAATACGGTTAATATTGATTGGAATAGCTAAATTAACAGCTAACACAAGTTTGTAATAAAAAACCTTTCGTAGGAATCAATAAAGCCGAACATCGGAGTCGTGCGGCAATTGAAGATAATTAGTGTTAATTTATACGTAATTGGGTGCAATTCAAAGTAAAAGTTAACTAGAATAAACAAGGGTATAGCTAGTTGACGAGGTCGTAGTTTAACGGCTACCTGGAAAGATTGGTTAACCATAATAGCGTACGCGTATAAACTAAAAAGCTGCCAGTATTGGAAAAGTAGTAATTTCAATATAGTAGGTCAACTTTACTTATAGTAAAGTTGACTATACTAACTGTAAGTTAAGTATGTTGTTTTATGTTGTCCTACTGTATTGGCTACAAGGCAATTTCAGTATGCGCCTACTTTAAACTAGGGCATAGGCCAAACAATTGGCCATACAAATTACTATGCAGACCCGCTAGCAGTCTTCCAAACCCAGAACAATACATCCGCCACTTGAATACGCAATACTACTGTTACTTCGACCAATCGAATTGACAACGTTGCAACATCTAAAGCCCTACTCACATCGGTTGTATATAAATTATTTATTTGATTAAGACTTTTCGTTTTAGGGAGTTGTTTATATGTGAGCGATTTATTTAAAGTTTATTTCTATTATGAACTTACGCTATTGGCCGTTAAGTCTATAGGTTACATGACCGTATACGTAACGGGATGTGCAGTAGCTGGCCCAAGCGCGATGTGGGCGCAGTCTTTGGACGTCACGTACAAGGTCACGTGACGTACTATGCACGGACTGTGCACATAAATCCTGTACAAAGGGACTCTGTAGACTTCTCTAATCTTCCTTAGTATCTCAATTGTTAACACCATTTGGCACTTTCTTGGCATATTTTTGTAGGTCAGACCATAACAATTTCGAGTTCGTAAAATACCTTAAACATAAAATTCGGATCTTCTGTCGCTATTATTATGTATAGCGTTCATAGCAGGTAATGGATAGTTGCGAGTTTACTAGTTCAGAAGTAGGTTAAAAAAGATTAGGATAAATTAGTCAATGTCATAACAGGGGTGTTTTTAGGCCGAATATTAAGTCGAAGACGTAGAAATTGACGATATGTATGATAATATATTTGTCATAAATATAGCCTAGGTTTTTCAAAAATTGGTTCAATTTGTGTTTTTTCTTTCGGAAAAGTTTAATATTATTGTCAAACTGAAACCGTTTCGAAAGAGAACGTTATTTATTAGCAGCTTTTTTATATATTTTCTTTTATAAAACCGTTATAACGGCTTCTACGAATTCCGTAACGTTACGACTATGTTGAACAAATGTTTTGGACTTTACGTGTGATACCGTGGCTAAAATAAGGAACCGTTAAAAAGGTTATATAAGATCGACCTAATAGCTGTATATTATGAAAAACTAGTTAATATTGATAATATTAATATGTTTATGATATAACGGTAATTAGTAACCGAAAAATAAGTGGTCTAAATCACATTAGTTATAAATAATGGAGGAAAGTAAGTACGTTGAAACCTTTTAATTATCGTGTTCGGTAATACTATTCCTTTCGGGTTAAAATAAGGTATTCAGACGTTCCACTACCCCCATTCAATCGTAAAAGCGTTTTTAAAACCTATTAGTTTAATAAGAATATCTATAGCTTATTATAACAAAAAAAACCGTAAAATCATTAATCATAGTTTATAACCCGGTGTGTATAAAAATCGGCGTTTATACTATTTATTACTTTCAAATTAATGTTTTTACATAAACAATTAGTAATAATTATGAAGTAATGTAAGCTACCAGTTCATTATTAGGATCATTCGATTAAAACGTTAATTCAAAACTTGATTCAAATCTGCTCGGAAGCTGACAAAGGTTTAAAAAAATCATTTCCGAAAGTATTATTAAGAAATAGTTTGTTTACAAATATTTTAATTCCGAAAGAAAGATTGAACTGTACGATGTGACCTAAATTCAAATTTATTTGAGTTGAAATAATGATGATTATGTCACCATTCAAGTAATTATTGTAACAATGAATTGTATGTTGTTTGAATTAACGTGGTAATAAATAGCTTCTAAGTAGTAATTTTAAAATGGTTACGAAATCATAAATTTTCGTTGTTGTTTACGGAACTTTAATAAATGATCTTTTTTAATATAAAGTTATTGTTAATACCAATATCAGTAAGGAAACATTGGTTATTTATACGTACTGCGCGAATTGGATGGGGGTAAGTGGTATCTAGAGTAATTCCGTCGTCACAGTCATTTTAAAGGTTAATGTTAATGAAAAGATTATAACCTTTCGGAAAGGACTTGTTAACCATAATGAGTTTGAAGATGTATATACGCGAAGTTGATTCGAAAAAAAATTATTTAAGGCGTAATAACTATAGTTTTGGACTTAATAAACTAAAGTCGAAAAAGATTTTAGGAATATCCTAGTTTCGTCGAAATAATGTGTGTGGTCGTATGTAGTTAGCTTTTTTTTATTATAAACTAGCATAAATTTGAATTGTAAAAATGGTTTCGATTAGCGGATTTATCGTTTAGAAAGTCGTCGATTGATTATAAATTATTTTGAGTTTTTATGATTCATAAAATTAATAAACATATATATCGTATCATGGAGTTCCTCGTTTCATAATTTTTTTCTACCTTTAATAGTTCCTTGTCGTAAATCTTAGAATTGTATTTGGTATGTAATGAAAGATGAAATTAATACGTTATTAAACTTACGGTAACTTAATCATTACGTTGCAATAAGTAGCCTTTTAAAGCTTAACCGGAATATTCGGCTTTTAATAAGGGTTTCTCGGAAGTTTTTTTTTTGGCTAGAATTTATTTAAAGATTAATGAAGGTTTAAGCCGCTTGAATAAGATTGGTCCTTGAGTCTTCGACGGAAAGCGACGTTTTTTTAGTAACAGAAATTAAAAACCTGGTAATTATAAAGTAATTTCTAATGAATCACCGGTAAAGGTCCGTAAAGCTAAAAACCCCGTATTTTTAGTATCAATGTCGGAGCCGTTCATTTTCGGATGGTATATGGCTTTTCCGGGTTTATATGTATTCCGATTCCCGTTTTAATAATTGATTTCAAATATTAATTTTTTGAACTCAGAACTTACACTTAGATATATTAAAGTTTAGATCAGTGACGTTTCAAGCGCCTACTATCTGTTTCACTTTAGCGTTGTAGTTGTTTAAAATGGAATTTAAATATATAAAAATATCGTTATGGCAAACAAAATGGGAAATTTCGAAAAACAGGCGTAACGAAATATTGATATATTGTAGAAAGGTAGTTGGTATATTTACAATTCCGAAGGGGGCCATTAGTCATAAAAAATCATAACACGTATACGAAATGAAATTTTCTACAGGTCATTGTTTTTATACTTAATTTGTTAAAAACAGCTTTAACGTCAAGTTTTGTAAATCACTTCATTCGTGAAATATTTACGAGCGTTTTGTTTATGAATGGAAGTAGATGGCGGTTGGGTTTCGTAATAACATTAAACCTACAGTAATCGATATGAAAGCGCGAGCCGCCTCTAGGTCTCTTAACGAAAAGTATAATGGTATCCGTTAAGAAGCTGATTATATAAATATAGCTTTAATTTTATAACTAGGTTAAATCCTTTCGTCATATTGAAAGATTTTTTTCTTAAAATGCTATATAACAGCTTTTAAGGGGTTGCAAAAGGTTAACCTTCGTTATTGTTTTAAATACCCATTTTGTAATTGGCTTCATAGATGTGGAAATGTAGTAATTTTTAAGGCCTTGTCTAACAGGGGCGAAAACATTTCAAAGATGTCAAGTAGTTTATTGTTGAGGAAATGTGAGGTTTTAAGGTTAATAGTTTGTAAATAATTTTTGAAGAAGAAAAAAACGGCGGCGAGTTTCGTGGTAATAATTTGGTTTTTTTTTTTCGAGTTTTGCGGCGAATAATATAAAACGTAGCGATATTGATACGTTTGGTGTTTTTTTTTCTTTTTGCGATAATGTAGAACACGGTTTGTATACAGGAAGAGTTTTTTCATCCTGAAAATAAAATATATTTCAAAATATCGAAGATTCCTCTTTCGTATTTGATTGAACGTTTATCTATAATAACATCGTATTGTAAATAAGAAATACTATAGGTATATATTCTATGTTGGCATTTGTCGAAGTAAAGGTTTAAATAAGTTATGAAAAAATAAGCCGTTAACCGGTTTTAGATATATGATATATAGTTTCGTCTAGTCATTGGATTAAAATGAGAATACGCGTTAATTTGAATCGGCAAGTAACTTACGTATTCTTAATTTAAAACATTTAAAATTTATGTTTATTGAAACGTTGATACATGAAATGGAATTGTAAAGTGAATTTATTACAAACGGAAAGCAATTCAAAATATAGGGGTAAATTACCGGATCAAATTAATTTTTTTTCATATATTGTATGTATGTATATTTATATAGGATTCGTGCTTTTTCATTTTTAAGATCGGTAAAATTTTTGATAAAGGTAAGGTAAATATCTATATAAATTTTGGTATTAAAGTTTCCCAGGAGTTACGAGAGTTATCTGGCATTCAATAGATCAATACGGAATACGATGATCATTTGCATCGTATTTTAGGTATAGATTAAGGTTTTTACAGCTGGAGAGTTCCGAATGGTCAATTAAAGTAACGCGTTGTATGATATTAGTTTGGAAGTCGTTGAAGTCGGTTATAATAATTTTCTTTTTGGTTATTACGAATGGGCGCATCGCCATTGCCTTCTTCTTCACGAATTTTACCGTTGGTACCATTATTTTTGGAGTAGTTGGCGTTATCGTTCCGAATGCAGAGGTTATAAAGTCGTTTATTAATAACCTCAGTAGGGTCAATCTATGAACTATTATTCGTGTGTATTTCAAGGGGGAACAAGGCTTTTGTAAGTTTATCGTTAATATTCATTTTCATAAGACGTCGAGTTTAGCAGCGGATTTCCAGGCTATGCTACCAGAATTTATGAATAAGGCTTTTTAAGCGTTGAAAAAGATGTAAAACCGTTCTCGACTTCTTTATTTTAAGTTTATAAATCGGGAGATAACGGTTTTTACTGAGTTTGTATTGTAGTAGTGTGCGCGGAGTATTGTTATAAAAGCGTTGGAGTCGTTATTACCGCCGTCTTTACCACGAGCATAGTAACTTTTTATAATGTTTTGTATTGAGCTTTCTTATTATTAAAAAATAGTATAAAGTTATTTTTTTGTTATCAATAAATTGAAAGTTTTTATACACTTTTCGTTATATCGTGACTTTTTATATCGAAAAACTTAATTTATCGTGGAAAAATTCAGTCGGTTAGTCCAAAAGTTTGAGTTTAATTTGTTACCGACTGGCGTTATTAAATAGATTTTTAGTATTGTAGTCGGAGTCAGAGTAGTTCGGGTTATCGTAATTGTTGATGCAGACTCGAGTATAGGGCGGTACGGTAGTTGCATCGTTCGTATGTGACGTGGGAGCGGAATCTTTTTAATGGGGGGTTCGTTTTAAAGATGTAGGTGTATCGGTAACGAATTTAAGCTGTCGGATTATATTTATCAACATAATTAATACATTGCTATTTAGTTGTTTTATCTCAATTGATATATCAGTGTTTCGTTATTTTATACATCAAGCGTATTTGTAAAAAACGTAGTTCTATTCGACGAATTTGGTATATAAAGTATCGGTAAGTCGTTTATAATAAGTCATTAATTAATGGTATTATATCATTGAGACATTTTGGACTTCAATTTTGACGCTCTCGTTAAGGCATTTCTTCAAAGTTGAAGATTTTAGGTTTAAATGATGGGAAGAAATAACCCTAAGCTTTAAATAATTACGAATAATTAAAATGCTGTTCGGAAAAACAATCAGGATAAAATAAAAAAGGATTAAGTTAAAGTTGTTGTTTATAATAATCGGATACTGTCTATTATCTTCGATAGAGATAGAGATGAAGAAGCTTTTACCAAAGAGCTGCTACGGGTTATAGAAAAAGGGTGGCCAATTCACGTGATAGGATGACTCCAGAGTATTATAGGAGTATGGAAACCGCCAGGGTTAGATCCCTGGTAACTACCATCTCAGTCACCAACCTGTAACATTATATGCCTATACTTCTTCCTTAAAAGACATACCTATAGGAAATGTATAGCCTATTCCAGGTTTTTTAATTAAATGGCTTTCCTATGTCTATTTTAAAGGCTTTGATCGCCTTCAGATAAGGACCTATGATAAGGAAGTTATTAACATAAGTGCAAATAATAAGTTGACGGCGATAGTTGATCGATACCGCATTGTCTGAATTCAACTTTTCAAACTTTAGAGTATCGAAGACTGGTTTGAACCTTTTTGACTATTATTTTCAAGTCTGCTTCAGCCCATATAGGGAGGCATGAAGCTAAAGATTATAATGGTATGTATTGTGAAAACCCACGTTATTTTCCTTATCATATTTAAAAAAAAAATAGCGTTTAGGATCTCTATGAATACCAGACTTTCAAGTTTCCCGTTAAGGAAAGCTAAATTAATGTCTTTTTGGTTAATATCCTAGTTATATCTAGTAACAAACGTGATGAGGATTATCCATGTGTGACATTTTGCTGTAACGACAAATGTTTCAGTATAATTAATACTATATCATTACTTAATTACTCGTATAAAAATCCTATGTTAGGCTGGTACCTTAGCTAGTAGTTACCAAAAACCTAGCCGTGGAGGTTGCCATACTCTCACGATGCTCTGGAGTCGTTTCTAACCATGCTTTTACACCTGGTATATAACTGGGACACCTCTTTTGTGTAGATTTATAGAATCTCCTTAGTAGAGGTTTCTCTCTTTTTCAAATAGAAGATTATAAACAGTATTCGACCGTTTTAAGCGATAGCTTTGGCCTAGTTCCTTTTTATATAAATTTAGATACTTTCTTTCGACAGTGTTTTGGTTGTTTATAAGCGGCTATAGCCTAAGGCTATATCTTTCGTTCTTTTGAACTTAGGCATTTAGGTTTTGGAGCAATTTCTTGAGGCACATATACGGAACCCACTTCAAAACTCTTTGATAACGTAATCTAACCATTTGATTACCTAATACGAATGATTTACCAAAACCATATGCGTGAAGCTCGTTAAGCGAGACTAAGCCATTTACAAGTACGCTTTACGTATAGAATAACATAATACCAACATATTGGCTAGGTTAATAAATATAATCCAGAAGCTCGGAATTAATATCGGCATTCTTACGTCCTCTGAATAACCTTTTACTTAAAGAGGTCTCATTCTCATATTATTTACAAATGACATAGTTACTGCGCTGCTTTTTACCGGAAACCACGTTGATTAACCCAATGATAACGACAACGACGACGACCCGAATTTATCTAACACCTATTACGATGTTAACGGTTTACCTGATAATATAAACCGTTAACGAACCAAACGTAAACCTTGCGCTAAGCTAGTAAAGTTTTCCAACTTGAAGCTATGTTTTCCGGTATACAAATTTACTATGTTACGTAAATTACGTAGGTATCGGAAGTTTATCGGTTTCAAAATATCACTTTTATGTGTTTTTTTAATAATTGCAGTGCCTCAAGGAAACCGTTTTTCAAAGTTATTACGTTCGTAGCGGCAACAATAGCAATAGCGAACTTAATATCTTTATAGTGATACTTCGCGCGTATTATAACGATTTAAACGTAGCCAAAACCGTTGTCACTCGACTTAACAACTTAACATAAGGGGTTTGCGATAGGTTATACGCTTTAGTTAACGTTTAAGAGGTTTTTCTTGCCGAAGTTAGCGGTATGGTCCTGGAATCTGCCGCTAATCTCCCTATTTTCGAGGAAGTTTTTAAAGACACGTTGACTAATATATTACTTCTCTTTCACATGCCCGAAAATTATAATAAATGAATTGCCTGCGTTTAACTTATTAATGGAAACCCCACCACCCCAAATTGAATTCGGTACGATGGTTTTAGTTACGTTAATAATCCTGGTAATAGCGATATAATTCGTAATAGGGTTAGTAGCGGCAATACGATCCCCTGTGATAGCTAGGAAGAAGTTATTATAACCGCTGTAAATACTTTTTGAGTCAGTGCTAAGCGGCGTATTATATAAGTTAATTATACCGAACTTTCCTACTATAAAGACCCTGGTTTATGCTTTAGGTACAGTATGGACGGTTATCGAATTCGAACCTAGCTATTGGATCCTTTTTAACGCCCGAGTAGCTTTGGAACAAAGGTTATTAAGGGTATTAACCTTACCTTTATCGACGAATTCATCGACTTTGAAGAGAGAAAAACGTAATTTTTGTGTTTAATTGCGCATATGAGTTTGTAGAACATTGATTCAATGCGGTAACTTATGGCTTACCTTTGAATATTTTTCCTGTTGATAGTAAATTTACATGTCAATTCCAATAAATTTGTTAACATTTTATTAAATATAGATTAAAGTTATTATAAATTTATGGCTAGGTAGTTCACTCATAGATGCAATTATCACGTATCCCTATTTCATTCCAACAATTTCGTAAAACTATCCGTTACACACCTAAAGCTTCTCTACGGTTTATATATTTATAGTTTGTTTAGATATTAACGTTGATAGATAATAGTATCATATTTAACCCTATATTAACTACTTATAATACGACTTTATTATGGGTAAACTTTCTATAGAGTACAAATAGATAACTTATGCCGCTCTAAAACATATATTACTTTTGAGATGAGCGGGTAATTACTGCGTATAGGAACGGGGATTCGCGTTGGTAAAATAGATATTTCAAGACGTTAATATCGTCAATTTCCATATTATACTTTGCAAAGCCCAAAAAACCAAGTCGTTATTACGTGGCTTTCTGCCGTCTCCTTAGAAAATATTAATGAAGCGTTAACTCTAAATTTATTCGTTATTGTTGGCGATCAACTTCCCGATACCTTCAAGGAGTTCACGCCTTTATTCGAAAAAGTCTTGGGGGACAAATTACTTTGTTTTTCAAAATCAATTACGAAATTATTCTTCAAAAAAATAACTAGAGCCAACCTTTAGAGGTCTCTTGGGGCCCTTTGTATGGCATGTCATGGGAGGAGCTTTTGATGTTGCGAGAAACGTTAATTGAGTTGTTGAATTGAGGTTATATTCGCGCTAATATATTTTTAACGTGTGCCTTCGTGTTTTTCGCCAAGAAACTCGAAGGTTGTTTGCGTTTTTGTATCGATTACTATAAATTTAACGTTGTTATACAAATTGACCGTTATGTTTTTCCTTTAATTAAGTAAATTTCAAGAATATTTTACGAATTAAAATAGTTTATTAAACTCTATTTTTAAGTTGTTTTATACAAACTTCGTATTAAGTAGGGTAACGAATGAAAGATTGAGTTTCTTGCACGCTTTAAACTTTGAAAAATAGCTAGTTTACTCTTTAAGCTTTTCCGGTATATAAGCTACTTTGTGACGATATATTAACAACTTGTTATATTTATATTTCAACTTTTTCCATTGATTTCGTTGATCCCAATTATATTTGAATTTTTTAATGGGTATTTTCAAGAAATACAACGCTGAAGATAAGTAAGTATTAAACTCTTGACACATTGCTAGATCGAACTTCAATATATTTGAGTATAAGTTTAGTGTTGAAAAAATGAAGTATTTGGGTTTTTTTACTAAGACGGTAATTGGAGTATGTATAGACCCCGAGAAATTGCGCGTTATCCGGGAATAAGCGGGTTTTACGTCCGTATTGGAAATACTAAGGTTCCTCAGATTGATTAATTTTTACCGGCAATTTATTTGGGATTATTCCGTAATATCCGGTAATTTAATTAAGTTAACTGAAGAGAGCGCTGTTCTTCGTTAGGAGTCCAAGAAAACAGTTGTTTTTGAACGGCTTAAGTTCTTCTTCCTTTCAAAATACGTCTTTGGTTAGTGGAACTATGATTGGAAAACTTTTTTAGAGGCAGATTATTCCGGTTAAGCTTTAAAAGGTTATTTATTTAACAGAACGATCAGTGCATCTATCACTAAATGACGAATTGCTTTTGTCGCTTATTACTTATCCAATATAGTTACGAGATTTAAGATAATATATTTTCATTGATTATAAGTTGTTTGGAAGTATAAAATTCAATGTTCTAAGGTACGACCCACCTTTTTATAATTCTTCAGGATTATGAAAATTTGAAATATTTCATAATCACCTAACGGTTTTTCGAACAATGAATTTGTTCATCAAAACGCCTTTTTCTAATTCTATTTTGAATTGATTTATAAAAAAAGTAAACCATACGCGACCAGATATATTATCTCGACATAATTAGAATATTAACAAAGACCTTTTCAACCCCCATTTTTTGAGCCCGAAATTATAGATCCTTTACCCTAAGTTAATCGTTACTTAACTATCTTTAAACGCAAACGTTTTCCTGTCAACTGTTGTTAGGGAGTCCATTCAAAAAGGTTAAGAACTTTTCACTCATATTATCTATTAAAGCGATTGTAATATCGTTATCACTCGGAACGTCATTTATCCTCGCTTGGCTTATGAGATACGTATAAATCACCGTAGTTTTCCCGTTGATATTGTTGTTGATGACGACCAAATCTTTCAGATCTTCCTTTCGAAACATTTAGTAAATAATAATAATATTTTTCGATGTAGTAACCGTATTATGGTTCCTGTTTATGAATTGTTCACCACCGCGTTAATATAAGTTATATACAATTCGATTTTTATCGGCCACCCGGGTTGCAACGTTACTATTTTTTCCCCAGAAGGTATTTTGGCCCGAGTTATACTACGCGATCCGAATTTTTTCCCCAAATTATGGTATTTTTAGGCGGAAGTCTTATTAAAGATACTTTCCAAAGGGATCTTTGAAGCCCTTATTGATTCTCAAACAAACTTTAACCCAGTTTTTAATCGATTTCATAATCGATTTTCCTTGGGAACAAGCTAGTTATTTACGTTACCTTGTAGGTATTACATGTCTTTTAACTAAAATCGGTACTTTCAATGTAATTTATATTATATTTTAAATGTGGAAAATTTTCCCAAGCCACTTTCAAATTGTTATTAGGCATTTTATGGGTTTCCTTACGTTATTGTTAACGATTCAGGTTTGAATTTCACGTGTGGGTTTTGGAAACGCCTTGGCTATTTAATAGGGTTGGATTAGCGTTTAAGTACCGTATTACACCTCGGGATGGATAGTGCCACCAAACGCGTTAATTAAAAGGTATTGACTAATTTATGTTTTCTTTCATTATTTATACTAACCTTAATGAAAGGCGTTTATAACCAGGTTCAAAATTAATAAGAAAGAATTAATATGTTGATATTATTAGGATTAACTTGTTTTTTATAATAGGTAGCTATTATATCAAACTCATATTACTTATTTAAAGTTCATTTATTCCAATTGCGGAATTAGGTGTCAAATTAAAAGACTTCGTTTAATATATTCGCAATATTATGGAATTCGAATAAGCTGTTACGGCGAATACTTAATAACATATAGAGAAAGCCGTTCATAAATAGTTTTTTTTCCTTGGAACGGTTCCAGGTAAGCGAAAAAGTTCAACTGAGTTTTTAAAATTACAAAAGATATTAATTTATCAATCAATTAAGTTGGTTTTATAATAAATACCGTGTCACATATGTTATCGATTCTCACGTCGTCGAACTTAATTTTCGTGTGGAAAACACCCCCAATTTTTCATCGATTAACTTGTGCGAACCACTTTCAACCCGTTTTTAAGTTAATAAGTTCTCGATTATTAGTTTCCCGTTATCGATCTTATTGATGATAATGGCGAAACCGAACTCGAATATCACGTCGAGAGCATTTTACGAACCCGAAATAAACTTTAAGTAAGCCGCCCCCATACTAACAATCTTAAAGAGTGATATACTTGAGTTAAATGCGTGCATTATATACATACGATTTGGAAGCTATTCTCAAGGTTTTTTTGGATACCGCCACCCTTAACATTTTCTAGTTTCATTATTATTTGGCCGAGGATAACGACGGGCCTTCCCACCTAACTCGTTAACGAGTTTAATTTGATTAATATTCCTTATTAATCAATAAGTTATATGACAGCCGTTATTTTATAGATATTGAGTACTGCGTACGAATTCGTATGTCTACTACGACTACAACTGCAACTATTTAATTATAGCATTATACTTTCCATTACTATTATTCGAATCCGCGTTCATGTTTTTCTTGGAGAATAATTTATCGTTTTTACTGATAAATTTTCCTTGCTTGCCATTAATTTTTTTAACAATATTTACTAGTTCCTCGTTATATTTTAATAAAGCTCCTTTTCCGTTTGTTAGTCGCGACATCCACATTCACTACCAAAATACCCCCTTTTTTAACCTAATTAATACGTTTCTTGTTTCAAATTTCTATAGCTCGTAGATCACACAAATTTATTGGTGTAGATGGTATGAAACTACCGCTTCATCACGTGTTAACCTTACATTAAGTAGCTCGAAGTATTTTTTCAGCCTTCCTAGCGGCGAACACCTAGGCTTTTACGTTATGTAGTTGTTTTTCAATATTGAAAAATCGGTTTGAAAGCCAGACTATCTATTTCGTTTCTGAACTTCAAAGGTAAGCTACGTTTTTGAAAATTTCTTAACAGTTTTATTCATATTAGCATTAAAATTTAAAGTGGTGTATGTATCATCAAATTTTCGTCTTATGGTGCTAACGGCGTAAAAGAGGCATTTGAAACTGGTATTTAACTGCTTATTAGCGAGATTTTAACTATTACTGTGGTTTATATTTACCCTTCTATTTATAACAAAACTTACGTAAATTTTATACTATCCTTTATACTCATTCAAAACACGTTTTTTCATAAGTGCTATCGGGATATATATCGATAGGGAGGATATACGAAAACTGTATATTTGTGAGTAAAGGATGAGCAGCTTTAAAATAGCTAAACTCCCGTTGCGGATATCTTTGTCGACTTCAGCAAGCATATTAGCGTTCATCGTTTTCGGAACAACAATAATGATAACAAAATAACTTTTAAAGGTAAAAGGATTTAAATCATTAAATACTGTGTTACATAGTACGAAGCGATAGGCAATATATCACTATTGCGTAACGGAAAAATTGGTTGTAAAAAATAAAAAAGACTTAATATTTTTTGGGTTAAAGGAACAGTTTATAGAAAAAGAGGCAGGGAACTAATACGGACGCCTTTTACTATTCATAAAAACGATCGATATCAAAAATATTTCATATATTACCATAAAATGCGAAGCCGTTCTTTCATTGTTATCAAGCACCTTCAAGAACAGTCTATGGTATGAAGATACATTTCACTATCATTTACATTTCGCCAACGCATTTTATCGTCTATTACGAGTCACCGAATTTTTTTTGGAGTGGTAAGACATTGGTAATTTTATATTCTGGTGCCTGAGCTAGTAGTTATTAAGGATCTAACCCTAACAGTTGCCATATTCTCACGATGTTCTAAAACCGTTTTTAAACATTCACTTACACCTATAATGTGACTAGGCCAACCCTTTTCTGTAGATTTATAGCAACTCTTTAGCAGGGGTTTCTCCCTTCTTTTTTTATATCGAGGATTGTAAACAGTATTAGACCGCCTTAAGCGATAGCTCTAGCTTAGTTCCTTCACATCCTAACCTTATACCTCTCGATTTAACTATTAGCATAATTTTTAATATCAGTAATTTCTATTGCGGTTCTGGTATTGCGGTCAATTTCGCTTTTAATATGAATGAAAACATTAAAGGACAGCAAGCTCCATATTTCACTATAGAGGGTCTTTTTACAATGTTCGGTATCCTGATCCTCAAAAATTTCCTTTATAGTTAGCTGTTTCTTTTGTTTTTTGACTGAAAGTACAAAGTCAACCATGTAATCATTTATAATAGCATCTTCTAGTAAACCGTTGACTTTCTTTATTACTATTTGACGGATAATTTTCTTGGGTTAAAATATGGTATAGCCATTAAAGCAATATAAGGAATACTAATCTCGATGATATTTTTTTTCTTTAAAACTGTAAACTTTCGGTATCCCCTGATATTCCTTTCAAAAACCATTACAATGGATATACTAACGATCTTTCTAATCGAGTTCCCTGATCCGTTTAGTAAGTAAACCATAAATATGTACCAGGCTTAAGTCAGATCATATAACTGCAAAAATATCAGGATTTCCCCTTCTCTTATGAAATTATTCTTTTAACGTTTTACTTGTTTTTAGAAGGGTATGTGGACGACAATAGTAAAGGCGAAAATGAAGGCAAAATTAATGTTTGCTCAATAGTTCCTATATCCTTTTACTTTGACGTAGGGACCCTTATATGGAGTGGTTTGATGTATTCTCATCCTATTATTAATCGTTAAATTCATTATAACAACAGATAATTGGAATGGGTAAGTCTACAAGTAAAATTTTACTTTTTCAGCGACGTCATAAATCTGTATATTTTCCAAATTTACTTTTTTAAAGCGTTCAGATATCTCATTTCCTCAGAGGTTTATCGTAGAAAAACTTAGGATTAAATAAGTAATGAAATTAAATTTTATACTTAAATATTTAACAAGTTCATTACCATCATCGAGAATAAATCATTCTATAATACACTTAAAACGTTACATGATTTCGTTTAATATATAATAAACGGCTTTTCATCTTTTGCCTAAAAATAAGATAGATTTATCCTGAATCCTAAAGCCGTACTTGATTTTAGCATCCATTACACTATAAATTTTGTCTCTTAAGCCAGTAGTTATTTACAAAATTCTATTCAAAATTCAAATAAACCCTTTCTTTTTCGGAGCTACCGTATTATATACTTGGTTGTCATCGAAAGCTTGTGGAAAGCTTATAAGAAGCGTAAATAAGGTCAATTTTCATTTCTTGACCCCTTTTAAGGCCATCTAATAACTGAAGTAATTACTCTACTAATTTCAGGCTATGATAACCTAACCTAATATGCTAAAAATAAGCATAGAAAATTCAAAAAGAAATTGTGATGATAAAAAGGCATTGCTTTATAACTTGGATTATCATATAGTCTTCAATTATCGTAACTATTATTTACTTGGTTAAGTAATGAACTAAAGACAAATCTTTGACTTTAATTCCCAAATTTTAAAGCTCTAAAATACTTATAAGTTTCATAATAAACTTGGAATAATAAAAGCAATTGATAAAGACCGAGGTATTGTAACCTTTATCAGATTTAATTGATATTTATACTATCTCTTTTTGTGGATATTACTATATACCCTCATAGATAGTATATATAGGCTAATAGCAGTGCACTGTATTGGAAATTACTGTCCTACAATGTGTACAGTAACGTATCACACTGCAGGCTGAACTCTTGCAAGACGCAAAGTGCATAATACATGAAGCGGTGTGAAATGGTTATTCCAAGCCGTACGGCAATGCATAGAGCGGTCTAAATTAGGTATTACAGAACGTACGACAAAAGGGCCACTGCCCGTATAGGAGGTTTATAAACTCCCATCCGTGAAGTACACTCTCTGGAATACTACTTCCTAATAATTACCTTTTATTACTACAATACTCATCTAATGATTACTCTTCTACTTATTAAATTTACGTAAATAAGTATTTAAACCTTACCCATATTAATTAGTAGCTGATTCAGTAGACTGAAAATCATTTAAAAACATAAATTCATTATTTATATCGGGATATTATAGCGGTTCCAATTGTTTGTACTTTAACACTATATTTTTTCCAAAATCATACGAAATATGTATAAATATTTTAAAAGTTAAGTAACTTAAAAAAAGAAAATTTTAATACGATATTATCGACCCTTATTTAGCGTTTTATTTATCAAAAGCCGCGTTACGCTATTATTAACCCTTATTTGGTGCTTTGACATACCCGGGTACTTTTTAAAAATCGTCCTATCAGGTACCAAGCCACGTAAGCTAAAACCATCAAGTTTCGAAACCCTTCGTTGGGACCCGTCCAAAAATCTACAATCCATACCTCTTATAAAATAAAGGAACGGTTATCAATACAATATCTAAACCACTCGCTTAATTTAAAAGCGATTACGAATATACTATCTGAATCATTCGCTTTACCAATAATGACTACGACACGTTAACCCGAACCACCCATTAAACACGAACCAAAACTCATATACTAGATCACATAACACACCTTCACAAAATCACATTACCTTTACCCTAGCTAGTTTTCCACATCCGCCTTATATATTTTAAATTTACATATGTTCGCCTTATATATTTTTTATTTGGTACTCATATCATTTCAAGTTTTCTTAACAACTCAACTTATATAACGTTACCAAACGCTAATAAAACTAATTTAAAACGTTTAACTAGTCTATAGTTAAGTTTTATTTCCTTATAATTTGAAAATCATTTATATTAACAAGCACTAATAAGCTCCAATCCATATGTTTTAATTATTTCAGTTACTTCATATTTTCCCAAACACTCTAAACTTTAGGATTTAAACGAACTCAAAATACAACCACGGCGCAAAACCACGAATTCCTGTCGCTGCAATATATCAGGTACACGTAGGAACATTTAATAACAACCGCACCAAAATACCTACAGTCATAGCCCTAACACCAATAACACCGGAGGAGGCTAATGCTTACTTTTACGTTTTAGTCGAACATATGGAAATAAAAAAGGCTATAATATACGAAATCGATTTTAACTTTTGTAAAAATACTATCGATACACCAGATAAGGAACTAAACCCCTATATAGTAAACACATACATCTTGGTAATTATGTTTCGCTATTAGGTAGAAAAAGACTAAAGACTTAATATGATGAATAATTTCCATAAAGGTTTTTCGAGATATACTTCAGGTATGTGACAAACAGTAAACCCATCTATTGCCAAAGCTTTGCGAATTTAACTACTAAGAAATAATATCCATACTCTAGAGGATAAAAATAGCCGTTTTATAGAATATTTATTCGAAACAGCTTAATTTATCGACTTACTAAACTAAAACAAGAAAGATTTATACCAAACAGAATTTATAAAAAATATTACTTGACGGAATATAAAAAAACCAGTTAATAAAACGACGAGGCTAAAACGTAGGACGACCTAGTCTTATACCTATAATACTAGTTAAACATAAAGGCTCTGAAAAAGAAAAAAAAGAAAAAAAACCACAATCCTTATTTACTACATAAATATAATACACCCTTATACCGACACATAGTATAAAACATAATTAAACACCAAACCAGTCCCCAAATACCGGAAACAACCCGCTCGGCTATAGCCAAAGCGGCCGAAATGCCGAAGATAACCCGTTCGACTATGACGAAAGCGACCGAAACACAAAAAGCAACCCGCCTCCAAAAACGACAAATGGCACAAAACGCTAATACGCGCCCTACAAACCAATGCCCACCAACCACGACCCGTAGCTTAACCTCCCACCGCACCGATTTCCTACTAATAAAAGCGATTCAATAAATTTTACAAACTTCGTTAAACTTTGGGATAGGGAATAAAACTATGGCGGTAAACCGTACGATATAATTCATAACAAAATACGAGTTATACTTAGCATATGTAAAAAGCTAGATATTACTCTTTTTAAATTTAATGTTATTTTACCCGAAATACTATGCGGGGAAATTAAAATATATTTATATAATACGTCATGTATGTGGATATATTTACAAAGTGTTATAACTGCCTAAAATCCCACTTCAATACAAATATTAACCACGAACTTTAAAATTAAGACTAAACCGATATAACCTGAGAATCCATGAAACATTAACAAAAAAAACGCCGATGAAAACCTATATGGGAATTGTACCGTCCTATTAATTAAGTTCCGGAAATACCAGGTAACCCTGAAACTAGAATACAAAGATAATGAACTATTTATCTAAGTAGTAATGGAAATATGTCGCTAAAACTTGGATTTCGACCTTGGACTTTTTGAAGTCGGAAAATAACCTAAAAGCCTTTTATATAAGGCTTAAAACATCTCTTAAAACCTTTATCAGTCGTTGAACAAGCTTTGGATCAACGTTGATAAACGGTAAAACTAAAGAAAAAGGCCAAATTACTAAAGCAAACCTCGCCAAAATCATTCACCAGGTTTCAAATCGAAAACTTAAAGTTTACCCAAAGCAAAACGAACGCCTAAAGTACAAGTATTAAGAAAGGAACCTTAGCAATAAGGGACAAGGACAAATATTTTAAAATAGGCGAAACGTATCGCAACCACAATAATACTTACCAAAATGCATATGGAGCTCCATGAGTTTGTAAATGCGATACATTATAAACAGTAGAATCGGCTGCTAGTTTGTTGACCACTCTGTTTACAAATAACTTCGAATTAAACGACAATTGTAGGATGACTATACATTTGAGAACTGGATAAAAACCAATTTTACAATATATGCAACCAATTGAAAAGTTATAGATAATAAACTTTACGCCTGCCCCTAAAAATATACCTCAAGAAATAAAATTTCTGAAGGTAACAATACTACCTAACAGTTTACGAGGATAAAACCGTCCAACGTATTTTTGCAAGGTTATAAAATTCCTTTTTTCCTTTACGTTATAGGCTTGAACTATATAAACGAAGTGCTCAACGCATACATAGCGTCGCAGTTCATGGTTTCTAACAGATACGGCAAACAGTTTCAAAATATTATGCCTAACAATAATATATCCCAAATCTTAACAGCCGGAAAACAACAATTCCACGCGTTTATAGCGAAGTTTCCGTTATTTCAGTTAAATCGAACAAAAAAAACGCCAAAAGATCCTATTTGATAAAGGAAAAACGTTGTTACTAAAAATGGTCTTGATAAATATGCGTTTTGGACCGATGAAATTTTACGTAATAGACTTTGAAACATCATTTTTACTTTTATTAACTAATATAAATAAGCTCAGAATTTAGATCCAGAATACGACCAACCAATTTATCCGCGCTTTGAATAACGTATCTGTACTGCTCCGGCTTAAGTTCGGCCACTTATAATTCTTCTTAAAAGTACGTATAATTGAGGCTATTTACTTAAAATGACCGGAATTACGGATTTTATACCATCGATCCTGAGATCCGGCTATAAAACAACTTTTACGTCTGCTTTACGCCGTAGGCTATACAGATATAGGAAAGGACGTACTTAAATCTATTAAAAAGTTTTCCCATTGGTGCTAACTACAATTACAAACCCCACGACGGTTTTAGTTCCGCCTTTAAAACAATGTAAACTTTAACTACGAAGTAATTATTAATATTATATATCTAAACAGCCAACTGGTCCTCCACGCTATCAACGCAAAAACATCATTTCACGCCGCCAAGTTTACGAAAAGCGCTTCCGCTAACAGCTATTAGAACGTTCTAGTGAATTATTAATTAAACATTCACTTAAAAACCATAACCTAGATTACATACGACGTTAATACAGCCTTCGACCCCACCAAATAACGTATGAAATCTCGAATAGCCGATGATAAATATAAACAAATTTCAATAAAATCCCAATAAGGTATTGGAAAATGTAAACGGTACCACGAACCGTTTAAAAAAGCGTATACGATATTATATAATGAATTAAAGGATACTAATTTTCAGGAATCTATTCTTTAAATAACGGTTAACGCTATTAATAACACCTTTAACCCAAATAAGCTTATTCCTACGCTCCTTATTTTTAATACCTACCCAAGGATTTATAAAAACTCTGTATCATTACTATCTACGTTGTAAAGGTCGAATAATATAGTGAAAGTCATATTAGTATTACGATCTTTACGGGCTAAAAACGACGTGTCCAGAACGCTAGCCATAAGAAATGGTTCGTGCGAAACTGGTATTTTAGACCTACCTTTACAATTTAAAGTCTTAGTTTAGAAAACAAAAGACGAATAAACTGGATCTTAAAGGATTAACGAGTTTAAAGGTAATAACGTACTCTTTGATTTACCAAACGGCATAAGTTCGTTTTGTTCAATAATAGTAGAGGAATACAAAAAAAAAGATTTAAAAAAGCGGACCGAAACCGTAAAACAGAAAAAATCGTTAATAAAACACCCCTTAAGACGACCAATCTAAACTGCTTACAGTTATAAATCATCCCCCAAATCACGTATCCAGCCCGCTCCTACTAAACAAAAGAGGCCCGCCTATATCAACCCTACCAACAACTCGTCCTCAAGGGCGAAGTTAAGGATAAAACCGAAAAACCTTACGAAAAGACCAACTTAATTGTTAAAATATAAAATAATAAAGGTAAAAATAATATAATAACCCAATTGGCCACATTACAACGAATCAGCCACCGCCTAATTCTTACATTCGTTACCTCCCTTAACTTACTATGTAACCTATATATCTAGCTTCGAAACATAATACATGCATATACCCAATTTAAAAAGCGGTTCAAACAGCGAATCTATGCCGATATACCAAAAGATCATAAAAAACACCACTCGCCTAAAACTATTTTACGTATTATAAAACCACTTTATGGCTGAGCTAAAATCAATATTTACTAGTATAACACCTACTAAAGACATTATAAGAACTGGTTCGGGATAACCCACTACACCTTCGACCTATACCTATTAGTATCGACAACCCATTAAAAGGGCTTTAAACTAATAGTTATATAAACGGACGACACTTTAACGTTGTATAACGCCTCAGCTTCCGCTTCTAAAAAGAGAAAACTTCTAAAAGCCAGCTTAAAAGCAAAACCTAATACGTATCTAACGGAAAACTATATAATCGATTTTAATGATGCTACTATCAATATTATAAACGGAATTTAAAACTTTACGTTAAAGGGATAACTAGACAAATTACTCTTATCGTTTTAAATAACGAAAAATGGGTCGACGAATACAGATACCAACGCGTACGTGGCGTTTAAATTGCTTTTATTACAAAACCAAAAGCGGAATTTAACCTTTCGGTCGCCGCGTAATGCTCAACCACCCCGACAGACGATGTATTTAAGGCGTTAAATAAGCGTCTTCTAATTCAAATACACAATTTAAAACGCAATTTGTAATTTGTGCCGCTGGATATAGGTACTACAATGCTATTTATTTTGAATAATTACTCCTTCGCTTACAATAACGACTATAATTCGTAAATAAACTTTATTTTAATTTTTGGTAATGAAAAACCGTCCCGAAACGATTTTACACTCCGTAAAAACATTATACTTTGAAACTTTTCTGAGTATAAAAGGATAATAAAAGAATCTTAGCTTTCAAAATCTATAATATAGTTAAAGGTTTCGATTCGGGCATTACCATAATAATAACGGTCCGGATAATTATTTCCAACTTTAATTTACACCTTATCCTTTTTATCGTGTATACTGTTATGGACTCAGGCCATTAGCTATTTAATCTATAGGTTAAATGACTGTGTATGTAACGGGATAGGCAGTATCTAGCCCGGGCGCGGTCCGTGTACGGCACGTGCGAGGATATATGAAGGGCTGAGTATTGGCTATATCTATAGTTTCTATACGTTGGGCGACGGCAGCCTATTTTAGTCTTCCACTGTACCTTAATAATAACCCCCTTTTGGCACCTATTTGGCTTATTATCGTAGGTCGAACCATTACGTATTATTAAGGTTTCTTTTTATCTTTCTGAAAGAATATTACTTATAATAAACGAATCGATGGCAGCCGTTAATGATTTTGCGTTACACTTTAATGCTATCAGAGAGGATGAGCCGTCGGCGAATATCCAGTCCTCCACCTTTATTTACACACCTCCTGCCCCTTTGGGGCCAACCTGAGCCGATATTTCTCGCTTACAGGATACTACAGGCCACATCACGTCGGCTGGGAAACAATTTCAATAGCTGGGTCAATTGACTTCAATCGTAATTCAACGGATCTGCTTCCACATGGGCGGCGACGCGCTAAACAATCGAATTCATACTGAAAACGAACAAGATATGGATGAAAGAAGATCGGTATACGTTCCTTTACCTCTAGAGTTGTTACAAGGCGGCGATAAAGTAGGCGGTTAAAGCATATTATGAAGCAAGCGGATATAAAGGTATATATAATATAAGCTAGTTCCTCGATTATATCGAAACTGCTTTTGGTAACTCTGATCGCACGGACAAAGTATTAGTCGAATTAAAGGGATTGATTATAAATGATAAATACCTATAGGAACAATTGGCTATTAGGTTCGAAATATTTTCGATTTTAACGAGCGGCTTAGATTAGCTTTCAACCGTAAAGTACAACTACTTACGCTCGTGTGTATCGCCACGTATCCGCGAAAAATTTATTACGATAGGTGTTAGTCGAGTGGACCATATCGTAATCTTAGAAAAGTATTGCGAACTCGCCGACGAGTTAAAGTTTTTGGATTTAAAGCGAAGTTTTGATCGATAACTAACGAAATTCGTATAAGATTAATGGCTGGATAGTAATATAGTTATAATAGGGGCTCAAGCTTTTTGAGTATCCTTGTTAAAGGGTCGTGGTAATCGCGACTAGTTATTTCGATACCGCGGCTAGTTATATTAACAAAACCATTTGGTACAATCTTGTAATCAAAGACGTAATGCGACATAGACGATGTTAAAGGAACGTTAGGCCAGTTTCGTTACGGGGTGTTGCGTACGTTGTGGTTCGTCGGATTATTACCAATACGGTTACAAACTCCGCCCAGCATTACCTTTTATGTAAGTGTATACAGTTTAAGTCGAAAAGATAAATGAAATTTTCCTATTTACGGAGATAAAAAAGTTTGATTCCTGTATATAGCTTCGTTTCAGGATTATATAACCTTAATGACGTAATTACAAAATCGAGTAAAAAAGTTTGATTTAATTAAAATACGAATTAACGAAAATCTATTCATTATCTTTATATTTTTAATAACACTTATTTTCGTGATACTTAAATATATTTTAACTATAATTATCATTATATTATAAACGAGGTTTTCACATAATGGTTCAAGATAAAGCTAATTCGGTTATTATATTTTCTAAATTTCGATACGATATTGATGTGATAGAAAAATACGCATATTACCTAAATAGTCAAGTTATATATAGATATAAATAAATAGTCAAACCCGACATTAATTTATATTATTCCTGGAATAACGCGAGATATTAATTACAAAATGCTTTCGATATGATATTAATAGGTAACCTTCAACGTTAGCGATAGTCGTTTAGTGTTTTATAATTAAAAAAACTTAATTGTCAACGTGGTAATAATATGTTTTAGGTCGGGGGATATATAAAACGTAATAGAATCGGGTTTTATAGGTTTGACAAAACGTTTATATTGAAATGTATAACGTATAGGGGATTAGTTCCTGTTAACTTTTACTATAAGCTTTTTCAAAATAACGCGAATTTCTTAAAATACAACTATGGTTACGGTTAAGGAAAAAAAACATTAACTTCGTCTAATACTAAAATGAGTAAAACTTCGTAACCTATTATAATAAAAATGAAAATTTAAATTTACACTTATATAGGGGAAAAGTCGATTACTATATTTATATAAAACTGAACGAAAATAAATTTTTACCGGAACGACTTTAAGGGCTATTATGTTCGATGTTATAGGATTAACTTTTGAAATTTCGGTGATAGGATACAGAGTTAATAATTAAAGCTAAATTCAGACAAATTCCTTATCAGTTATAATGTCAACATTGCCCATTTTTAAACCGGAGGAGAAATAACGGTTTTATATCAATTACCGAATATTAAATGAAATTACCGAATGAAACCGTTTTCCTTTACCTTTAATTAAAAAGACCCTACGTACGTTATTAAAGTCTATATAACTTATGAAATTAGATATTCTGGTGACTTTTTACTATATCTAGATTACTCTTAAATAACGAGAATTAACGGAGTTTCGTATATAGTTCCAGATATTTCAATGGTTAATTACCCCTTTTAAGTTAACGAGAGAGTAAACGACGTTTTAGTAATATATTAATTATGTAAAAGCGGATATTTTTCATAAATGCCTTAAAAAGTACCTTAACAACCTCTTAGGTTTTTCTCCTTGTATTTAATAGAATTATATAGCGAAGGTTCGCGTAGTTTCAAGACGTTTTCGTAATATAGAGCTTAATCTGGATTTAAAGCAGTGTAACTTCGTAATGAAAGAGGTAAAATACCTAGGTTTTATTGTAACGATTTAGGTAGGTATTCGGACGAACCCCGAAAAAGCCTAGGTAATTTACGAGTAAAATTTATCACGTATTATTCGTAAGGTTTAAAGTTTTTTAGATTTTGCCAATTTTTATCGTAATTTCATTGATAATTTCTCCGAACGAACGGATTATCTCATCCTACTAATAAATTAAAAAATTCGTTAAGCTTAGACGAAGCTTGAGAAATATGTATTTTGAACCTTAAAGGATATTTTTATTACGGCCCTGATTTTGGTATATTAGGATCGAAATCGGTTGACGGTAGTAAAAGCCGATAATTCGGATACGGCGTTCAAAGTGTATTTGTCGTATCAGGATGAAGAAAATATTTTAGAGTTAGTAAATTACTAGTTCCTATAATTAATAAATGCGAAACGTAATTACATTATTTAACATAAGGAGTCTGTCACGGTAATATCTTATTTAAAAACGTAGTTTTCCAACTTACATAATATCCGTATTCCATTTAAGATCCTAACGAATTACGAAAATTTCATGTATTTTTTAGAATGTTTAATTTCGAAATGCTAGGCTAAATAGGCCGAGGTCTTTTCGCTTTTTCAATATTATTAACGGTATAAACCCATAACACAAGGTGTTCATCTGGATGCGTTAACCAGTAGATTATAAAATAAACCCGAAGTTAAAGAATACCGTATGTAAGTCTTTTAGCCTATTTAAATTCCTATATTAAACGTGGTAAAAATGGATTTTTATATTAAAGGAACGTAAATTACGGCGGGTTATATAAATGAATTTTTTAAAACAAAGGCTTAGTTATTGGATCGTCACGACATATACCTTAAAGGTAAGCCAGAGGTTTTCGACGAGTCGTCAAAGGTGGGAGCGTCCCGGGCTCGGCCCGCATTCGGTTTGTTATCGGAGATAACATCGGGGGATTTTAATACGACGAAACCGGTAATACTATTATGGACCCGGCTTACATTAAGCCCACTAATATCGTTAACACCGAGTGATCGCGTTAATTTCGGTTCGGTTACCTTAACGTAATTATAAAATTAAAAAAATAACAAACGACCTATTATATAAGGTTCGCCTATTAGCGGTTTCCGAAAACGTTAAACAAGTTCCAGTTAAATCTGGATAATTGGTGTAAATTACGAGTTATAAGATTAATTCTCGGGGTAGGTTACGTTACCGTAACCGTTTATAATTACTGAGTTACATACCATTAACGACACAAATCTTATAGTAAACTTACGATTCGTTTATTATAGGTTATTCGGATTGAAATATTTTGTTTGATTTGTTTTAAAGAAATTACTATTGGAAGGGGATAATCGTAGATATTCGACGTTTATATCGAATATATATATAATGTAATAAGATTAAACCTTATAGTACATTACGATAAAGCCTTCTTTAACCTCCCCTTATCGTAAATTAGTATTAGGTATATATTTCTATCAGCTTCATAATCGATTTTCTAATTATTAAAGACGGCTTTAATATATATTAGTCATTACGGATAGCATCTTTGAGTTTATTTAGCTTAAATTCATATAATTTATAATTGCCAATACGTATACAGAGGGCTTTCAGAATATTTAATGGAGATTGTTTAGATTTTTAGCTTTTATTGTTAGTAACAGTGGTTCGGATTAGGTCAATATAATTCAAACGACTTTATATTGTTTGGTAAAATTCGAATGACTTTTATCTACGACGTATTACCCATAAATAAATGACTATATTCAATGTATAAACTAAAACTTTTATAAATATTTACGAATAGTCTTCTTCTCTCCGTAATACTATCAAGTTTATATTTATATTTTTGTTAATTTACGTTAAATAAACAAAATTCGACGATTACCGGGTTTCATGCGTATTATTTGGTAAATATGTATAAAATATTACCTATTCCTAAGGTAAACGGCAATATAAAATCGTTAATCAATTCGATGGAGTAAACCGTTACGTTTTTAATATATTTACGCGAGGGGGCAAAGTTAACTTAAACGGTAATTACTTTTATCTGATAATAAATAAAACCGGCGACAAATAGTATACGACGTTTGACGAAGCGATATAAGGAAAAAAGAATAAGTTTAGCTAAACTTATGTAATATTAAAACAAACCTTCTGGGTAAAAAGTTTAATTAGTTTTGAAATTAATACTAAGTTGTCGATATTTCGAACCCGTTTGATATCATTTTAAATATTCCTGGTAAATACCTTATATTTTACATAAACTTAGCTAAACGAACTATTTCGAACCCCTTTTCTTCGTAAGTCTTATCAAATACTCACCCGGGATTAGTTTTAGTTGTTAACGATATAAAGAAGGGTATATAGGAGAAGTGTAAAGTTTAAAAAATTCTCGTGGTAAAAATGGGGCGAAATATGGTTCGCCTTATATTAATTAATTGAAAAAGTTATAATAAGCTGAAGTAATAATTACAATGAATTTGCTCGTATATCATAGTCTTAGATAAATTTAAGACGAAAGAAAGGAATGTTCGGGTTTACAATAGACCAGTATTTCGACGTCGACGTCAAACTTATACCAAATAACATATACGTAGCTTACTATTTACACCCTTAAAATGAAATATTCATTATAGAAAACACGAAATTTATGGCCAAATTATATTATAATATAATAGGTAAGTGTCGGTATGATCTAAAGCCTTGGTATTCACGTAAGAACAAAGTATTTAGAAAAGGAATCGTTAGATTGGTAGTTGTAGTATAAAATGATGATAATGATACGAAGGAGCATCTAAAGTTGCACGCCATAGGTGAGGATTTACAAATCCTCACCCAGAGCGTACTACTTTAGACCGCTTCACGTATTGCGGTTCGATTTAGTATAGCTATTTCAAACCGATTTATGCATTGTCATTCGGTTTGGAATATCCATTCCAGATGGATCCATATATGGAATACTTTACGTCTTGCAAAAGTGTAGCTTATAATGTGACACATTATTGCGTACTTTACAGATGTATAACCTGTAAGAAAGTACACTGCTATTTTCCCTATATATATTATTTATAAAGGTATATAGTAATGTTTACATAGGTAATCCTTCCTTTTTTCCTTATATATTTAGTACTTATAGCTTCATATTAATAGTGTAATTGTCATTACGAAGGTTTAAATTAGTAGGTGTTATAATAATAGTGTCATTGCCGTATTATTTGTAAAATGTCTAAATTATTAAGTTCGGCTTGGATTAGTAAAGTTTTACTAAAGTGGTGTTTGTAATACGCGCCTAATTGATATAGTTTAATATGAGTGATATAGTTAATAATAGCGTTTTTTGTAGTTAATAGAGGTAATTTCGTACGTGTTACAAAAGTTAATTGCGTAAGGGTAATTATTTAATTAGGTGTTAAATTAATAAAAAAAAATATTGTTATCGATCTAAATAAAAATTCTTTCATTTTTTGAAAGGCGTGAAATTCAAACCGATGTAAGTTTTTACCATAATTTAACTTTTATTTCATTTAATTAAACCAAACCGCGTCTATATGTAGGTTAATTGGCTAATATATATATACTAACCTTTCCTTCGAATAAATGCCGCATAAGTCCAGGTCCATAAAGCGTCGTTTGGCGTACGCCCAGCGTACCCGCCGCCGCTGCTGCCGCCGCCGCCTACAGTACCACCACAACCAGTAATAGCCCGCCTTTTTCGGATACCATTTCTTCCATCGCTGCTACGCCGCCCGCTCCCGTTATTCCGCTCGCCGCTACGCCGTCAAGTCCCACCGCTACCGCCGTTACGCTATTTAATCCCTTCGCTACCACGCTTTTCAGCCCCACTACCGTTACGTCACCCAGACTTGCCGTCGCCTTCGCCTCACCCTTCTCCCCCCCTTCCTCTCCCTTCCCCTTCCCCAGATCTTAAGGGGAGGAACGGGAGCTCCTAAGGTTATAAACCTTACTTTTTCCCTATGGATAAAAACTCTATTATCCGTAGATCCCCTTTTCCGCCTTAAATATAATTTTACGTAATTACGTTAGTGTTTGTATATTTTCAACCTATTTCTTCGTATAATTTTTATGACCTTAATTTTTAAAAAGAAATATGAAGCGAAATTACTTCGCCGGCGTTTTAGTAAATTTTAATCGAACCTTAAAGATGTTCTTGAACAAAAATATACCGGTCGAGGTAATTAAAAAATGTTTACAGCTGGAAATAACTAAAATAAACCGATGTTAATTAGTAGTAGGTATTTACCAGAAGATTAGGAAGACGATAACCGCTATCGCCGTCCAAAAACGGGGCTTACATATGTACTACGTAGGAAAATTAAATGACGTTATAGTATATCGCCGTAAAATGGGTAATCCTCCCCTTATGCCTTTGTTTGAGGTTATAATTCATAAGTCGTAAGACCACATTCTTATTAGCGTTAATAACGTCGACGGCGGTAATGGTAGTAACGTTAACATAAAGGGAGAAAACGACGGGGAGGATGATAAGGACGCGATAGCATCGTTCTCTCCCTTTAATAAGTAGATAAATACCCTTTCAGCCAGGTCGACGTACACGGCTATAATATATTACGTTATATAGTAATGTTATGGCTTTATACAAAATAGTCATTCAAATATAATAAAGGTAATGGAAAAAAAAGTTAATATACTAAAATCGATACTATACCGTAAATATGAATGAAGGTAAAGATTGGGGACGGTATAAAAATTGAAATTAAATAAAAAATTGAACGAATGGTAAATTTCGTCAGGTTGAGGTGTGTAAAATATAAATTGTTAGTATTCTGGAGCAATATAAATTCTTAAAGTTAAATATAGGTAAAATCGGGGATCGATACGTATAATATGTTTAAATGAAGGTAAAATCGGCGTTCGATGCGAATAATTAGACTAAATAAAAGGAAAAATTGTGGATTAGTTAAATAATATAATATAAACTAATTTAAATTGGCGAAAAACTGGTGTGGTAGTTAACTAGGGTCATAAAACCTTTTTCATATTTCGTTTGACGTAACCTAAATTATTATATTCGTTATGTTAAATTTTCCGTCGATTTTTCTTATTTCCTCGATTTTAAGGCGTTTATATAATTCGCATGAAGTTATAATATCGATTATTCAATGTTTTTCGTTCGTAGTACCTAATTTAACTAAGTAATTACAAATAGAAAAAAGTTAGTATATACTATAAAAAGAATAAGACATAAGTTAAAGTTTCAAATAATTATCCATATCATTATCGTTATAATAATACTCGAATCGAAGTAGCTAATTATGTTATAGATTTCGAAAGCTAGATAGCTATTGATAACCTTTTTACACTTGGTTAAACTTTAATAAATCATGTTTTTCTCGAAACTTAAATATGTTTCGGGTCGGTATTTCGTTACCAAGGATTAAAGAGAAGTTTATTTACGAATTACAGTCGTTATTATTAGCGAAGAAGCCGTTAGTAAAAACAAATAACTTCGTAATATATATATTTAATAACATAAATCGTAACTCGCGTTCTATATTATGTTTTTGTTACGAAGGACGTTTATTAAAAGTTTGTATATATCGTTTATCAGGTCGATTTAATATTACACAACGACCGAAAGATTAAACGTCGCTTTTAGTTATGTCACAAAAGTAACCTAATCCCTGCGTACACTTTGGAATTCGTATTCGTCAGCTCGTTTTATGTTATTTAAAAAGATAAGGGTAACTTTATTTAACTACCCCTTTTACTTAAAAACTAAAATACCGTTCCAAAAAATGATAACAACGTTATTCAAATCGATTTCATAGATTTATGTTTGGTAAGTTTTTGGGTTTGGCTTTTAAGCCGGCTTTTTTTAAAAAAAAATCGGAAACAAAAACCGAAGTGTTTTATAACGTTAGTATATCGTCCGTTTACATAACCGCTACTATAAAGCTTTTCGAATAGGTTATCGATACTAATAGGCACGAGTTAAAGGTAAAGTTAGTTATTTTACGTCGTTTTTTATAGTACCTCTGATAGGTGTCGTACTAATAAACACCGGCTTCGATAAAGCCGTAAAGTAGTTTTAAAATGCGTAAAATCGTTTTAGGCGGGTAATGTTACCTAAGTTCCTTTAGTATATCGGCGTAAACCCGTCATTCAAGCCGTTTTTTAAATAAAATGTATATTTACGTTATATTTCAGAGCTCGATGAATAAGTTATATGATACTTTAAGAAAAGTTATAAATATAAAACTACAGCGATAGTTAACCAGTTATAACGTAGGTAATTAGGTTATAATATCTTTTTTACCTTCATCGTTATATCTTTTAACGATAAAACGGTATTTTCATAATTTTTTTTCGGTTTTATCCTTAATTTTATAAACGAGGCGGGTAAGGAAGATACCAAAAATACCGTAAACGGTTAAATCTAAGCGTCTGAAACGAAATTCATTTTAATCAATTAGGGTTTAGATTTTGACTTAGGTAGATTATAGGAATATAGCACCTAAAATCGTAATAATACTCTTACAGTACAGCTTTAAACCAAGCTCGCGATTTATTATTTCTTTTTACGTAACAAAGGAATCCGTAACAAAGTTTTTAAGGCGTTTTTTAATTTTTAAACCGAAAGGGCGCCTTCGGTGGCGAGATTTTAGCGGGGTTAATATAAATAGGCCGTTTTTGTTTGAAGTAGTTGGGTTGGATTTGCGTTTTAGGGGTAAAGCCAAAGTTGGATTCGGTTTAAAATCAACGTTTTAGGTAATATTTTGTAAGTGGTTTTATTAGTTCTATGGTTTCAGGCCGTCTTCTCCTACCTTTTTCCTATATTTGTATACCATTATTTAATGCCACAAATTCGTTCCTTTTAGTAAGTAAATAATTATATCTTATCTCTTAAACCAGTTAATCCTTTAAGTACTAGTTCATCCATGCTTCATTTTCTAAATGAAAATTTTAAATTAAAATAGTACGTACAAAACATTAGTTTCATATAGGCCATTCCTTATGGCCAACAGTCTAAGTATATCATTTTTTTATTCGTAGTAAACGTAATACCGATATACATTTGGCTACTGTTTTAGCTTCTTATATTATAAATAGTAATAAGGCAAGGCTTATGTGGATTTTCGGGTAGGCACCAAAGATAGAGAGCGTGGGTATTAGCCTATTAAGACCAAAAGTGTTGTTGACGGCGTTAACCTCTATTTATAAGATAGATTCCTTAAAACTAATACCTTTTAGTTTCTTTGACAATATTGTATACGCTTTTTTTATAGTTCATAATACCTTTTACACTTTCTAATACCCTATAGAATTTTTAATAGGATTTTTTTACATTCGGTATCAGTTATTCGAGCCTTCGTATACTATTCGTTAAAATTATAAGCCGTGTTGGCATTGTATATAATTCAGTTTCAAAACCTAAGGTTAATGTTCAACTACCAATTAACTTAATCGTCCTAATATTTTGTAGTAAAAGCATTTTGTGTAAACTTAACAACTAAAAATAATATTTTCGTATCGATGACGTAGAGGACCAGTTAGCTGTCTCAATCTTTAATATTGATAATTACTTCGTAGTTGAATTCCATATCGTTTTAAAGGCGGAACTCAACCTGTCGTAAGGATTATAAGTGTAATTATTATTTATAAGAGAATTTTTCGATAGCTTTAAGTGTATTCTTTCCTATATCCGTATGGCCTACGGCGTGTAATATGCGTAAAAGGCGTTTTGTAGCCGGATATCCGAATCGTCGGTATAAAGTTTGTGATTTTGGCTAAGTTAAGTAAATAGCCTTAATTATACATGCTTATAGAAAAAACCATAAGTAGCTGAACTTAAGTCGAAGAGATACGAATACTTTATCCGAAGCGCGGACAAGTAATTCAATTGTATTCCGAACCTTTATTTCGAGTTTATTTATATTGATTTAAAAGAGAAAAAAAAATATTTTAAAATTCATTACGCAAAACTTAATCGGATCAAAACGCATATTTATAACGACCGTTCCAAACGATGTCATTTTGCCTTTACTAAACAAAAACTTTCGATATTTCCCTATTCGGTTTAACCGAAACCTTAGAAACTTCGCCGTAAACGCGTTAAATTTCCGCTCTCCAGCCGTTGAAATTTAGGCTACGCTAGTGTTAGGCATAATGCCTTAAAACCTGTTTCTGTATTTGTTAAATAACGTAAATTGTAACGTTATATAGGCGTCAAGTACTTCCTTCGCGTGATCCAGGCTTATAATATGTATAAAGAAGGTGTCCTTTAAGCCGACGGAAATAAATTAGGCCATTTTATCTTTGTAAGTTAACAAGTAAACATTATCTTCTTTAGGGTTATCTTTTCCGGATATATCTTCCTAAAGGTAGACGTCGAATCCATTATCTATGCTTTTACACTTCACTATATATACTATAAAACTGTCTTTTATCCAATCCTTAAAATTACACTCGGCCTTAAATTATCATTTAATCCGAATTTATTTGTAAGCGAAGTGGTTTGTAAATTAGTAGTCGACTTTTCCGTATACAATACACCACTTTTACAATCCTATAAAGCTCCATATATCTTTTCGTAAGTATTATTATAGTTTCGGTACGTTTTTTCATTTTTGAACAATTTTTCCTGTATTTTGCTGCTAGAGTTTCCTCCCTAATACCTGTATTTTAGGCGTTTTTTTTTTTTTAGGTAAACATTAAATCTTCGATCCAAAACGTAATGAATAGTTTCGGCGAGGTTTATTTTGATAATTTAACCTTCATTTTTAGGTTCATTAGCTATATATGTTAATAGGAAGCTCGCTTATCAGCGTATAAAGGTTTTGAGTAATATCTTAAGGCTTAAACAAAAGACTTTCAGGTCTTTTTTTAGTTTAAAAAGTGTACAGTTGAAATTCGGATTTTCGCGGTAAGCTTTAGTTATTACTTAAATAGACAGTTTAATACCTTTGTATTCCGGTCCAAAGACTATTTGGCATTTCCGGAACATAACTAACAGGGCGGTATAAATTTCTTATATGTTTTTATCAACGTTTTCCTATTGGCTTTTGACGAATTTCCAAATCGTTTCGGTTCAATCCTTGTAGTAAAGTTCGTAAATAATTTTCGTATCGAAGTAGTATTTAAGGCAATTATCACATTTTTTTAACTATATCTACTTAAATAAAGTAATATACATTACATTCTTTAACTTCAACGAAAAGTATATCAGGTAAGATAATATAAAATTAAAATAGCTTAATATTCAGTTTTTTATACGTATTCAGTATAACGCGTATCTTATTATTAAGAATATCTTACGGCTCGCCGTTATAGTTGTTATCCCTATCCTACAGCCTGGAAAAGTTGGTTAACTTTATAAGGTCGGTTTTATTCGTAGGAAAGAGGTATAGTGAGAGGTTGTGGTAAAGGTCGTGATTAATAGGTATCGGTCTGTACGGCATGTATTAGCGTTTTGCGCCGCTTATCATCTCCTAAATCGGGTTGTTTTTTATATTTCTACCGATTTTCGTTTCCCGGAGTAAGTTAATCTTTATATTGTGACCGATTCCGCTATGGACGATCGGGCTGTTTTTGGGTTTCGGAGTGTATTCCTATCTTTTCCTTGGTTTAAAGGTATGTTTAAGGGAGGGTTCGTATTCGACTTTCGTTATAGACGATCTTTACGGTGTCTCCTTCTCTTCCGTTAATTATTCTAATTTCATTTCTGTTCCTCAGAAGACATTTAACCTTATTAAACGCCGTATCTCAACTTGTGGTAACATTTCGTAACCCCAGCCCATAACGTTAGGTAAATTTTCCTAACGGTTTTTAGATAATATCCTTTTACAAACTTTCCTTTTTTTACTTTATCATCTGTCCATTTTGGCATTTACGTAAACTGGGCTGTTACTAACAAGGCTTCTACGATACGGCTATTACTTTTACCGGGTATATTAATACCTTTACTTCATAATTTTCTTCGCAAGATTCTTACAATTATATTATCGATTATTTGCTATATGTCCGACGTCTAATCCGCAAAGTCCTCCTTAAAGTCTTCGAACAAGTTACTTCTTGTAATTTCGCCACTATAATAGTTGAAAATTATGTTAGTAACGTAAGTATTTACTATATAAAGGTTAAAATCCTCTACTAGTACCTCGATATTGTTATCTTATAGGTGAAGATACAAATATTTTAGGATATTTCTACGAAATTATGTATATATAAAGAGGTATTTCATTCATTCGTTAATATTTATCAAATCCGTTACTAATAAAGTTATTATGTGTTCGGAAAAGGTAGTTTATATATAGTCCAAGGTGGTTTAAAGATCAAGCTATTTTAAAATTCAGAGTAATTTGGTAAATGTAAAGTAAATAAAGTAATTACAGCGGTCGGGATAAGCTTTACGAATTTTTTTTAATATAAATGAATTTTCAACGATATGAAAAATTGATTAAGCGTCTTAAATTAGTTGTTTCAACGCTTTGTAATGCTATATTAGCCAAGTGGTTGTAAAAAATAAAAAACTTTAAAGGTATTAAACTTACAAAATACAGAGTGAACAAAAAAAAGTAAATAGGGCAAAGGGAATGTAATTATGTAATCCGGTATTTAGTAATTTACTCGGATTGACGTGTTGTAACCTAACTTGGTAAAGGGATCGGGTTAGTTATCTGGTTCGTAAATAAAGTTGTTAAGACGATCGGTTTGGTTATTTATATATAACCGATTTAGGTAAGACGATCGGTTTAGATTATCGAAAAATCGGATAGATCCTAGCAAAGGGTTCCGAAACTTGGTGGTTTGGCTTGAGTGACCTGATGCGTGATAGGATGCCTTTTTAGAAGTGCCCGGATACTTTTAAAGCGTTAATATAAGTTGGCCGTTAACGGAACGGGGCAATTTTTTTCAAAGTTACTTCGAATCTTATAGTCTTGTAACGCTTTTCTTTCCTCGGCGCTCCCGCGTAATTTCACACTCCCGTATGGTTTTTATAAATCGTAATGTTAAAATATAGGTAATTAAAATCGCTATAATATCCCGTTATAGGTATTCAATTTATAGTTGTCTCTTCATTTTGAGGCTATTTATAGTCGACCTAGTCGACAACTAATCAGTGTTGATAGAATCTTAAGCCTTAATATTTATATAAAGAGAAAGTCTTTAAAAATTAATCGTTAAATTATTAATTATAATATAAGATATAATAATAATACGAAGGAGAATTTAAAGGTATACGCTACAGGTAAGGGTTTATAATTCCTTACCTAGAGCGTATTACTCTAAACTGCTCTATGTATTGCCGTTCGGTTTGGTATAATCATTTCAAACCGATCCATGCATTATCGTTCGGTCTGGAATATCCATTCCAGATCGATCCATGCATGGAGTACTTTGTATCTTACAAGAGTGTAACCTGCAGCGTGACACGTTATCGCGTACTCTATAGGAGTTCACCCTGCAATACAGTGCACTGCTACTTGCCCTATGTATACTATCTATGAGGGTATATAGTAATATATACAGTAAGAACTGTTAAATATTATCCGACTTTTTCGAATACGTATCCGACCGTAAAACGACTTGTATTATAACTTAATAAAAATTCACATACTCTTTATTATTATCTTTATTAGAGTTTAGAGAGTACCGGTATTATTACAGTTAAGGGCCTTATTACAACTTACTTCGGATATTGGAAAAATTCGATAAAGAAAAACGACAAAGGGCGTAGTAAACGTTAGTAGGCACCGATAAAGGGCGTTAGTAAAAGGCGGGACGGGTTCGTGGCGACGTCGAAGATAATGGATAACGTTATGAAGGACGGGCGCTAAAGGAGGCCGATGATAACGGCTAACAAAAAGTAAGGCGAAAGGAAGGGCGAGTAAAACGACCCTTTAGGCGGGTAATCAAAAATTGTAATATATTAGTTTAGGTTTGGGCGACGCGGTTGGCCCGGATACGATCCTCCATCCGCTCGCGGTCGGCCAAATTAGCTTTTTCTTGGCTGGGGTTAATAAATAAAACACGGGTAAAATCAGAGCTCGTATAATTAAGCCTTGGATATCGTTCGCCGCATTTTATAAGTCATAGCCTCTATTAGTTATAAGAAATATAGCTTATATAGTTAAATTATTCTGGCTATTTGAGTTAAAATTACACAAGGGTATACGACGGATATTAAAGGGGGCCGGGGCGAAAACATTACGTGTTAACGTACGGTTAACCAAAAGAGTCCTATTTTTATAAATAAGACATATCGTAAAAAATAACGAAAGGAGTTTAAAGGAAAACGAATCCGGTAAAAAAGGGTAATGGCTTGTATGGCCGGCACGGTAAGGATTTATAATACCCTAATAATATCGCGAAACTAGGCGAACTAATTAWTTAATTTAAATAAGGAAGGAGTAAAAATGGGCTGATAACCTGGTACATCTACTTACCATTTACACGTAAGGGATATAATGTAATCTTTGTCTTCAGCTGTAATAATTAATTAACGTAAAAAGGCACGTGAACTAGACGAGGCTATAAATAAGTTTGTCCTTTAAATTTATTGCGAAAAAGGGTTAAATTACGGTCGGTTTTTTTGAAAGATTAATTTGTAAGCTGACTTCATTATAAAATTTTCGATATATACGATAACTTTAAGCATGATGAATTCAAATAAAAATAAAAAAATAACGAAGTTTAAAAAACAGTTGATATACAACATATACGCGTTTTTAATATAGAAAAAAAGGTAATTTGTTTTTATTTTCGTCACTATTAAAAACGAATAGGTTTTCTATAACGCGAGGAATTTATAAAAGGCAATTAGTAATATGGTATTCGTATATAATAGGGCGGTATACTTTACGGGACGACTTATTATTTTTACTAAAAGCGTTGGCAACGGCGTAGCCTAAGCTAGGTTTATTATATACATCTGCTATTAAAAGGAGGTAAAGGATGTAGTTGAAAAATGTTGGTGGAAATTAATAAATAGGATATAAAAGGGGCAAAATAAAATTATTACGAAAAATGGTTGATAACAGGGTAAAAACGACATTATAAAAGTGGAAAAAAGAAGTTTTGAAGGTTATAAGAGTATTTGTATTTATAAGTATTGGTAAATAGTATTCGGCAAGGGCTACGTATTATATAGGGTGCGTTACACGGTACTAAAAACAAAAACGAGGTATTATATAGCGTGTTACAGAGTACGTTATATTGTACCAGCGGAAAAAAGGATATATTATACGATAAGCCAAGAGGCGCGTTCTATAGCGTCGGCGGCTTGGGGTTAAACCGGTTAATACGTTATACAACTCGTTAAGGGGCGCATTATACGACGCTGACAACTCGGGTTGAAACCGGATAATATATTAGGCGGTACATTAGGGACGTGTTATACGGCGCTTGTAACCTGTTATCGGATCGTTCGATACATTATACGACGCTTTAAATGGTACGTTATATAGTACTAGCGGTAAAAAGGATATATTATACGATAAGTTAAAAAGCGCGTTACATGCTATCGGTAGCTTAAGATTAAACCGGTTAATACGTTATACGGCACGTTAAAGGAGCGTTATATGACGCCGGCGGCTTGGAGTCGGATATGCCGATACGTTATACGGCGCATTAAACGCCATGTTATCGGCTTACGCTTGGCCCGCGTATTAGGTGGGTAAGGCCCGCGTTTCGCATTTAACCAGTGGGACGCCGTAACCCTTATAACATCCGGAGAAAAAGGGGGTATATTATGGACTTAGGCTATTAGCAATTAAGTCTCTAGGTTACGTAACTATATACGTAACAAAATAGACAATACCTGGTTCAGGCTCAGTCCGGGTGTGGACCAGTCGCGATCCGTATACGGTACGTACGAGGGCACTTAATGGGCTGGGCACTAGCTATATCCATAGGTCCTGCACGTTAAGCTACGGTAGTCTCTTCTAGGCTTCTATCGTACCTTAATAGTAAACTCTATTTGGCATCTACTTAGCTTACTATTGTATGTCGGACCATAACATATACTAATTCCTTTTCGCTTTGAAAATACCTGGTTGAGTTAGGCACCAAAAAATGAAAATAGATTAACAATCGACATTATGGTATTACGCGAGTTATACGAACGCCGGGAAAAAAAAGAAACAAGGTAAATTAATGACGAATTAAACCTGGTAAACGCGATAACCAAGGCTATACCGAACGAAGCGTTAAAAACCCTTATAACGACAAATACTCTATTTGTTAGTATAGCTAAAAAGGTTTTACGGTTTCAATAGGCCATCACATCACTTTCACTAGGTTTGAAGCGGTCCAAGTTTCGCTATCCACGCTGCTCCCCAATTAATATCTTTATTTTACCCTATCATTTCGCGTCGCTCCCGGCTTTTTAATATTCTTTATTTTACATACATCGACCCTATCGTGTTTCTCATATTTCTACTTTTTTTATTGAAATTTACCATTTCACGTTGCTTCTACGATATCATTACATTCCGAATATACGACTTCGTATCGCTTTTTAAAATACTTCCACCTTTTATTCTACGTAATACAAACCTATTAATTTAATACATTTTAAGTTATATTTTCCATCTATAAACATTTCTCTTCAAGGAAAAGCAATAATATTAAAGTGGCCGGGCGCGTCGACCCGGCTAAAGGGGCAGCTAATCACTACCAAAAGAAGAGGGAAAGGGCGGCGCTATTGTGTCTCCATTATCCTGCCCGCTACCCTCTCCCTTTATAATAACGTTACTACTATCACCTTCATCAACGCCACTAGCGATAACGAAGATGTGGCCTTTCGCCTTAAGTTGTATACCCTTAGGCAAAGGCGTAAGGAGTTTTTTACCCTCCCTATGACGACGTGCGATAATGTCGTCAAACTCGTCTGCGAAATACATGCGTAGGCCCCGTTTTCAGGTAACGATAATGGCTACAGATTCCTTGATCTGCCAGTTAACGCCTAATACTAATTAACACTAGCTTGTTCTAGTTACTTACGACTACAGCTGTTTGTCGAAACGCTCTAGATATAATATTTCTAGTAAAGGAAAATTTCAAAAAGCGGTTAAAATTTATTATAAAGCCAGCGAACGCGTAATACGGCCTCGGCCTACAGCTCCAAAATTAACGAAACGGGGGCGTATTCGCTACTGATCCACTCGTAACGATAATAGCGGGCCGAACGCACCCCGTTTTCGTAACAATCGCCAAAGGACTTACCCGCGGCCATAAACGCAATATACGACACATAAAGCGTATCTATTAATGGTTCCTGGCTACGGATCCGGATATATCGTTTTGATGCTTTACGCGTTAAAAAGGCCTCGCAACGTACTTTAGCGATATAAAACTCCAGGCGAAGAAATAGGTTAGCCTCTTACTCCTTATCTATAAGACATTAAAAGTATATACACAGGTGGATTTAGGTAATACAAACTGTGAAGGAGCTCTGTAAGACTGCGTTTACGATGTCAGTAATGCCTTATAGGTAAAAAGGTATTTACCTATAAGGAAAAGCTAAGGTTTATAACCTTGAAAATCCCCTTCTTCTCCCCCTAGGAACTTAAGGAGAAGGGAGAGGGCAAAGGGAGAGAAGGAGGGGTGATAAAGGCGGCAGAAACGGGCGAAGCCAGTAAAGGGGTAGCGATAACGGCGGAGGCTAACGAAGTTGGCGAAGGGGTGGTAGTGGCGGCGGCGGCAATGGTGGACGAGGGTAATAAGGGAGTCACAGTGGCGGCGGAGGCTAATAAGGCTGGAAAAGGGATAGTAAAAGCGGCGGCGATGAATAATAAGGCCGGGGAGGAGGAAGAGGCGGCGGCGGCGAAACTTAGTGAAGTTGAAAGGGTGGCGGCGGCGGGCGGCGTAACGGCTATAAATAAGATTGTACCCATTCATGGCGAATTTCTACTGGTAGTGACGGTAGCGGTAACGGCAGCGATAACGGCTACGGCTGCGGCGGCGGCGGCGGCGGCGCGGTAACGCTCTTACGCTAGCCGACGCCTAGCTATCCTATTTTTACGTGTCATCTATTTAAAGGAAAGGTTAATATATAGGCATTGATTAAATAACCTACCTATTAAAAAGGTTTAAATTGATTAATTGGGTAAGAGGTTAAATCAAATTAGAGTAAAAATTTGTATTAATTGATAATATGCGCTGTTAAAGGACAAAAAAAGAAATTTTACCTAAACCGATAGCGATACATTTTTTTATACTAACCCAAAATCACGTGGCGGCGCAATCACCCTTACCAAAATTACCTCTATAATTCCTACAGAATTATACCCCTATCAAGACCCACAAAAGACGCTATCAACAACGATATCGCCCCCATTTGGCTACACCAACCAATCCCAAACTATAATCATCACCGCAGCTAAACCTTACTAATTCCAACCGAATTAAAATCACCACCTCGGCCAAGACTTACTATTTCCGACCTTTACAACTACACCATCACTACGGAAACTACTAATTTAAACCTCTATAATTAGTACCACAACCACACTGTTATTACAAAACTACTAATTTAAACCTTTATAACCATAACTACATTATCACTGTAAATCCAACTAATTTAGACTTTTACAGCCACAAATATTCTACCGCTACTAAGTTATAGGCACATAAGAAAAAGAGAAAAGATTACCTATATAGATATTACTATATACCCTTATAGATAGTATACATAGGCCAAGTGGCAGTGCACCATATTGTAAGATAATATCCTATAATTTACACGGTAATGTGTCACACTACAGGCTACACTATTATAAAAAGCAAAGTGCATTATACATGAAGCGGTCTAAAATAGTTATTCTAGGCCGCACAGCAATGTATAAAGCGGTCTAAATTGGGTATTCCAGAGCGTACGGAAAAAGGGCCACTGCTCGAATGAAAGGTTTATAATCTCCAATCCGTAGCGTTCACTCTCTGGAATACTCCTTCCTAATAATCATCTTTTATTACTTTAATACCAATCTAAAGATTACTCTTCTACTTACCTACTTCACTTGAATCAGTATTTAGACCTTACCGACATTTTTCCTATAAGTCAAACTATACCACCCACTATTTATAATCCAGGGTCATTACTAACTTGAATCTCAAGTGAAGAAAACCATTTCTCTTCGTTAACAATATTGCAAGATGAAACTAAATAAGCTTTTATAGTATCTCCAAAATGGAACTTAATAATCATAGTTTAATATAGTAGTATGGAAAAGAAAAACAATTTGTCAGATTTGATATTAAATTTTTTATGGTTTTAAGTTGATAGCAAGGCTTTTAAGGCGGTACTATCAACTTTGAGTTCGGTTTGTAATTGGTTGTTTCGGCGAATTGAAGTTAAAAGTGAAGTTTTTAACGTTGAAGGTGGATCATTTGACTATGATAGTAGATACCTCAGAGCGGGAATTCTGGTGTTAAATACGGATTCTAATTATCTAATTGATTCCTTTAATATATCCTATAAGGCAAACCAATTGAATTAAATATCTAACCGAATTTTTAACACTATAAAATTATAATGCGAATTGTAACGTGTACTAACTTTACCGTTTTCAATTGTAACAACAACCACTTGTTCTTCCTTTTAACTGACAAATGATTCGCCATTGTTTTCGTCTTTATTAAAATAAAACCGTAAATTTGAATGAAGGACCAAATAAACCTATCATATATGAGTTTTGTTTAATTTGGAAATGCAGTTTTTCCTAAACTAAATGAATGGCTAGTCCCAGGTAATAAATTATTTCTTTGGTTTTCCTTAAAAATGTAATATGTAGTTTTTCCTCTTTCGAAGCGGTTTTTGTCTTCAAAGTCTAACTGTAATTTACCAAGTATTAAGGAAAGAGCTTTACTGAATTAATTTTGCATATAAATTGTCTAAAAAGGGAATTCAAGCTTAGTTAGAGTTCAGAACTAAAGGGAATACCACTATCCTTAACTTGACAACCTTAGTAAATGAGGCTTTTCCCGGTATTTTTTAAAACTTTTATATAAAAGACAGAAGAGAAGAAATATAAAGAGTGAATGAAATGAAGTTTCTTAAAAATATTTAATAATTAATCGATCTAGTGCCTTAGTATGTGTTAATCAACTTCAAAGAGACCTTACACGGGATTTTAATACTCAACAATAACAGCTCATTGGTTTAAATTAATCAAAAAAATAATCATCTGGTATGTTTGTATTTTTATACAAATAGTTTTCGATGTTTTTACTAGACTATTATCGATGAAAGTAAATAAAGAAATGTTATCGGTTTCCTTAAATACTATATTAGTCTTTATCTTAAACATTTCTTCCAATATATCAAAACAGTTATTGCTAGTAGAACATCTTTCAATTGGTGTTAGGCATGTGTTTATATTTTAAAAGATCAACTTTTCAAAGTTATTGAACGATTGTGACTTACGATATAGTTGTAACCTTTTATCTTTAACGTTAAAAATGTATTCAGGAATGCTTTTTCTTCAGTGATTCTTGTCGATCCCATTTTTTGTTCTAGCTTTGGCTTTAGTATCTGAGGTAATAACTCAAAAAGTTCTTCAAACTTAATTAACATTCTATCATATATGTTGATAACTAACCTAAGGTCTTTAGAATCAAGGTGGTCAAGAGAATTAATAACTTAAGCTTCTGTCTCCTTATCAGCTACAACAGCAGCATTGACAACTTGAAATTATTATTTAGATTTAGCCCTATGGGCCTTACGAGAAGCTTTTCTCCTGTTAGTTAACGGGGTTTCAAGGCCCCTTAGCCAACAGAAGTTTCTATATAGCGAAGAAAACGAAAAGATGGTAAGTCTATTAGGGAAAAAGAAACCTGAAGGTCTGGAAACGCTAGAGAATCCAGAATCATTGACAGTACTTATATATAAAGACCAATGATCACTAGTATTGCCGTACAAAAGGCCTGGTGGTGGAAAAAGGAATACACGTAATTCTAGGGATACAGAAGAAACATTTTCAAAGGTGTTAAAAGGTCCAGAAAAACTATTTTTTTAATATTGAATTGTGTGAAAATGTAAAACTGAAGTTCAAATAGAATAGTAAGGCACATTCGTATTGATAATGTGTTGAATTTACTATTGAGAAAGATATTGTATGGGCTTATAGATTGAGGAATATGGTATCACGGAGGATTGCTATGTATGCCAAGCATGACTTATACTAGGGAAATTGCTACCCGAAGTCATAAGAGGGATGTTTGTAAAGTAAAGGGGTACCCGTAGGTGCTTGTTAAACTAGAATAAACAACAATACAAATCCCCTCCACCCCTCCAAATACCTCTCCGAATTTTCCCACGTTCTATTGCAATCAAATACCTAGAATCTACATGGAGAACTTCTTGATATATAATCAAGAGAATCCACATACAGATCTAAATCATGGCGATCGAGAGCCTATACCAGTTAGTACTAATACCTCGTACTAGCAAGTCCTAGTACGCCATATTAGTAAGTACCAATATATAGGTGTCATCTTCATCTCGATCTTCCGTACTAGTTAATACTAGTACCTCGTAATATTAAGTACTAGTACCCCATATTAGTAAATACTAGTATACAGGTATCATCTCTATCTCGATCCTTCTATACCTTAGTATACTGTTCTCTAGTCTTCTCACTATTGTTCCTACTGGTACTCCAATAGTTATCCTCATATGTATATTATTCCTTGTCTTTAGTGTTAGGAAGTATTAAATACTGACTATTACTGTTGCTGAGTACAGACTGTGCCAGTTGTATTTTCAATATAGTCAGATAATAGATTAGTATAAATGAGTATTTGTTTTGTTACATTTGCTACCGTGGTAGCTGCTGCTACCTAGAGTATGTAGATATTAGCGTGGACAATCGAAACTATACTAGCTATCTTCCAGATTAATTACCTAAGGGTATAAGATACCTGCGGTCGAGATACTTTTGCAGATTATCCTATCCTTATCTAGTACTTATTTGCGCTATGGGAAGACTTATACCCCCTTTAAAGGGGTCCGTAAAAAGAGTTTTTGTGTGCATGTATATGTGAAGGCATTTACTGTAAATAAATAGTAAGTGTTAGGCATAAAACTTTACGCCTTAGCCGTATAGTGCCATTACTATTGTTGGGCGATCTATAAGGTTGTCTTAAGTAACCCGTACATTATCAAGTAACCATACCCGCCGATTATAATAAAATTAATTATAAATTTCATAAAAATATAAGGTAAAAACTCAAATTTAATCAGATTTCCGACCCTTTATTCAAGCTACTATTACGTAAATAGATCCCTTCGAATCTAGTAGTTGAATGTTCAATATCAATTCGAGTCTCATTTCCGGAACAAAACAAGGGTTACTCTTATTGCCAACTAGTAAGTTAAAGCCTTATACATTGTCGCTACCCAATACAATTGGGGCCGCCTACGTATTAACTAACGTTACAGTAGGATGTTCGAAAAAGAAGGTAATTGTTAAGGCTCGCGTCACTGTTATGCTAGATTTTTGCTTTAAGTCGATAATCCTTGTGCGACTTATATATATTACGTAAATTCTCTCATATTAAACGTAAGCCTCCAACTCATTGTTGACTTATCGACTTTAAAGGCTAAGTTCAAAGATAAGAAATAAGCAGCAATAGCCACGCATACGCGTGTTACACCTTTTTCTTCCATGCTAAACCTTTATATAGGGTGTATTCAATTTAGATTAGTAGGTGTTAACGAGGAGTTTATGAAGACGATAATTTTAAAGATGTCCATCACAGATATAAGTCGCTTTTAATTAAGCTGAGGTTTTTTAGTTAATCTATAGATAACTATTTAAAGAAAAGGTATATATATAGCCGTTAGTTCCGCCGTAATAGCCCTCTTAGTTACTTATTAGGCCGGAGTTACTATCAGCGTATAGTAAGGATGCCTGACCACCTTACGTTATCTTGTGTATACGGCGGTAGCTATCTCTGAGGCGGCGGCCCTTTTGAGCGATTCGGGTAGTTAAGACATCTAAAGTAAGTCGGTTCTGACACCGGCGTAAGTATAAACGACATCAAAGGTCAAACGCGAAGGTAAAGAGATGGCGGTTAGTAAAAAAGAGAAAGAGGTAGTTAGTTCGGACTCTTGTGCCGTTAACAGTGGCTGAAAGTAGTTGCTTATAGCAACTATATAAAAGGCGTATCTAAACGTTATTGTCGAATTATTGATAAGTTTATAAAGGGGGGTAATAATCGACAACTAGTGTAAATCGCATTAGTATGATATTTCATTCGTACGCGTTTCAAAGGAATGTATCGATTATACCCGGCTCCGTGAAAATTATCATTTTCCCATATGAACCTTTTATATATTAAGTCAAATTCGATGATTATAATGTAAGATATCAATATGTTATTTCAATGAATGTTCAAAAATTACAAGAGATTGATAAATTCGTTTTAGGATAGGTTTTACGCTTGAATTAGTCCATCGGCCGCCTTCAAAACCTCTATTATTTCCTGAAAACCTTTGAAAAAATTGGATAATAAACGGAATTCAATAAACTCCGCTTACCACAATAATACGGTTTCCCGTAATCTTCGTCAACGTTTACGTACAAGAAAACCAAATAATAAACTACGAAATTCTTATATCCGTGACATATACCTAAAAAACGATATAGAATAGCTTTAATAAAGGGCCTTGATCCGTGATCCAGGCTGGTTAAAACTATAGTTTAATTAATATTTCTTACTCAAAGTTCTAACACTTATACAATGAGGGAGCTTAACGTGTTAATTTGGTATACCATTTTACCTTCATCATTTTGAACTTGTTTTTTATTATATACGTGACGTTATTCGAAAATAACCTATCTTCTGCGTGGAGGCGTATCTCGTTATGAGCCCTTTTATAGGTCAAAAAGTACGCAAATTCATTACCAATGATTTCTATATAGTTAAGATTTCAACATATCAGCATAAACCCCTATTAGGCGTTCGAAAGTTTATAAAAACAGCTGTACACCTATTGATAGAAGATGAAGACATCGCATCACAAATTTTAAACAATCAAAGTGTTATTAATATAAATCGAAATCATTTGATGAAGGCTAACGATAATAAATTCAAATTTGCGAAAAGCCCTAATAACTTGTATATTGAAAATGTACGTAATAAGATGTAATTATATATACTTTATAGTAATTGCACTATCATTTCGGGGGAAAAACATAAGTATATCTTATAAACTTTTAACTGTTTTTATTTCATTTCGAGCTCTCTATATTAACGATAGTCTAATATTCGTCAAATTAAAAAAAAAATATTTGTTATCAATTCAATTAATCTTTACTTTGAAATAACTGTAAGTGAAATCGATCATTAATTCTATCATAAATCGTCAAGGTATTACCGAAAGTCAGAGAAACGCCGGAAACATATTATTTGTTTTTTTTTCTAAGGGACGAGTTATTCAATGTCACCGGGCAGCGCCTACGACTAAGTTCGCCGCTTGCTTTTATGTAATATAATTGTAAATAGCGGCGGAAACTATCGCAACTCAAGGTCCTTCCCACCGCGACCATCTTATGAAGTACACCCTAAGCATACCATTAATCAGGTTCCAGGTCTTCAAACTATCCCTTCGATTAAAACCTTAGGATGCCCCATAACTTATGAAACCAGTAGGCGTAAAATTTGTAGACTTAGTTAGGCCGAGATATACGGCTTTTTCAGTTCATTTCAGATACCTCCTTACACCTAAAATACGACAAAAACAGTCCCTTCCTAGAAGAGACCCTATAAAGCAAATGTATAGAGAACAATCTTATAAACAGTCGTGCGTAAATCCCGGTATGTTCGCGCATAGGTAGTCGAAAGCCTGTTGCCAAATATCTGCCTAAGGTTAAGTATAAGAGGGTGTTACTGGGGCACCATTATTATCATAATAAGTAGTTATTACATCGTATAGCCAACCTCAAAACAACAAATCTATTAAAAACGCGTTGCAAACCGTTTCTTGTTTTCTTTAACAACCTCATTACCAATAATACGTCAGTGCTTAACATTACAACTAACTATTCATATATTATGTTACTAATTGTATAAGTGTAAACCTAGAAACTTTGATTTAATACAAAACTAAAAGTAAATGTTTTCTACTCCCTTTCCATAATCTATTACGTTGTAGGGCTTACGGCTTTACAGTCGACACCACTCGTATAAAGACCTATACTGACGTAAAGAGTGGAGCCTTATAGGAAGAGATAGCTGAACGGATCCGCGCCGCGATTATGCGCGCCGCCCACACACACGGTCGCGCTCCGGCCAGCCCAGTAAGGCCTAAGCGCGCCGCCCACCCAACCTCTACACGCTTCACCTACTCCACCTAGCCGGATGCAGCCCTATACTTATTATTCGTTACTAATAATCGTATTAATAAATGTGATTTTTTATTTCAATTCTTTCGCGATTTGTTTTCAAACTTTGGTTTCGGTTTGGGGGGGCTAAAGGGAAGGAGGGGAGGGGGGGGATGAGTAAGAGTGATAGGCGTTGGCCTCCGCATCGCGAATTCGTTCTTATATCTTCAAAAAACTTGCCTCTTTAGTAACAGGTAAAGGTTTTTCGGGTGCGTAACCACGAACCAAGGCGGATGGGGTCGTCACTATAATGGTCGCAACGCGTTTTATTAATAGACTAGCCGAGTTTAACGCTTTAAGTTTATACATTATGCGCAGTCTTCATTAATTTTAAGTTACATGACCTAAGGATATGCCTATGTCCTTAAGTATAACAAAACTAGGTGAGATTTTGTATAAGGTTTCGATTGTCTTCACTGCTATAATACTCGGGATATTAATTTCATCCTTAAGAAATTATGATTCAAGACTAGGCATAAAATACTAGTTTTTGACATAATAAGTGATTATAAAAAATATTAGAAATAAAAACGAGGTTTTAAGTAGAAATAAATGGCGGTGAATATTTGGTATGTAAAAGCCTTTAATAGTGCCACACAAACTTAAATATACAGGTTACACATTTTATAACGTAAGTACAACCAAATGAAACCCGGTTAAGCTAAAACCTTAGATAGTATTTGTTAGATATCTTGTAAGTTTTCGTATTTTGGATGATTAAATAAAGAACTTCAGTGCATATTGTTTTGAACGGATTATTACGTTTGATAATATGCGTTGAACGGGTCTGCCTTATGATAAAAGATAATTTTGGACTTTTCCAGAATAAACCTTAGTTTATTTTTAGTCACTTATTGGTTAGCTATTCAAAGGTTTTTGCAAAAGTCGATAATGTCAATTCTTACGATCCTTGAGGTATGAAAAAACGAAACTTTATTCATCTAAAAGAAAATCCGATCATTGTAAAAAAAATGCGAGGTCCAACACATATATTATATATGAAACCGGTGAGAGAAGGGACCCCTAGTGGTTTTCATTATCGTGGTTAATGAAATACGTAGTGATTGAACATTGTTGAATCTGCACCGTTTCGTATATTAGAAATCTTTATATAAGCGCAAGTCTTTTTTCTTCAAAAACTTATGTTACATATTTTACGTGAAGAACTGTTGCAAAGAAATTCATTCAAAACTTTCATACGTTTTTGCTTAAAATGGGGACGACTTTATCGGGTAATAAGACAATTTAGATATCGTGGACAAGAGACGTAATTAAATCACTAGCAGAGAACCGGGGGGTTCTTATACCACATTAGTACTTAATTTTTCGTAAATGAAGAATGATGAAAAAATTCGATATACCATAATAATTTCAAGGCCTTTGTAATATACCAGAATCAGTGTGTTAAGCTGTTACGATAGGTTGTAAAGGTGCATATTGCCTAGTTTGGTAATTATAAAGATTTTTAATTGCTTTTAAACCTATGGGAAGACTTTACGTAACAGGAATTCATTATAAAATATCTGGATGAAGCCCGTAATAAAGTCTTAATAGGCCTTTAAAGAAGGATGGTTATATAGTTAGGGCCGGTGAAATTATTTCGTATACTAATAGTATTACGACTTTTTTTTTTCTCAAGGATTTCGGCGATTTAAAGAAATTAGTATTCGGGTTTTTTTCTAATAGTTACACGTATTCCACTTAATATCATCCGTCGTAAAAAAGGGGCTAAGTAAATTATTCTTTGAAATACAGATTTAGTCGAAAAGATTTAAACCCCACTGGACGTCACTTTTTAAAGACAGAGTCCATAAGGGTAAGGAAATACGATATTATTCCATTACGTCATAAAACTCCATTAATTCGGTCGCTCTGTTAATCTTTATATATTATAACTCGATACGTATCCACTAAGTCTTCTTTAAAAATTTCGTACATTTTACTGAATCAATTTCGTAAAGTCACACTCCATCTACTATTTCTATATACCGGCGAAATCGGTTAAACCTTGAGGTTTATTCGTCCGTAAAATTAAAGAGTGTTCATATGAAAATACCGGTGGATTTTGGATTCCTTCTGTATCATTCAATTAAAATCTTCGCCTACGTTTTTATGGATGATTCATTTGAAATATTTTGTACCACCAATATAAAGGCTACTTTAACTACAATAACGTTATTAAATATTTTGAAGTCAATTTCTGTAATATGGATTCGTATTAGGGAGTAACGATAATCCCTGAGACTTTCTAACAAAAACAATAAAACCTTATAATCTAATCAACAATCTACATTATATTTTGACCGCAATACACGCTCTAGTAATGTTGAAAAATGTATGATTAAAAACGTATATTAACCGACAGGTCGTAACCCCAACCTCTGTATCAAGGATAAAATCTGTGGAAAAGGCTTGTTTATCGACGAAAAATTCTTCGCGGATATTATTAAGCTATAATTTCGTTTTTCGATAAACGAACTTAAATTTCTATCTAAAGATACTCTAAGTTTTCAATGATTAACGATTCATTTTCGAAAATAGGGAACGCGACATTCGAATTAGGTATAAATTCAAAATTTCAATATTGTTGAAGCAATTTGAAAGGGAATACTTCCCATTACTAATCCTAGTCCAAATAATATTCATACAAGTGTTTTCTTTTCACGTTCAATGAAATATATGGACCAGTAGATAAAAAGTTAACCCGGCGCACATTCAGAATAGGTCCATCGTTATCCTAATTAGGAATAAGAAAGAAAAGATCGTTTTTTGGGTGACGTTATATGGAATCAAAGTTATTATTTTCACGTTTTATGGAGGGTTTTCGAATGTGAATTACGTTTACCACTTTTTTTGATTAACCTACAAATGAAGTTGAATTTGATGTCTCGATGTCATCTAAATTCGTTGAAAAGATTGGAAACCCTATATTTTCTGACGCTCGAAATCATTTATGTGCTTTAGTCATTAATTTTATAGGTTCATTTTATATATGAACGAGTTGGCGGAAGTTGATCCTTTTCTAGAAAATGATGGTCTATTCATAACGTTATAATTTGTAACCGGACCTTCGGTAGTCAGCGTGTTTATATTTTGTAATGTAAGATGTTACATAATTTTTATCATTGGGTTGTGTGGTCTATTGCTTTAAGAGGTAATGGTTGTATTAGTTGGGGGGTCGTAAATCCTAGCTATAATACTGGCCGTTATTTATTTTACGATTTAGACAGGGGGTAGATTCATGGAGGAGGAGGAGAGAAAAGTGAAATCAAGGTATTGAGAGGAAATGGCAATATTAATTCCTTTGGTTCTTTCAGAAAAAGGGGGGAGGGGGGGGGGGGGTGTTATAACTCAAGGACCAACCGTAAGTCAGAGGCTTGGCTAGTGGACAGCTGAACCCCATGAAGCCTAATGTACAACATATCAGGCAGGGAATATCTCTTATTTCAGCAACCCATAATTAGAGTTAGCGCAAGGACGCATGTGATATATTATATATATTGCTATGAAAGCTATCTACCAATATGTTAGATATCTTATTATTCAAGCTATCTAATAATAAATATGTTATAAAGGCCTTTAGATGTAAAAGATATAATTATTAACATACAAATAACATTTAATTCATAACTTTTCAATTGTCAATATTAGTATTCAGTATACCTACCTTAATAGCCTAATGGCTAGTAATTATTTCACTGCATGAACTCATAGCCTTTTAATATTACATCTTGGTTACTTTTACTAATAGCTGCTAATATAACCCCGTTGACACCTTCTATTTACTTACAGATATTTTGTGTAATCATTATATTTTAACAACTAATATTTAGCGTTCTACATAACACCATTAAGTAATATTACGAATCTATAATAACTTTTGAAACACCATCTTTTTCCAATGTCGGCACCTAGCCCGTAGTCACTCAAGCCCAGCTAATCAAGTAAATCGTTTAACTTCAATAACAAGTCGAATACCTCCGACAAAACTAATAGGCTGCTTCGACTATACCTAAGATTTATAAGATAAACAAACATCCGGACTACCACGATACTAAAAGTAACCTCCAAGGATTACTAACCAGTTATAAGGGCTACTTTCAGTACTATAACGAACATTTTACTAGGAATATTAACAGGGTTACGTTCGCAGGAACATACCTAAAAGGAACCACTCTAACATGGTAGGAACCCTTACTTAGGGACCTCCTTAACAACAGCGAGAACGCGGAAGACATGAAAACGAAAAAGATCTTTCAAAGCTTCGAATACTTCGAAGGATAACTTAAGGATACTTTTAAAGATCCCGATAACAACCGATCAGTGGAACGACAACTTACCGGATTCAAACAAATTAAATCAAACTCGAAATACGCCGCAAATTCAGACAGATCTCCACTCATCTCAAATGAAATAACGGTCCTTTAATAACACAATTCTACGAAGGACGAAAAGATAACGTTAAAAACGAATTATTCAAATATGATAAACTCTACTTTACTAAGTATAACACTATAACAACTTGTATCGACAACTTCTTATACGAACGTAAGAAGAAACGACATAAACAAATTCTGGAAACACCTGAAAACCTCGCCATTAACCAAATATAAGTCGCAAATTTCACGACAACTCTATAACTAAAGTATAGCAATAAGAAAAACAACTTACTCAGGATCTAACAAAATCAACGCTTTTCAATGAAAAGCCCCCTTCCAATAAAAAGGAAAGTACTATAACTATGGCGAAAAGAAGAAATTTATAAAAAAAATTCGATAGCTAAAACGAAAAAAAAAACCCGTTCCAAAAGAAAGAAAACAAGTCAATATAATAAATAAGGTTCACTTGACTAACGATATATACCTTAAACTAAAACAGAAACCAATTAAGCCATAAACGTCTAAATAACAATACAATAATTAAAAGGGAAACGGATACCTCTTATATAAGAAAAAACTCCGTTAATATTACGAACCTAACAGTTATATTAAATATTTAATCCACTCCAACGAAAAGGAATTATTCGACCCGAATAACGAACTACTTTCAAAACAAGTAACGAAATTTTTCGAAACTCACAGATTACTTTATTATAGTTTCTATTACGATGACAATTACGTATTACACTTATTAGCTAACGAATACTCATGTTGGTACATTAAATGACCCTGAAGGAAGAAACAAATAATAATGGGAAGACGCGTACCATTATATAATATAGCAATAAATAATAGCGACTTAGACTGCTTTAGCACTATAAAAAAAGAAATTTAGGCCCTTGAATTACGACTACAACAAGGGAAATTAACGTAACTTCTAAATGAAATCTATAAATACCGAAGTAAGAACTCCGAAAGCGTACAGGTAAGATTCAGCAAAATGAACTATAACAATCCCTCGATTTTCTAACAAATTAAAAACGAAACCACCTTTAAAGATAAAGACAACGTTTATAAACCCGAACACTACCTATTATAGGTAGTTGTAATAACACCAGACACCAGTACTACGTGTATTACAATTATAGGATACTAATTCGTTACTATTTTAGTTAAACTACAGGAACCCCTTATTAAAGAAGAAGTAGGCGACAACCTTCTTATAGAACTTACATACACAAAACACCACCAAATTTCGTAGGCTTTATGCCTGCAAAACCTATGCTAAAATAATTGAATGAAAAGCGGGAAACGACCTATTTCACTGACGCTTTGTAATAACACCCATTGAAAAACTATAAACATGGAACAAACTTCAAAACTAGAAAGTAACTAACTACTATTACTCTTTAAGCGATACGATATGGAACCTCAAACCAGGATAGCTTGTAGAATATATATAAGCATCTATACAATGGAGGTAATGAATAAAGCTAACATATACAATCTACCCGTAGGACAAAGCTTTGGATTAGTACCGAAAATAAGATATAAAACTTACAATAATACTAATATAAATACAAATATAACTAATATCAAAGCCTTCGGAAAAAGGGAAAAATAGCTTGTAAAGGTACAGAGAACGATTTCAGGAAGATCCATTAATGTAACAAGTTAAAAAGATTATACCTATATTATACTAGGAACATGAATTGGTAAATGACGATATAACGAAATATGAAACAGTAGCGCGTAAAAAAATTTCATTTCGCCTAAAATAATTAGTAGGGATAGAATCCCTTAACAATAAGAAAAATCCTATACACTTAATATGGTAAAAGAATAAAAGGTTTCCAACGAAAATGGAATTATAGATGGAAGGACTAATTATCTAGATGGTACAGTACATGGAAAATGATACCTTATATCTATAAACATTACAGATACAACATGCCACGAACTAATCTTAAATCTTCCTTAGCTAAAAACTACAAATCTCTAAATCGATTAGATTACTAGCTAAATTCACTAGCACAATGATATTCGACAACGAAGGACTGTAATTAACAGCGTAGGACTAAGTCAAGTTACTAAAGACAGCTTAAAAGACTAGAACTTAAATAAACCTAATAATACCTCTATAGAAAAACGTAACCGGGATTAGGGACAAATAAAGAAAGATTGAACGACTCAACGAACCCCTTAATAAATGGGAGAAGGGAAATTAATATATAAGAAACCAAGGTTCATACACTATATTGTCACACAATGATTCCTTATATATTGGGTGAACATCGATGACTTAAAAATAACCGAAAAATTTCGCCATATTCCAAAAGAACATGGCCACTTTGAATAAAAATTCCTAAAAAACACAAAATACTTGTATACTCAATTATACGTAATACGACCATGAGATACCCGTATAGAAAAAAAAGATACCAAAATTCCATAAAATCTATAAATCTGGCGAAAAGAAATTTAAAATACTTAAGAAGTACTTGAATAAATACCTCAAAAAAGTTACATTAAACTTTCGAAATCCCCAACGGAATATCTAATTAACTTTATACTTAAAAATGAAAAATTAAATATTTATGTAAATTACAAATAAGTTAACGACATTACGATCAAAAACAGGTACCTAGTAATTTTAATCAAGGAACTTCGAAACCGATATCAAAAAGCGAATGAAATTACAATACTCAATCTTAAATATACTTACAACCTAATCAAAATAACTAAAGGGAAAAAAATGAAAAACAGCCTTTAAAAAACGCTACTGATACTACAAATACTTAGTAATTTCCTTCAAACTTACCAACGTCTCACCATTATTCCAAGAAATAATAAATCAAATCCTACACGAATACCTCGATATTTTCGTCATCGCCTACCACGAAAATATCCTTATCTACTCTCTAAACCTCGAAATACATAAAAAATACGTTAATTAACTCTATCATGAACCTTAGGATACAAAACTCCTATTCGAATTCAAGAAATTTCTATTGCTACATATAGTACGTTGATTACATTAAATATATAATAGCACCTAAATGGATTAAAATATAAATCAAAAAATGAAACATATTTACAGATAGCTATAACCTAAAAACGCTAAAGATATTAAAGCATTCCTTGGCTATATAAATTTAAAACGATTTAATATACGAAGTGACAACGAAATTTACATAGCGTTTATAAAAATAATAAGAAAACCTTCGAATGAACAATAAAGTACAATAGGTTTTTTAGTAACTGCGAAACGAATTTGTAAAAAAAACCTATCTTATAAGATACCAACCCAATAAAGTCTTTTGAAATGAAAGCAAATACCTCGGACTTCGTGTTACGTAGTTAGTTAGAATAAAAAAACAATTGAAAGCCTTTTAAACTTATTAACAAATTTTCACAAAATCACAACGAACTTAAGTTAAATTACTCTATCTACCACAAATTGTTAATAACGATTATTGAGGACTATAAACATAGAAATATTATTTTATAGACGTAAAATACCCTATTACAGTATATACTGATTATAAAAACTTAATACAGTTTACATTAACTAAGGTTTTTAATAAAAAACTAACTAAATAGTCGGAATTTATCTTGTAATTCGACCTTAAGATTATTTATCGTAAAGACAGAAAAAAGTAAAGCAGACGTTTTTAGCTGTATATCGGACCATGAAAATCAGAAGAAACCTATAAGGAAAATATTTTTTACAACCGACACTTAAAGAAACCTGATTGATAAACTACGAAAACTCGATACAATTTTTCGTATTCCTCTTCGGTTTGGAAACCCTCATACCATAATAATTAATGAATAGAATGACTTTTATTCGCGAAATCCACAGCACACTAGCGTATAGATACCAAGTAACTATTGTAACATCTCACCGGATTAATCAAATTGAAAATCCATTAAACTTTAAGGGATGAACCGGAACGATACTAAAAAACTGTAACTATTTCCAGGGAAACGCCTAGAAAAATATAAGCAATACGGACTTTGAAAACCACTTTCAATACCTAATAACATATAGTTATCTATGAGCCTAAATTTAATCGTTAAATCACCATAATTGCGAAAATACTTGTGTAAAGCCACCTTTAATAAGGTATTAGTAGTAGTTTTCAAACTAATAAAAAAGTTTGATTTATCCCATATAAAAAGATTAATGATACAGAAAAACTCGCGAAGATTCTTTTTAAAAGATTATGAATAATTATAAACCCCCAAAAGAAATTATCAGTAACAGGGACAAACTTGTCACATCCAATTTATAAAAACCATTTACAACCAAACTTGGTTTAAAACAAAATAAAGTACATTATACCACCCCTAAACAGATAGTTAAATGGAATAAATCACCCAAATTATAAAATGATACCTTAAATTTTCTTCTCAATTACCAATAAGACAATAAAATCGAAATCTTACTAATATCTCATTCGCTTATAGTAACGCGTGTACGTCAAAAACGAAAAAGCCTACTTTTTATGCCAACTTTAAATATAAATCCAAAGCTTATTACGAATGAATTCGGGGACCAAATGTTCCCAAAACAACCCAATAAACCAGAAAACCCAAGGAAATCAAAAAGGAACTCTAACAACAACTTAACTTTATTAAACACAAAATAACACTGCCTGCAAATCACAAAAGTATTAAGGAAACAATCCTTCAAAAGGGAAATGAAATCTTCCTAATCCAACGCAATATCAAAACCAAACGACCTAATAATAAACTTAACCATGAAAAGATTAAACCATATAAAATTTCAAGAAAACTTTCAAACATTAGCTACGAACTTTCATTACCTTCAATAATAAAGATACAACCTATTTTCCATATTATACTCTTTAAACCAACACTAATTAATATAGGATTAAGCCAAAACATTATATTTGGAAATTACGAATTGAAATACGAAGTCGAATGAATCCTCGACTCGCGAAACGATAATATAACGTACCTAATTAAATGAAAAGGATACGATCAAAGTAAAAACAAATGGATATAAAAAATACCTAAACGAAACACTTAAAAAAGTTCGAAAATTCCTCTAAATAAAAACTACAAACATCTGCACCGAATCAGGATTACGTTAAAAATAGAACCCAAAATACTAAATACGGAAAGAAGGTACTATAACTACTAAACCACGAAACCGTTGAATATGAAAGAAACACAACAATACCTAGAAACAAATAACACGCCTTAGGAACCCCTCAAATTACCAGAAAACACTATAACATAATTTCCAGAAAAGCTATCTTTGAGAAACCAAAACCAATTAACAACAAAATATCTCAAATCTACGGAACTCTAGTAAAAACCCTGAATGTGAGGATTAAATTACATAGTACTTAACTTTTTAAAAACTATAACTTAAACTAAAATAAAACTAACAAACCGTTGAACTTTAACCTCCTCCGCATTTACCTGTTTAAGATTTTTACAGTATTAATCCTGCGGCTAATAACACGTATTGTCCTTTCAAACCACATACGCTTTTATTTACGCAAACGTTCTACTTACGCTACGGAAAAACTAAAGCACTTCTCGACGTTCTTAAACTCAACCTTTGGCTGTTAGTATTATAATATCATCCGGCGTAATTCGAAAATTCTTAACCCTTAAACGTCGTAACGTGAACGACCTGAATCGATGCACTAAATATACCGCAATAAGTTGTTTGAAAACCCTTAGCAGGATAAGATACCAAGATCTTCGTAAGAACAATTGGTATAGTAATAGCGTTTTAAAAATAATGAAGAATAGGGAATTCTTTTACTTAGTTTTGTCGGAAAAAGGCTTGTAGAAACAAGATTTTTCGACTTTGCCAAAAATATAAAATTAGAAAGTTACCATACCATTAAGGGGGAACTCGGGAAAGCGATAACAAACACCTACCAAAAATTTTCGGGACAAAACAATTAAGAAGAAAGATAATATTATAACATAAAGACTAACTACAAGTCAGGGAATGAACTAATAGACAGTTGAGCCCCACGAAGCCTAACGTTCAACATATCAGGTAAGGAATATCTCTCATATTAGCAAGCTAGGGTAACGGTTAACATATGGACGTATAGAATATATTACATATTTTACTATTCAAGTTTTGAACGATTATATTAGATATCTTGCGATTTAAGATATCCAGTACTAGAAATGGTATAAAAGCCACAGAATATGAAAAATATAATCATTACCATACACATAATATTTACTTTATAGCTCTCCAGTTGTCAAATTAAATATTCAGTCTACACACCTAAGTAGCCTAACGGCTAGTAATCATTCTACAACACGAACGCACAGCTTCTTAATATTATACTTTTGCTACCTCTGCTACCGACTGTTAATATAACCCCTCTAACACCTTCCATTTACTCACGGGTATTTAATGTGACCATTACATTTATTAACCATTAATATAGGGGAAAGACTTTAAAACGGTTCGCCTCCAGTTTGTTCATATCTTTTATATACGACGTTATATCCGTTTTCGCCGGAGGTAGAGCTATATTAATTTCATTACGTAATATATGCGGTGCTTTTAATAAACTACTTTATAATCACTCAGTCTAAAACATAAAAATTCTAAAGTTTTATTGAAATCTATATACCTTTATGAAGATTTTTCTAAGTAGTATATTAATAAGGGTACGATATTAAACAACAATTACAGGATTTTTAAATTTTAATTACGGAACCGTATAAGGCACCCCCTTTTCTCTGGATCTTTATATAATCTATATATTAGAACTTACCAGGTTTGACTCAGATCGAATCGTTATATATATCGACGACGTCTTTTCCTTTAAGATCTTGGATTCCTTAAAGAAAAACGTTGAAAGCCTCAAGTTTTACCTAAAGGAAGCGGATTAATAGACAAGTAAAAATAAGATCGTATTCGTATCGGAAAAGTCCAAGTTATTATATATCATTGGTTGTTATGGGATATTCAACCTTGTAAAACTAGGTCATCAATATGTTTATATAAATTTAAAGTTAGTTCAACGAGCTATGAGTCCGTCGCTTAATATTATGTTTTCTGATATACGGTAAATTAAGTTTTAGTTTATTAAATTTCATTAGGAAAAGTTTACGTTGAAAAACTCGTAACGAGGACTTTAAAGGCCATTCGATATTATAAGGGGTTTTTACTTATTAAATAAAAGCTTCCATTATATCCTACGAATCGTTACCATTACGGTAGTAATACCTATTATTACGTATTACGTCGAAATTGAATATCGTAAAAATAAATAAAAGGGTTTTGAAACCCAGATTACAGTCCTTTTAATAGCCGTGAAACGGGCCTTTACCCCGTTATACAGGACTTCGCTTAACTTCGTCGCTCTTAAAGACTTCGGATTACCTTTTAACAGGGTCGCTCTTAAATAATAACACTTTCGCTTCGCTTATAGTTTAAAAACCCTTGACTTTAAGCATACCCTCACACTATGGATTATGAAAGCGGCCGCTAACTTATAATCCGCAACAACGTATTAAGTCCCTGCCATTCTTTCGTGTGAAAAACAGGCGGCCTCCTATACCCTAAGGAGCTCCCGACGCTTTACTCAGCTTCAACTAACATAAACGAACCATAATATCTTTACCAACCTCGACGATCCTCTTTATCCACAACGACGCCGCCGAGCGAACAAACTCTAGCCCCGATTATTCGTTACTAATGGTGAATTCTCTAGTTTCCTACGATCAGTACTACTATTTACGCGGTATTTAACTAAGTTACTCGATATTCCTATATACAGGCTTACGAAAAAAGACAGCGCTATAACGTTAAGGATTTGGTAGTTCAACCTAAAAAGAGATAATAATATAATGTTTACAAATAATTGCGAATGACCACTTAACGAGGGAAAGTACATTGTATATAAATATATAATTTACCGTAATGATCACTTCGTAACAAAGGGTTTCTAAGGACTTCACTCCACTACAAACGTCTTCGACATAAAAACTATCAATGCATCCTGCGGCTTCAACGAAGCCGTAAGTATTACGATAGGTGAAATTACGGTATATATTAATAGTACTTTCATGATTTAGAGTTTAAAGAGAAACGCGGCTATTACATCTCAATAGGTATTTAGGAAATTTTACTCAACAATCAAATTTTACATAAATCGAGTTACAGTAAGATGAAGCCTAAGCTATATAGTTATTACCGGAAATAAGGCTGTAAATAAACTAACACACATTAACGCCAGGTATTTCACACGTTTTAACGATAACAGCAAACCCTTTGCTAACAAAATTAAATTCAATCTTAAATATCGCTTAATGAAGGTAATATATACGTAATACAATTAAAATAAAAAGACTTTCTCTCCTTAATACAAGAAATATGGCCCTTCGTATTTTACCAAACCTAACGCTAAGTACCGAAAATAAAAAAATACTAATCCCTCCCCGTATTCACTATCGCTTTTATGACTCCTACTATACCGCTTTCTAGTTATAAGGTACGAGCACGGGGATTTTAAATCCTAATACCAGCGTTTTAGTTTTTAAAACGCCAACGAACTTTACCTTAGATATAATGTAAAACGCGACGTCATCTATTTTATTTACTACCTAGCTTTTTTAAAGGTTGAAAAAAAAAATATAACCTCCACCCCCTAAAAAAACCCTAAATAAACAGAAACGCGAGGTATACATGTAAAAGGTACTTATAAGCCTAAAAAAATCCTGGACATTTGTACATATCACGAAATATTTCTTAAAAATAGGAATAAATTAAGAATTTTGGCCTATATAGGTCGCGTTGACCGCCCACCGGCAACGAATACGTTTTACGCCCTCCAAAGATAGTTTTATTTTAAACCTGCCGGCTTTACCTCCCCCAATACCACCTAGTCACTAACCTTATATATCCTACAATTTCACCACCGCTGCCACTAAAGCCTTCATAATCACCGCTCACCAGCTGAAACCTTACCCGTAAGGAAAGTCAAAACATAAGGATGAGTCAAGGATAAGGTTAATCCCGGCAGTTAAAAAAGGGGGGACGAAGGGATAGGGGTAGCGAAGGCAGACTTATTAACGATAAAGTCCATATTACTGCCGCTACTAAGGCATTCGTCGTCTTCCTCATCACTAGCCTCCCCCTTAACGGTAATAGGTTCCCGCCGACTCATTAACGCTGCGGCCGCTACCTACATCGCGCCGCTTTCGACCACCTCTACAACGGTACAAAAAGGCCGCTGCAAAGCGATTAAACATACAGAAAGCGCCTTTATGGTGACGGCGATGCGATAAGCCGCTAAGGGCCCCTTTGCGCTAATATAGATGCGGATACACCCGCAGTTACGCTAAGTAATTATCAATAATTAACGTCTGATCTTCAATTATATTTTTTATATAATATTAAGACCTTCATAGGTGTAACGGATATATTAAACACCTGACCTTCTACCCCGACATAAACACTATCGAAGGCCTTCATTGAAAGCGACCGAATTTATCTCATATAAGGTTATATACCGCGGGGTTACGGGGGGCGGGTAAAAGTAACGGTGGGGCGGGGGTAAGGAAAGGACGAAAGAGGGGAAAAGGACTACAAACGGGTGTAAGAAGCCCGTACGGGGGTTACCGACTATTGGAGCGTGGCCGGCAAGCGCACTCGACGACGCGCTACGTACAGGTAACGGTTTTTACGTAACGGGGTTACGATTTACGATGATAAAGGGTTTTTGAATGCGAGAAAATATATTGTAAAGTCCGTAAACATACAAGGTATAATATATGAAAGATTAAGGTACTTACCATAATATACGAGAATTATTATTATAAAGGAAGGTTTGAAGTTGAAAATGAATGAAATAAAGGGTCCCCTTTTATACTGAGAATTAATGTACAAACCATCACGCGTATAAAAGTTCTCTCGTTACGCGTCGCTATAATAACGGACCGCTACCCATATATACCAACAACTATCCAGGTTTATAAACGGGCTTCATCGCGCACTTATACGTTTTAATATTACTAATACCCTATTTTACGGTCCTTTTTCTTCTGCTACCTTAATATCGTAAGGTGCTCTTTTTAAAGGCCGGTACAGTAGCATCCTTAACAAGATTAGGTGCTGGGCAGAGACTAAAACGACAATGTTGCGTTATCAAACCAAGGCTACAATTTATATTCCCACGGGTACCTAAACTATAAGGCACCCTAAAACTTTCATTAGGTGGGTAGGGCGGGGCCGTAGAGGCCCGTACAGGCTTGTACGGATCCCGCGTTACGACCCTCCCCGCCGGTATCTACAGGACTATTTCATGGCAGCTAGTGCACCTCTGGTAGTGTGAACAGCCCTGTTATACTAAATAAAAAAATATTTTAGCTAAGATAACGATATTAATATCGCCGTTGAGGTAACCGGTAAAAATTAAATTGTATATCGCTTAAATTAACGTAATAGTAAACGACTCGTAAACAAAAACCCAAATAAAGCTATGAGAACGCAAAATACTATCGTTGTTTACTGAATATTTTGAAATAAAAATATGGAATATTGAGTCGTTGTTAACATCAATATTGGTAAAGAAATTCTGGTCGCCTAAACGTACCACGAAAATTAAATAAAGATAAAGAATATCCCGGTTAATGATGGTATCTAAACTATTTTCAAGGTTGAACTAAGTAAAAAGTTTATAACCCTCCGGAATGAACTCGTTAACGATAATAAACCAGGAAAAGTATATATGCAGAAGCGGCTCAGAAAAAGACTATTCAAAAAGTGAAAGTTATAGTTCCTAGACTAAAACCTGAAAATCGAAAACGGTTTTAAAAATATTAATATCTCTTTAAAATGATATATCGGGTTATATATAATTAATCCCTTTATTACAAATTAGATTAATACGAGATTCGAAGAGTCGTTCTTATTACTGAATTAAATATTCGGAAAGTCATTGGATAATTTTAAAATACTTTTAATTATTGTAATTTGTAAAAATGATGAACGGACGAGTCGTATGTTGGAGTTCCGCTTTCCATACTTTTAAATTTCTCATAAACCTTAATAGGTTTTCATCGTTAATTCTGTATTGATATCCGATTAGTGATAAACGACGAAAGTAATACCTTTTAGGCGTAAAGTTCCGTAATCGTTAAGTTAGAGTGGATAGCCTCTTAAGAACCAACCGGAATAGTCGGCTGTTAAAAACATGTCCCGGTTAGGGTTTTATAAGGGTAAAACTAATTTAAAAAAGAATGAAAACTTGAACCGTTCGAAAACAATTTTTTCCCGAGCTTTTAACGAAAAGCAGATTTTTTTTTTAAGAAATTCGACTACTTAAGGGGTCTATATTTATTAATTCATTTTGAATAAATCGCCAGTTTTTTGGTCCGACCTACGATAATAAGCCAAGTAGATGCCAAATGGGGTTTACTATTGAGGTACGGTGGAAGACTAGAAGAGGCTACCGTAGCCCACCGTGCAAGACCTATGGGCATGGCCAGTATCTAGTCCGTCATGTGCCCTTACATGTGCTGTGCACGGATCGTATCCTATCCGTACCCGGACTGAGCCCGGTTCGTACCCGAGCTGTACCTAGTCCGTACCCGGTCCGGGTCTAGACTGGGTACTACCTATCCCGTTACATGTATAGTAACGTAAACTATAAACTTAATAACCAATAACCTAAGTTTATAATATAGACCTTTTTTTCTCGAATATTATAAGGGTTATAGAGCCCTGATAATTAAATATAAGGCGCGGGCCTTATTCGCCTAATACGCGGGCCAAGCGTAAACCGATAACGCGACGATTAACGCGTCGTATAATGTATTAGCCGGTTTAACTCTAGGATTCTAGCGCCGTATAACGCAGCCCTTAACCTTTTAGCCGGTACTTTATAACGCGCCCGTTAATATACCGTATAATGTATCTTTTTTACCGCTAATATCGTATAACGCGCCGTGTAATGCCGCGCTTCTACGTCTAATTCCGTATAATGCGCCCCATATAATACTTAACCTTTTTCGAATCCGGTCCGCTAATTCCTATGGATACAAACGCCTGCGTAACCCTTAAAACTTCCTCTTTTTCCCTTTTATAACATCGCTCTCCTTCATCTTTATAACTGACGTATATAAGAAACCTAACCTAGGCTACGTTACTGCCAGCGTCCCTAATGAAAATAACAAGCTATCACGTAAGGTATACTACCCTATTACATACCAATACCCTGCCATTAATTACCTAATATAACTACCCCTCGTTATAGGAGATCTCTTTAGTTTTGGTAATAACGAAGATAGAAGAAAATTTTCTCTATTATAAGTTAAAAACGTTTATATATTATATATTAATCGCTTTTTTAACCTTGGCGTTTCTTTACTTACATTCGAATTTATCGAACGCAAGGTTATTGTACACATCGGGAAAATGATAATGAGGTGAGCTTACAAATTCACCTTGCAGGAAACTCAATCATTTTTATAATATATTTAAAAGATAAGTTTACTTATAACCTTACCCGGTTTATACGCACTCCTAAACCAATCAATTACTATAACCGAGGATAAAAGGTATATCCTATCTTTTATGTATAAGCGTTAAAAAGATTTTTCGGGTTATCGGCCAGTTTTTACCCTCGTCTTTTTTATATTGATTAATTAGTTTATCCGGTTTTTCGATATATTACGGATATAAGAAATCCATATCGTACTGGCCGTATAAATCGTCCCCCCTTTAATTATACGTTTTTATCGTCCCTTTTTCCTGGGTCCGGTATCCCCCAATACTTTTTTATTACTTTTTACTATATCGTTTATTTACAAAAACAAAACCTTTTTAACCGACTATACTTTAACACGTAACGTTTTCACCTCGGCTCCCTTTAATGCCCGCCGCAAACCTTTTCTTAATTTCCGCCTAAATAGCTAAAATAATATAATTATTTAAGTTTTATTTTTCATAACTAACATGATTGACGGATAAAAAAATATAACAAACGAAGTTTAAGGCTTAATTATATAAGTTCCGATTTTACCCGTATCTATTTACTAAATTTAACTAAAACCGAGTTAATCGGGCCGACCGTAAACGGGCGTAAAATCGTATCCGAGCCGATTGCGTCGCCCTGGCCTAAACTAATATATTATAATATTTAATAACCCGCCTTAAAGGTTGTTTTCCTCGCCCCGCCCTTCGCCCTATTTATCGTTAGCCGTTACCATCGGCATTTTTTAACGCTCGTTCCTCTCAACATTATCTGTTATCGTCGACCTCCACCAACGTCTGTCCTTCCTTATATTATGATTCATCGGCCTCCCCTAACGCTTGTCTTTTTTCGCGTTATTCGCTCTCCTTGACGTTGCCTCATATTCATCCCGCGTTTTACCAACCCTCTTTTTCAACGTTTACCAATTCCCGTTACGCCTTTTATTGTTTCCATTCCCAGACGTTATCTCATATTCGAAATTTATCATTATAAGTCCCTCATTGTTAATAATATCAGTATTCCTCAAACCTTAATAAGTGTAATAATGATAAATGAAAAGCTTTTTTTGGGTCGTAGTAAAAGCCGTTTTACAGTTGAATACGTATATGAAAAAGTCGGATAAAGTTTATGTAACCTAATTTATTATATTATGATTTTATTTAGTTATAAAATTTGTTTTCCATATACAAATAATACAATATTTCGCAAGTATAAGCGGTTCATTTCGAAATTATTACTTTATATAAACTCGATATCGATGTCGAAACATCTGGTTATTATAAACCTTAATATCTTCATATTTCGCCCTAAGTTTATTTATGGTTACGATATATTAGTCATGTTCTAATAATTCCTATTTCGATCTATTATAATCCTTGAACTTAACTAATATAAAGTAAACTATTTTCCGTCTCGTTTTGACCACAAAGACTTTTTAAATTTCAAATTTCTCGTATTTACCCTCCTTTATATCGTTAACGACTAAAACTAGTTTCGGGAGAATATCGGATAAAATTTACGAAAAAGAGGGGGTTCGAAATTACCTGCTCGACCAAATTTACATAAAATACACGGTATTTCGTAAGGATATTTAAAACGACATTAAACGAGTGCGAAATATGGAAGATACGGTATTAATTATAAAGATAATCGAGCTTTTTACTTAAACGATTAGCTTTAATATTACAAAGGCTTAACCAAACCTGATTCCCTACCTTATATAGTTTCACCGAACGTCGTTTACAATTCGTCGCCATTTTTATCTGTTATTAAATATAAATTATCGTCGTCTCAGTTAACTCTACCTTTTTATGTAAATAAGCCAAAAATACATTAGCACACCTAACTGGATTCGTAAACGATTTCGTATCTCTGTTTACCCTCGAAATAAGTATTATTTCGTATTTATTTACCAAAAGATTCGTCTTGAACTTAATAATTATTATGTTTTAATTGTTTCATACAAACTCACAAATGAATAAATACAAAGCCTAATTATATAATGAAGAGACGATGATAATACATAAATAATTTTTAACCTGCTAATCTACCCGTTCGATACCGTAATCCATTCATAGTTAATACGCTGTACATAAAATTTATTCGACTTTTATTAGTAAAATTAAGGTAGTCTTAAATACGTTTACCTAATTCGAACCGCGATCACTATTAATAAAAGTTAAAAATTTATAAAATCTCTATTATACATTCCGAAAACGCCCTGTATATATATTAGTAATTGTAAATTATATAATCTTAAGTTGGATAATCTTCAAAAGGCGACTCGTAATAACAAACAAATATCAGTGGTCGTTTTTAGTAATTGGAGGGTTAACTATAAAGTTCATAGAAATATACGTCTGATATCGATTTAAAATGAAAAGTGATCGAAAAGGCCCTATCGTAAAATACAACGAGATTTTATCTTATTATATTACTTACATATTCGATATAGGCGTCAGATATTTAACACCATCCTTTTTCAATGGTAATCTTATTAAAAAACGCGAAACCAAATGTTTTTACCTAAATAAAAGGTAATAAACGAATCAGAGGGTTATTAAAAAATCTTTTTCATCAATACTTTTTAACTCGGTAACTATAAACGATTATGGTAACGTAATATATACAGTGGGTCAATCTCGTCATCCGATATTTATACTATTTGTCTTACTTCAGGTAAAAAACGCCTAACGCCTTCGAAAACCGTTAATAGACGAACTTTATATAATAGTTCGTTCGTTACTTTTTATACCATAATTCTGTTAACGTAATCAAGTCGAAAATAAAATAACTACTTGACGTTAACGATGCTGGAGAGCCTAACTTAAGTCGGATTCGTAATGTTGTTGCCGGTTCCGTCGTACTAAGTCCACTCCATTATCTCCGATAACGAGTCTGAAACGGACCGAGTCCGGAGCGATGTCATTTTCGACGGCTTTTCGAAAACTTCCGGCCTGCTCTTGAGATATATATCTTTACGATCTGATAACCAAGCCTTGGTTTCGTCGAATTTATGGATATAACCCGCCGCAATTTGTATTCCCTTAATATATAAGTTTATCAATATTACATTTAATATAATAATGGAAATCAATTGAAAAAACCGCGCGCGGCGTTCCTTAACTCACGGGTTAACGTATCCGAGCAAACGCTCTAAATTACGAACCTATGCCGTAGGTAATATTAAGAAAGCGAAATGACTTCAGCTTATTTAACCTAGTGTTTCGAGATCAAACTTAATAAAAAGAATTTTAATCCTTTATAATTCGTTAAAATCGTAAACGGTATACGAATGCTACGTAATTTGGAGAACCACGCTTTTGAATAAGATATTACCGAAAAAAATCTTCTTATTGTAAATGATATAATTAAGTTTCGATTTCATTGATCATACGAAGTAATAAGATATTAACTTTAAAATACTATACTTATCCGGTTACAACGAACACAATTTTAACATCATTCTCAAATAGTCGGGTTTTATTACCGTTAATCGATTTGAATCCTAATATACCAAAATCGGGGCCGTAATAAAGGTATTTTTAAGATTTAAGAACACGTTTCTATCGTTTCTTTTCAGCTTAACGAATATTTTCCTTCGTCAAACGGACGAAATAATCCATTAACTCCGAGGAATTTCTAATAAAATTACTATAAAAGTTAACCAAACCTCAAAAACTTTAAACCTCTTAGATAATACATAGTAACTTCCACTCGCGGATTACACGGATTTTCTCGGGGTCAGCCCAGATACCTATCCCAATTATTACAATAAAATCTAGGTATTTTACCTCCTTCATTACAAAATTACATTTTTTCAAATTTAGCTTTAGCTCCATTTTACGAAAACGTCCTAAAACCACATAAACTTTCGTTATGTAATTTTGTTTAATATTGAAAGAAAAGACAAAGAGGTCACTTAAGTATTATATAAAGAAATTATGAAAAAAACCGCCATTGCATAATTAATATATCGTTAAAACGTCGCCGGAGTTTTCGCGAACTTCAAAAGGATAACTGATCATTTAAATAACCCGAGCCGCGTAAGAAACGAAATTAATTCTTCCTATTTAATTATAATTTGGATTCGGTGAAAGGCTATTTAAATATCTAATTTCGTAAGTTATATTAACTTCAATAACGTACGTAGGGTTTCTTTCATTAAAGGTAAAGGAAAGCGATATTACTTTGTAATTTTATTTAATACTCGATAGTTGATATGAAACTGTTACTCCTTTCTCCAGTTTAAAAATAAGTAATAAAGGCGTTATAACCAATGAAAAGCGTATCCGAACCTAGCACTTATTTATTAACCTTGTAACCTATCGTCGAAATTTAAAACGTTAATTTCATAATATTGAATATAACTTTAAGAACAATTCATTTACGTTCGGTTTAATATAAATATAATAATCGAATTTCCCTTTATATAAGGGTAACGTTATAACTTTATCCTTATCTAATGGATCGCGGAATCTTCCTAATCTTTATGAAAGACGTAAATAATTTTTTTCCCTTTTACCGTAATCGTCGCCGTTCTTTATAAAATCCGCGATATTTCATGAAAGCTTATAGAAAAATTCAATCCGAACGAATCCCCCATAAGTTATACCTTTTGGTACAAACGTTTTACCAAACCGAAAAAAACCGAACTTACTACGTTCCGTATTTTCCCCGTCCTAAAACGTACTATTATTACGTCGATGATCAAACCTTTTTGACCCTAAACCACTAAAAAAGTACAGCTAATGTTCAATATCACTTATTATTATCGTATCCAAAACATTCTCAAAATTATATTCCGCGTTATTTCGGGAATGATATATAGTAATATAGGGTTCGACTATCTATTAATATTTATACAAAACTTAGCTATTTAGGTAATACACATATGTCAATATAACCCTAATATCGTGTCTAAATTTTAAGGATATAATAGCCGAATTTACTCGATTTTAAACCTTTATATGAAAGCCTCGTTTATGATACAATGATATTTATAGCCAAAATCGACTTGAACATTCAGAAAATAGGTATTTTTTAAAAAAATATATGAAGATAAAGAATACATCCTCGTTTATACGTGTTTTAATTAAATTAAACTCCTTTTTATTCGATTTTATAATTACGCTGTTAAGGCTATATAACCCCTAAACGAAATTATATCTAAGGTTAGGCTTCCCCCATCGCCGTTAATAAGAAACCTTCCTTTACCTTTTCGACTTGAATCGTTTATATTCATATAAATGATAATACCGGCCCGAATTCGTAGCCACGTTAGTAATAATTCGATAAGTAATAACGTATTTAACGCTCCAAGATAGGTTTAGCCTAACGTTTCTTTACCATCGCCTACGTCGCTTTATATACTTTGTTCTAAACGCGTACTAGACGGGTTTATTAACATAACTAACCGCGGTATGGTGATAATTCAACGTAATTACCTTGGCCCTTTAACGAAAGTGCTGAAAAAGAGCAAACCTCTATTTTAACCATATTACTATCCGGCTATTAGGTTTATACGGGTCCCGCTAATTAACGATTAAAACTTCGTTTTAAATCCAAAGACTTTATTCATTGACAAATTTACGGTATTTTTTAGTGTTATAATTCACCCGGTTAACACCTACCGTAATAAATTTGTCTTAGATACGCAACGATAGGAGAAAGCGTACGTAATTACATTTTACAACCGAAGGCTAATTTAAATCGCCCGCTTAATCTAAAAGTATTTCGAACTTGATAACAAAAAATGCCTATGAGTCTTTATTGTTTATAACCAAACCTTTTAATTCGATTAATACCTTATCCACGCGGTAAAAGTCGCCAAAAACTGTTTCGATATAATTGAAAAACATTTTTATATCGTATATATCCTCCTATCCTCCGGCTTCATAATACGTTATATATCGGTAGGGTCTAAAGACCTGTTCATATGAAACAAGTTAACTAGAAAAGTAATCAAAGACGATTGGTATATGTAGTAAGGTAAAGATAAGATGCAGTTAAGAAGATGTATCCAGAGATTTACGTTACAGGTGAGGGCTTATAAGCCCTCGCCCAGAGTGCATAACTCTGAAATACTTCTTCTAGACCGCTTCACGCATTGCCGTCGGCTTGGAATAGTATTTCAGACCGATTTATACATGATGTACTTTGCGTCTTTCAAGAGTGCAGCCCATAACGTAACATGTTATCGTGCACCTTGTAGGAGTGTATCCTGTAATACAGTACCCTGCCCTTTAGCTTATGTATACTATCTGTAAGGGTATATAGTAATATCCACACAGGTAATCTTTTCTTTCTTCCTTATATACTCCGTAACTATAGATTAATAGTGATAATGTTGTTGTTATATAAATCGCAAAAGGTCTAAATTAGTAGTAGTAATAGTGTTGTTGACGTATTAGTCGCAAAAGGTCCAAATTAGCAGTAGTAATAGTATTATTGTTGACTCATTAGTAGTAACAGGTCCAAATTAGCAGTAGTGATATTATTATTAACGTATTAGTTGTAAAAGCTCTGAATTAGTAGGTTTGGCCGAGATTAGTAAAGTTTGACCGCAATGATGATTGTAAGTCGGCCCTGATTGGTATAGCCGAATGGAGGCAATATGGTTGGTAATGGCGCCTTTTGTTGTTTCTGACAGGGGTGGTTGCGTATTGGTGATTGTGTGGGGATGTTTACGTAGGGTGATTGCATAATTTCGTGTTAGGTTAATATAGAAAGATGTATCGCCCTCGCTTTAAGTAAAACTTCCTTTTTTTCTTATTTTAAAGGTTCGTAGTTCCAATTAATGTAAATCCCCATTTCAACTTAACTTTTGGTTTATTCAATTAAACTAAACAGTTTTAATATATAGGTTATTTAGCTTGTATATATACTAACCTATTTTTCTGAATAGATGCCGCGTAAAAATCGTATTATAAGGCATCGTCTGGCGTGCAAGCAGCAACACGCCACCATTGTCGCCGCCGCTGTTGCAGTTGTTATTAATTTTACTATTATTACCCCTATAAATAGTAGTAGACCACCTTTTTCGGGCGAAATATCCTTTATTTCCATCACGTCGCCAGCCGTCGTTACTCCGCACGCCGTTACATTGCTAAGCCTAGCCGCCGCTGCCTTTCCCGCCACCGCTACGCCCCCTTTCCCCCCCTCTCCCTCCCTCTTCCCTAACTTCCCAAAGAAGGAATAGGGGGTCCCTAAGGTTATATACCTTACCTTCTCCCCTCGGGTAAAAACTCTATTACCTGTAAGGGCCCCTTTATGCTGTAAACACAGCCTGGCGCAATTACGCTAGGGTACGTATTTCTCTAATCTATTCGTTTGTATGTTTTTAAACCCTTTTCTGGTAAATAAGGAGTAAGAGGCGGATATTTTCCGTTGCCTCAAGTTCCGTATCGCTAAGGTGTATCGTAAAGCCTTTTTAATGCGTTAAATGCTAAAACGGCGTACCCAAGTTCGTAATATTGAGCCGTTAATAGATACGCTTTGCGTGTCGTGTATCGATTTCACGGCCGCAGGCAAGTTTATTGGCGATTATCACGAGAACGGGGGTTTCTCAGCGCGTTACCACCGTTACGAGCGAATTAGTAGCTCGTATGCCCCCGTTCCGGTAGTCCTATGGCCGTGGATCGAGGCCGTGTTACGTGCCCGCCGGCTCTTTGGTAAGTTTTAACCGAATTCCAAAAACATTATTTAGCAAAAACATTTATTTAAGGCGAATCGAAGGAGAAGAAAAATCGCTGAAAGTAACTAAAATAAGCCGATGCTATTTAGTAATAGGTACCAACCAGCGGACTAGGGAGACGGCAGTCACCGTCACCATCTGAAAACGGGTTTTATGTATGTATTACGTAGGCGAGTTCGATAACGTTATTACACGTCGTTTCAAGGAGGGTAATCCCTTTCTTATACCTTTACCTAAAGGTATAACTAACAAAGTATAGGGTTATATCCTTGTTAGCGTTAATAATATCGTTAGCAGTAATAATGATGGCGTTAGTATAGCGGGAGAAAGCGACGGTGAGTATGGTAGGGACGCGGCGACGTTGCCCTTTACCTTTAGTAGTGGATAAATACCCTTTTGGTCGAGCCGGCGTATCCGGCTATAATATAGTACATTACATAGTGATTTTATGACTCATTAGAAATTGAATATTTAAAGTGATAATCGTAATATGAAACAAAAAAAAAAAGAGAAAATGTACTAGAATCGGTGTATGGAAAGTAAAATAAAAGAGGTAATGTACCAAAATCGATACGAATAACAAAAGAGGTAATACGCCAGAATCAGTGTAAATAGTCGTATTAGGTAGAGGTAAAATGTGGGTCGGCACGAATAATATCGATAAATAGATTTAAGTTATTGAAAATCAGTAAATGGAAAATAAAAGGGGTAATACGCCAGAATCGATACGAATAGTCGTATCCGGTAAAAGTAAAATGTAAGTCGGCGCGAATAATATCGATAGGCCGATATAAGTTGTAAATCGGTGTAGCGACTTATTAGAGTAGTATAACTTTTCCAATTACCTTAATAAACAATGTAATTATCGATATAAGTATTTCCAAGGCGCCGTTCGGTATTGCCTTCATTATTACGTTTATTAGGTTTAAATTTCTTTTAATTCATTTGGTTTCCTCGATTTTCCGTCGTTTGTATAACTCGCGTAAAGCCATAATATTGATTATCAATCGTTATTCGTTTGGGGTACCTAGTTGAACCAGGTATTTATAAAACGAGAAAGAATCAATATAAATAATTAAAGGGATAGAGTGTAAAGAAAGGTTGAAAATAATTATCCGGATTTTCATCGTTATAGTAATACCCGAATCGAAACCTTTAATTATACCGTAAATCTCGAAAGCGAGAACGCTCCTCTTAACCCTTATACAATTGATAAATCTTTAATAAATAATATTTCTACAGAACGTAAAGCCGTTTAGAGCCGGTAATTTGTTGCCGAGGACGAAGACGAAGTCGATTTGTAAGTCGTAGTCGCTGTTATTGGTAAAAGAGCTGTTAGTAAAAACAAAAAGCTTTATAGTGCGTATATTTAGCGGTACAAATTACAACTATCGTTTTAAATTATTTATTTGTTACGAAAGGCGCTTGTTGAACGCCTTATATATATCGTCTGTTAGGTTGGTTTAGCACTATGCGGCAACCGAAAGTTTAAATGCCGTTTCGAGGTATAATCGTAATACTAATAAAATCGATTATATTATCTTTAAACAGGTAGGTTTTAGGCTTCGCCTTTAAACCGTCCTTAAAAAGTTTCCCTTCTTTAAATGTAGAAAACAAAGCGTTACACAAGGTTAAAATGTTATTTGTTTATATTGCTATAGAATCAAAGCCCTCAAAACGAGTCGTAGATACTAATAAACCCAGGTTAAAGGTGGAGTTAGTTATCCCAAGTCGCTCCTTATAATGTTTTTAATAGGTGCTATACAAGTATTTACCAGCTTGAACTAAGTTGTAAAAAGATTTTAGGATACGTAGGATTATTTTAAACGGGTGGTATTATTTAAGGTATTTCAATATATCTATGTAAATTCTAAGTTTTAACCGTTTCTTAAATTGTATATAGGCTTATATTATATCCCGGAGTTTGATATATCGGTTATACTGTTCGTTAAAAGAGATTATCGGTATAAAAATCAGGCGGTAGCTAACTCGTTGTAACATAGGTAACTGAGTTATAATATCCTTTTTACTTTTGTCGTTATAACCTTTGATAACTAGGTAAGTCTTTTTGTAAGGTTTCCTAGTTTTATCTTTTACCTCGTGGATAAGGCGAGTTGGAAAAAGCTTACAGGTACCGTAAATAGTGGGGTCGAATTATTTAAAACGAAAAACGCCTTAGTCGATTAAGGTTGAAATCACTATCTGGATAAATTGTTCGAATAGGGTACTTGAGTTGTTGATAATACCTTTATGGTGAATATTTAAGCTGAGTTTGCGGTTTGCCAATTCCTTTTACGTAATAAAAAAATTTGTGGTAAAGGTTTTAGGGCGTTTTTTTCGTTTTCGGGTCGAAGGGTCGTCCTCAGCGGCGAAGTTTTAGTAGGGTTAATGTAAATCTACCGTTTTTATTTGGTATAGTCGGGTTAAAATAGTGTTTTGGGGCTGAAGCTGGATACGGAATCGGGTTGAATTCGTCGTTCTGGGGGGTGGTGTATGGGCGATTTTAGTTGTTTTCGCCGTTTCAAGGGATAATATGTAGATGGTTTTGTTCTTCCTAAGGATTTTAACCGATTTTTTTCACCTATTTCCTATATTTACGTACTATTATTTATAGAAACAAACTAATACCATTTAACAAATTAACTAAAATATTATAACCCTTAAACCCGTTAATCTTCCAAAGTCCAGTTTATTTATGCTTTATTTTTTTAAACCAGAACTTCAAACTATAATGGTAAATCTAAGACGCCAACGTTACGTAAGTCATTTTTTATGGCTAACACTTTGAATACATCGTTCTTAACTCGTAGTAATCGTAAAGTTACCATAGCTTTTGCTACGACATTGGGTTTTTATACCGTAAATACTAATAATATCAGTTTTATATGGATTCTCGGGTAAACAACGAAAATAAGAAGTGTAAGGATAAGCCCACTCGGGTTAAAAATATTGTTAACACTGTTACCTATTATTTAAAAGATAGATTCCTTAAAGCTGCTACCCTTTAACTTTTTTGATAATATTCTATACGTTTTCTTTAATAGTCCGTAATACCGTTCGTATTTTTCAATACCCCATGAGGCTTTTACTAGAATTTATTTATATTTACTATCGGTTATCCGGGCCTAAGTACGCAACTAGATAAAGTCGAGAGCCATGCTAACGTTGCGTATAATATAATTGAAAGGCCCGAAGTAAACGTTAAACTAATAGTTAACCAAAGTATCCTAATAGCTTATAACGGAAGCGTTTCGTATAAATTCGGCGACTTAAAACGATATTATTACGTCGACAGCATAAAAGAGTAATTGGCTATTTAAATATATAATATCAACGATTACATCGTAGGTAAAGTCCACATCGTTTTAAAGGCGGAATTTAAACCATCGTAATGCCTGTAAGTGTAATTAATATTTATAGTAAAACTTTTCAAAGCCTTAAGTACGCCCTTTCCTACGTCCATATAATTTGCAGTATAAAATAGGCGTAAAAAGCGTTTTACAGTCGGGTATCCGAATCGTTGGTACAATACACGTAGTTCCGGCTGTATTGAGTAAACGGCCTCGATTAATCTTGTTTCTGAAAATAATAATAAGTAGTTGAATTTAAGCCGAAGCGGTACGGATATACTATTTAAGGCATAGACAACTTGGTTAGTTATATTACGGATTTCAATTCCGAGCTTATTTATATTATCTAATTAAAGTAAAAATGGTATTTCAAAGTCTATTATGTAAAATTCAATCGGCCCGAAACGTATATTTATAACGACTGTTCCAAGCGAAGGCGCCTTACCTTTACTAAATAAGTCTTTTCGGTATTTTTTTGAAGGGTTTAGCTAAAATTTGGGAAACTTCGCTGTAAACGCATCGAATTGACGTTTTCCAGCCGTCGAAATTTCGGTTACTTTAGTATTAGGTATAATACCTTAAAACCCGTTTTCGTACTTATTAGATAACGTGCATTGTAACGCCATGCAAGCGTCGAGTACTTTCTTCGCATAATCTAATCCGGCGATATGCCTAAAGGAGACGTCTTACAATTGAGTAAAGATACGGTAGGCGGTTTCATTGTTTTAGGCTAATAAATAAGCATTATCGTCCTTGGGATCGTCCTTTCTGGATATGTTATCACGAAGGTAGGTATTAAATCCATTATCCATACCTTTGTATTCGGCTATATATATTGTAAAGTTAGCCTTTGTCTGATCGTCGGGTATGTAATCGGACTAAAATTATCGTTTAATGCGAATCTACTCGTAGGAAGTGTGATTTATAAACTAATAGCCGACTTTACCGTATATTATATAACGCTTTTACAAATTTTTAAGGCCTCGTATATTTTTCCGTAAGTATCATTATGGTTTCGGTACGTTTCTTTCACTTTCGAACAATGGTCCCTGTTTTTCATTACCAGGGCTTCCTCCTTAGTACCTATACTTTAAACTTTCGCTCTGCCTCGGGTAAACTTTAATCTCCGGTCCAAAATATGGTTGATTATCTTAGTAAAGTTTACTTTGATAATTTCAGCTTCGTTTTTCGTTTTATTTTCTACAAATATTAACTCGAAGCTTATTTGCCGGCATATAAAGATATCAAATGATGTTTTAGGGCTTATATAAAAGGCCTTTAAGTCTTTTTCTGGTTTGAAAAGTATAAGGTCTAAATCCGGGTTTCCATGACAGGTTTTCATTACCATTTAAATAAATAGTTTATCGCCTTTGTATTCCGGTCCGAAAGCTACTTTATATTTTCGAAATTTTGCTAAAGGTGGTCAAGATTTCCTAGGGGTTTTGGTCGGTATTTTCCTACTGGTTTTTACAAATGTCCACGTCGTATTAATTTAGTCACTGTTGTACAACTCGTAGTTAATCTCGGTGTTAAAGTGTGATTTAAGGAGGTTATAACATTCGGCGAATATATCTACTTGTGTAAGGTGGTACATATATCACTCCTGAGCTTACCTAGAAAGTATACCGGATAAGATAATATGGAATTATAATAGCTTAATATCTAGTCTTTTACATATATTAAGCATAAAGCGTATTTTATCATCTAATACGTCGTACAGATCGCCGCTATAGTTATTATCCTTTTTTTATAGCCTGGTAAAGTCAGTTAACTTTGTAGGATCACTTTTATTCGTGGGGAAGCGATATGGAAAAAGGTCGCAATAGGGGTCGTGGTTAAAAAGCATTGGTCTGTATAGCATGTATTGGCGATTTACGCTGCTTGTTATTTCTTAGGTTAGGTTGTTTTCTGTGTTCCGGCCGATTGTCGCTTTCTAAAGCGAGTCGTTGTCTCCGTTTAGGGCGACTTTACTATAGCCGGTCGGGTTGTTTTCTGCGTTCCGTCTAACTCTGTCATAGCCAGTTAGGTTGTTCTCTGCGCTTTGGGAGTGGTTTGGTATTCGATTTTGCTTTATGGTATGGGTCGGTATAAGGATATATTATATTTTTGTGATGAATAAGGATCGTAGGCGTTTCTCTTCTTCGTAGTTCCTGCTTTGGGTTCAGGGTATAGGGTTATACCGTTTTACGTATGGTCCAACTCTTTTTAACAATAGTTTCTTTATTTCCGTAAGGTAACATCCTTTTATAAAGTCCGTAAGATTCAAATCTTTATCTTTTTAATTTAGTACGTCGGTATATTGTATTATTTCGAATAAGGCCTTTACAATGTGCCTATTTTTACCCCCTATAGTATTAATTCCTTTTGTTTTTAGGTGGATTCGTAAGGCTTTGGCAATGGTAGAGTTTACTTTTTGCTATATATTCAACGTCTAAACCGAGAAATTGTCATAGAATTCGGCCAGTAAGTTAGGTCCTTGTATTTACTCTTTTCAGTAACGGTATATAGCGGCGAAGATATATATATTCGCGATATAGGGTTTTAGGTTTTCAATTCGTAAATCGATGGTATTTTCCTGAAATCTCAGGTCGATTTCCTATATTATGGCTTTTCTGATTCTCATATATTTAACCAGGATATCAAAAGAAGCGTTGGTTTTCTCTAGTGTTATTGGGTTCGGAGTTATAGTTACGATTATCTTGGGGCGTTCAGGAAACGTGATAAAATCTGGTAATCTCGTAATGTATCTGGGTATAACTCAAGCTAAAGGTAGTTCGGCGAATATAAAGCAAATTAAGTAATTGATATTATTAGAATGATGTTTACTAACGTTATAAGTTAGTTAAGCGTCCTAAATTAGTTTTTTCAACATTAGTAACGTTATATTAGCTAAACAGCTAGGAAAACTTAAAACGTTATAGGTACCGGATTTATAATAAATAAGGCGAACGTAGGTAAACTTGAACTAAATACGGCGATTATGGAAAATTGGGTAACGTAAGGGAAATGTCGTGTTATTATATATTCCGGAGTGCGGTCATATGTTCGTATTAGCGGGTTATAGAAGAATTTGGTAAAGGGAGTCAGTTCGTTACTTAATATATAACCGATTTCGGTAAGACGATCAGGTTGTTTATTTATGTGTAACTGAACGTGGCTTTGCTAAAGCGAGGGGTTCCAGAAAAAAAATCAGATAGGTCTTAGCGAAAGTTTCCGAAACTTGGTAGTTTTGGCTTACATGGCCTGATACGTAATAGTACGCTCTTTAAAAAGTGCACGGATACGTTAAATCGTTAAACAAAGGTTGATGGTGGCGTAACGGAGCTTTTAACAAATAGAACGATAAATAAGGGTTAATAATATCGTGTTAAAATTTTCCTTTTTTAAGTTACTCAACTTTTAAAGTCTTCATATACGTCGGCGTGTAATTCTAGTAAAAATTAAGTATTAAAGTACAAATAGTTGGGACTGTTACAGCATCCCGCTATAAGTAATTAACATGTATCTATCTCTTTTTCTTAAATTATCTGTAGTTAACCGTGTCGGTTAATATTTAGTATAGGTAGGGTTTAAAAACCTGTTTACTTAAAATAAGGTAACTAAAAAAGTAATTGAAAATAATTGGTATTAATAGTAAGGTAAAGATAAAATATAGTCAAAAAGAAGTATCCAAAGATGTACGTTATAAGTAAGGGTTTATAAGCTCTCGCCTAGAGCGCATGACTCGGGAATACTTCTTCTAAACCGCTCCACACATTGTCTTCGGCCTGAAATAGTATTCTAGACCGATCTATGTATAGTGCACTTTGCTTTTTGCAAAAGTGTAGCCTGTAGCGTGACACGTTATTGTGTATCCTCTAGGAATGCATCCTGCAATACAGTGCACTGCTCTTTAGACTATGTATACTATCTGTGAGGGTATATAGTAATATCCACATTATAACCGCCTACTTTACCGCCGCCATATAATATCTCTATACGTAAAAGAACGTATACCGACATTTTCCAATTCATATTTTATTTGTTTTCAATATAAATTCGATCGTTCAACGCGTCGCCGACTACGTAAAAGTAAATTTGTCGATTTTTGATTGATTAAATTGTTTTCGTGTACCCTAAGCTGGTAAGAAACTAAAACCAATCGTAGCTAATTTAAATTCGAATAATTAAATCTTCGTTACAACCTAAGTAAAGTTAAACGTAAAGTCGATAATGAAAGTCAATTAATCCGGTTATTAAAATTAATTTATAGTTGATGAGATATAACTTACAATATATTGTAAACGAAAAATATAGGTTTAAATCGTCTCTGAATGGGTATGAGGTATATTTATAAATGTAAAGGATTAAGTATTCTCTGACGGCTTATCCGCCCCGAAAACGTTACAATATGACGTAAATTTATTAACGTTTATTATCGATTTTCTTACTATAAGTATTTTTTCGGAAATTCATTTTTAATAATATATTATGATCCAACCTACTATGATAAGCCAAATAAATACCAAATAGAGTTTAGTATTAAGATACGGTAAAAGATTAAAAAAGGTTACCGTAATTTACCGTATAGGACTTATATTTCTAAACAGTACCCAACCTGTTACGTATCCTTATACGGACCGTACACGAACCGTATCCTATTCGAATCCGAACCGTACCCAGTCTGCACTCGAGCTATACCCGATCCGCACCCGGACCGGGCTGGGACCAGGTACTGCCTATCTAGTTACGTGCACAGTTATGTAACCTATAGACTTAATGATCAATGACCTGAGTCTATAACAACCAATACAAATTGATAAAATAAAAACAAACCTGTATTTTAGCACAAAGGTAAAAAGATGTTCATTTTCAGATAAAATGTAGATCTTCCAAATTTATATATATTTAGATTTATGTTTTAATAACGAATCCTAAGTACTTAATTTTTTAAAAGCAGAATTTCTATTTAGATATTTCGAGGTTTCAGTTAACAACGTTTGAGTCATTTAGTCTTCACCTCAACTCAATATAGTCATCGGTTTCAATATCATTCGGATATACTAAAACATCGCTAAAGTAAACGAAAGAAAGAATAGAAAAAAACAGGCTTAGCGAATTGTTGATATATTAGTAAAACGTAGTTGGTATATAGGAGAAATCGAAAGAGTAATTAGCTTGTTAATAAGATAAAAACGCATACGGAAATCAGTTTTCTAATTGATGCCTCATTTAATATAGAAATTTTCAAAGGCGGTTTTAGTGTAGCATTTAATAAATTATTTAAGTTACAAAATATTTTCGAACGATTTCGTATTAAAAGGGAGGGGATAACGTTTGGCCTTTGAAATAACGTTCAATTTACGGTAATCGATATTAAAACAGTAGAAATGCAACTTATCTTTTAAGGTTTTATTAAACAGGAGCGCGAACTTTTCAAAGGTATCTGGAAGCTTATTATTTAGAGAAACGATACATTTGGAGCTAATGCTTGATTAATATTTTCGTGAGGAACAGCAGAAAGTTACGTAATAATACCTTGGTTCCTTCGAGCTTTGCAAAGTATAGTATAAAAAGTGACGGCGCCGATACCATTAGGTTATTTTTATGCCGGCGAAAAATACCATTCTTATATGCGGTAGTTATTCGCTTGTCCAAAAAGTAATATATATTATAAAACGTCCTGAGTTACCGATTTGTATTTTATTAATAAATTACTCCAAATTACGTTGTATTATAAATGAGAAATAATGTGAACCTTAATTCAATACCGGTATTTATCAAAGATTGCATTTAAACAAGTTATATGAAAGAGGCCTTAAACTGGGTTAAAGTATATAATAAGTGATCTCGCCAAATCGTTGGGGTAAAATAAAGATACGCGGTAACTATAATCGGCAAATATATTATTTACTTATAACGTTCCGGTATTTACAAGCTATATTTATTAAAACATCAACAAATCAAATTAAATTGTAAAGTAAATTCACTGTAATCGAGGAATTGTTTAAAATAAATACAGGTAAATGACCAGGAAGAATTAAAATCCCTTTAACTCATATACGCAATTATATATAAAAGTTACGTTTTCCCCCTTGAAAGGTTAATAAAGTCGTCGATGAAAGTAAGGTAAATAAAGATATTAGCCTTAATACCAAAATTTATCGGACATTACATAAGATTCAATAAGTAGATACGAATACGATAGCATTTACGCTGTATCGTAGGTATAAATTAAAGACTTTACCGCGGGAAAGTTCCAAATAGTTAACTTAGGCAACGCGTTGGGTAGTACTAGTGCGAAAGGTGTTAACGTCAGTCATAATAACATTTCCCTAGTTATCGCGAGCGGGCGCATCCACTTTAACCTTTCCTTTACAACCTATACCCCCAGTACCAATACTACCAATATAACTAGAATTACCGTACCAAATGTAAAAGTTATAAGATCTTTTATTAAAAAATTAGGTACGGACGACGTATTCGTTGTTGTTCGTTAGTATTTTAAGGCGAAATAGAACTTTAGCGAATATATAGTTCATAGTTCTTTTTAAAATGGTAAATTTAACCGCGGATTACTAAGTTATATATCCGGATTTTGTAAGTAAAGCTTTCTGAACAATAACAACAAAGTAAACCCGTTTGCGAGTCTTTTATTTTATACTTGTAAGTCGGGAGATGACGATTTTCATCGCGTTCAAATCGTAAAAATACGCGCGAAATATTGTTATAATAATGTCGGAGTCGTTGTTACCGCCGTTGTCACTGCAAACGTAGTAGCTTTTCATAATTATTTACGCGGTGCTTTTGAATCATTAAAATAAAGCAAAAAATGATTTTCCTATTCTAATAAACTTACGGTTGTTAAAGAATTTACGTAATATCATAACTTTTAATATAAAAAACGTAATTCAACTTCGGAAAACTTAATAGGTCAATTGAAAGCTTTATATTTAATTCGTTCACGGTCGACGTTATAGGATAAGCCGTTCATATTGTAGTCGAAGTCGGAGGAGTCCGGGTTATTTTAAAAGTCGGTGTGGTCTCTGATAAAAAGTAGTGCGGTAGTTACATTATTAGTGGGTAGCGTCAAAACAGAACCCCTTTAGGTGGGGGCTTACATGAAAGGCGTAGGTATACCGGAAACGATTTTAAATTATCGGGTTATATTCGTTAACATAACCAGTATATCGTTATTTCGTTGCTTTATACGTTAAACTTACTCGCAAACGGTTTAATGCCGCTTAACAAGCTCTGCACGTAAAGTTTCGGTAAATGATTTATATTAGGTACTTAATTAGTCGTATTATGTTAATTAAATACTTTATACTTAATCTCTAATACGTAAGTCAAGGAATTAATAAAAAGCTTAAAGGTCCATATTTTAAAGGTTAGAGGACATATCCCTAGCTTATAATTAATAATAAGTAACTAAGACACCATTGGGGAAAATAATCGAGGATGATATGTAAAGGGACTAAGCCAAATCTTTTGTTTATGACGGTCGGATACTGTTTATAATCCTTGATGAAGAGAGAGAGAGAGAAGAATACTTTTCCATAGAGCTGCTACAGGCTAGAAAAAAGGAGTAGCCCGGTCACGTGACAGGACAACTCCAGATCATCGTAAGAATATGGCAACCGCCAGGGCTAGATCCTTGGTGACTACCAGCTCGGGCACTAGCCTGTGACACAGAATAATTAATGATACGAAAAAAGAATTATTTAAGAAATGTTCCAAGAAAATTTATTTATAACGAAACATTGACTCTATGATAAGGTTTGAATTAAATGAATGGGACATGGCTAAAATAATATTCCAAAAAAAATATAACATTATTAGGGTTATGAACAATGCGTTAACATACCGATACTAAAGAATCACGGTAACTTATCAAATGTTTAAGAATACTTGGAATTTAATAAACTTTGAATAAAGGATTGAAAATATTATAAGTACAAAGACCATAAGAAAGATAAGTTCAAACAGCAGAGCGCTTAAGGACTAATGAATTCTTTACTAATACCTACCGTTATATATGAATTTATTAATTCAAACATCATTATCAAATTATCAAAGTTTTCATAACCCTTGACCAAAGCAACCTTTTACCATATTTTATCAATGATTCTTAAATTGATTAGGTATATATATTTCACTACGTAGAATGATGCTTGTATAGCAGAAGATTTATTGTATACTTTTCTGAAATCAATTGTTATTGAATGTTATGTATATCAAGATAGTATTGATAATAATGATTACTATTTCATCTGGAATTGCTGGAAATTAATTCTGGCATAACTTCAACTAAACAAACTATAATCATATCATACTATTTTGAAATTAACGGTTAAACAAAACAAATGAACCCGGTTGTTAAACCATATATATAATTTCATCTAAATCTTCAGAAATATAAGGATTTTTAATTTATATCGTTGGTATGGTTCTCGTGAAATGATATATGCGTTTTCATAACAGAAGTATTTATTTATCACAAAAATTAAAAATAAGAATTACCAACCAATTATAACGAAATATTAGGATTAGATTCTTCCGCAGTGATTTAGAATGCCAAAAAAAATGAATTAAACTAGTATAAAATTCAGTAATAGTCTTACTTCATTACAAAAGTAATACTCAAGTACGCAAATTTTAAATGAGTAAAACATTAATCCGTAAGAAGCTAGGTACAATTTACCTTTTCCAACGGAATATTCAAACAAAAAAACCTTGCTATAAATTGAATTGGAAAAGAATCGGAATATTAAAGCAATACTAAATCTTTCAAGACATAATTACAAATTATCATTAACATTAATAATCTGTATATACCTCATCTTTTATATCCCACTTGTCAAAACGGTAACACCAGAGGCAAAATAGAATGACAATACTATATTGAAAGTTTATAAATTAGAATATAAATTGAAACGCTTTATCAACTCCCGTAGAAATAATAAAAATCTAAAATTGAATGACAGGATATATTTATACCAGAAATACATAAAAACTAGGTATAAAACTTCAACATTGTTCGCAACCATTGTAATAATACTATTACGCCTCAGAAAAGTAGAGAGAGTTCAATCGATATTTTTGACTCAAGCACTTTTGTCAAAGATACCAAGATTCTACATCGCCATGAAACGAGTTTCATGCTTACATAAACTACTTTTCTCTTTATAAACAAACGCTCCAACGTGATAAAACCTCTGAAAGATCATGTGCGTAAACCAAATTTTAATCTATCTCCATTCATTACAAACACGACTGAAATAAAATCAAAATTATGGAAAGGTTTGTAAAGCCTCGGTATTTACAAATTTCACAAAAGCTTTATTTTTATTTAAATGCAGTTTTTCACATATTCAACAAGTAACTGGAAATAAAAAATGGTAAACTGAAGAAATTAGGGTAAATAATAAACGAAAGGAATTACCTTTATGAATCTAAAAAGAACTATTATTACAAAAATAACTAAATCTAACGTAATATTCATAACGATACGATTTGTCCAAAAACCAGTACAATGAATTACGAGTTTGAAAGTGGATATAAGTGGTTGATTCGATTCAATATTGAATAATGAGTTCAAATTAGCTTTAGTGTTCGAATATTTGATCAAAAATAGGTTAAAAAAAACTTTTAGATTTTGCCAGATATGATTAATTAGGCACACAAAATTCAAGGGAGTAAACTAGGAAAAAAATAAAAGAGGATTCATAAATTTCCCAGGATGAAACAATTGGTGAAGGAAGTAATATTATAATTAAAATAGAGAATAGGTAAAGTAATAGGCTTGCGTATTAATGAAATCACTATGAGTCGAAATTGTAATATATTGGGTGGGGAATTGTTTATGTTGAAAATAATATGACTTAGCACTTTATTTAGGTATTCACGTATTAGATTGGTATAGATTAATAATTAATTTGGATTAAGTTTATGATGGATCTGTATTATTAGATTCACAATTCGGATCATTCAGTATTCAAAAGCTAGATATAAAAGAATATTTTTATTAATATATACATCAACTATTAGATAAATACTCATTTGTAAAACTCATTATTTACTTTTAATATCTTGAAAGCTTTTTCTCAACTAGAATATAATTTTGGTATTATTTGCTTTATATTACCTCTGCTATTGGTTTAATAACATATATTCATTGACAACTTTCATTCACTGATGGGTATGGAGTACAATGATTATATCAAAATACAGTAAAAATATTGTAAAGCTTAATGTAAAAGAGGAAGTAAAAGGTATTATTATAGACAAAATCGCGTTTAGGGTACAATTATTTGAACAATCCCATTTGAAGTACGATTAGACTTATAATCTTGCTTTTAAAACCTCTTTACGCTATTTGTTGTTTAGTCACAACTGTAAACCTCATCGTGTTTTAAGCGCAACTATATATCTAATGGTACTGTAAACGCAGCTATATAGTCTATGACGCCCTGAAAGCTTTCTTTAACTGTTTATTATAATACTTTTATGATTTATTCAACAACTCATTACGCTTTGATTTTATAGACACTTTCATTTCAAAGGGTCGCCATACTAGGATATTGAATAATAACGAGTTTCGATCTATAACACTTATTAGTATAATAATAAAACCTATGATATAAGTTATAAATAATAAAATTGGATGTAAATTTGCGTTTAATACTAATAATATCATTTAATCCTTTGATTTTCATTTCTAATCTTGCCTCGAAACTTGTAAAAATGTTGATGTCTAATGTAAAAATATGGTAAACTTTTCGTAAAATCACGTATACATTGTAAGCTTTATCGATACCCTAATTGATTTCAAGAAAAACTTATTTATACCCAATTACTAATGCTTTAACCCTAATTCAAAACTTTATTGTGACAAAATTAGCGTTCATATCGTAAACTAACACGTTCAGAAGTCCTAAGCACTTATCAATTGACAAATGATACGACGCCTCTCATATTCCCTTCACTTTAATGATCTTAAGGAACTTAGCGCCATAAAACGTTGTTACGAAGTTAACGATGTCAAGTATAGGCTTACCGTTGAGGTAAAAAGGTCAACAAAAACTTCAAAGTTAAATTATTCACTTTCCTTTAATTTAAACTTAAACTTAAGAGGAGTTCAAAAGTATGCTTAGTAATAGCAAAAGCGTATTTCAATCCGTTTCAATACGGATAAATATATTTTTTTATTACCAACTATGTTTACGAATTTTCATACCACATAAATAACGTGTTGATTCAATATTCGATATAAGAAACTAAACTCCAACTCCTTAAATTTTACTATCTTAACATCCAACCTATGAAAATAAAAACGAAATAATTCATATTTTGAATGAATTAAAAACTTTGCAGTATTACTTCCAACTAATTCGTTAATTTCAATATCTACATTAACGACGAGTTTTTCTATATATTTTAGGTGAAGCAAGAAAAAGGTACGGAATTTTGAAATATAGAAATTAACAAATCCATAGATTATAGTTACAATCGTTCACATTTCTTCCCAAAGCCGAATCCAAATTGAGCTTCACTTATATCCTTATAATCAAGTTGTATCATGGTATTAATATATATTCGCAATACAACGTACTATGAATATACTTCTATTAGATATCTCGTTAACCCGATATCCAGTATAATGCTTTGAAAACATATTTCGTGTAATGATGTCGAATATTAAACATATACATCAGTTAAGAATTATTACCTTCATAACGATCATTAGGGTCTTTACCTGTTAGGCAGTAAAAAAAACTTGGTTAAATAGTTATTACGTTAATGTAAAGCTAAAGTTAGTGTCTTCATATCAATCAATAACATCACGTGTTTTTTCTTCATTTCTTTCCTCAATGCCATCAAAGTTTACGAGTTTGATATATACCCAGTACAAGATAAAGGGGTTGTCAATACAAGAAATGAAATGTTTCTAACTGTATTAAATAGAAATATAATGTATCAACTACTAACTTTGTTTACTATAAATTTGGTACCTTTGAACTTCATTTTCATGATGGAATTGATGGGGTTAGCTGAGGCATAAGTTAAAATATCGTGCTCCTCATATACGTTACCATTTAGTCTTCCAGTTCAAAGTTTTTTGCTAACAGAATTACCCAAGCCTATTGTAATTACGATCGATATAACAGGTATACACGATATCTTTCTCGTCGTCACTAAAATGTTATATTCAAGGGTATATATTAGCCGAGCTTAGTACTCGTACTATTGCTGTCTTGAATGAGGAATATAATTAGCCAACAAAGCCTTGAAAAGTAACATTAATAGACTATAAAACGTATTTGAACTCTTTGTCATTAGTGACAACCTGAAAAATTTACTAACTTAATTGTTGTAATAGCGTTCAAGTGCAAAGCAGTCAAAGATGATGGCACTACTGCAAGTCAATTACAATAGAGTGCCCAATTCAATGTGGGGCTCAGTCAAAGTAATTGACCATACAAAGTAGTGTACAAACAAGGTAGCAGTCTACCAAAATTAAAAGAAACAACAATCTACCACCTAACCATTGCAATACTACCATTACTTCGACCACACTTTGAATCGAAAACGTTACAACGTCCAAAATCTTATCAACGCTAATTACTACTTATTAGGTTAAGCATAGATAAACTATATAAAAGAATAAGTTACTCTACGGTTAAGTTTTAAATCGTATGATAAGGTTAACGAAGGAATTTACGAAACGCCTCTACAAATTACAGCAGCTTCTATGGCAGTAGGTAAGAAAATATTCTAAGTTACGGCGATTCTTACGGTAATTTAAAGTTGGCGATAGTATCTCTATTGAAAACATCGAGAAATCATTATTAAGTTCTTTTCTTTCAAAGAGAACCTTCAACGTAACCTCAAAAAGTTTCAAAATATTAAAAAGAGATTACTAAGTTGCTAGGACTTTTATAGTTAGCAAACGGCTAAGTCGTCACTATTACAACTTCAATTGAAAATCTTTAAGTTTAAGACTCTGTACGCCAAACAACGACTTCAGTGAAAAATAACTTTAAATCTTATCTCTTACACTAATATTTCCCCCTTATATTACAATCGTTCATTCAAAACGCTAGCAGAAACGTTTAGAGAATCACACCGAGCTAACACACCTATATTTTTAAGTCGCGATAAACAGTTACGTCTCATAGTTCTGAAGTTTGAAGTTCCCACCCCGCCTAAACTAAATTAATATGAAAACTATATTAGAAAACTTAAAAATGATTACTATCGAGGAACTTGCATACTTTTTCACCAAGTTGTACGATAAAAACCTTTCCTTTCACGATGTTGATGCCAACATAACGTGAAGAATACCTCAACAATTTTTCTTTATAATTCATCATTGACTCAAACCCTAAGAAGACTAATTATGGTATTCGAGCCATTCATAAAGTTTGCAACTACTTTAGCGATTGGACTATTTAAATGTAAAACAAAATACCAAAAAAGGTTGAGTCTAGGCTAAAAATGGACTTTTGCACTTGTGGGATCCTCTTCCCATATAAAAAAAAATCTGTCAAATACACTTTTCGACTTCGCCTAAATAGTTAAAAATTTTAAGTTTAAGACTTTAAGGGGAAAGAAAAGATTATTATGAACAACTATTATTATATAAATATTAGAGACCAAATCCTGATTCTTAAATAAGTTAAGTTTTGAACATTTTCTCATCGTATAAACAACTTGTTTATTTTTTGCGAAGTTTAACTTCTGCCTGTAACAATGTAGATTACGTGTTAGGCGTAGAAGTTGCAGGTGGAATAGGGGCTGCTAACGCATCACACGAAATTAACATTAGCACGATTCAACGTTTGATTGAGAAAAATAGATGAAATCGTCAAAACTGTTTTGGAAATGAAACTTAGTGTAATGCAATTATGTAAAACCTAGGAAAATACGCTTAAACATGCGAGCTTATTATAAGTATTACTATAAACCTCTATCCTTAAGGTCGAAAAACTCGCAATTACCCTTACCACAGCAACTCTTAAAGTTGAAAATCTAAGTCAAACATAAAAAATATTATCGAAGATTGTGACAAAAATCGCGACTTTATATTCAGACCGGTTGAAATATTTAATATTAATTATAAGTTTTGTACATACTTTGGCAACATTTTAAAGTACACAAAGACATATAATAGGAAACCTTATCATTTGCTTAATACGAACATGATGCTATTTATTAATATTCAAAAGTGGATGTCATAGGCTAATGCCTGGACTAATGGTTACTAAGGATCTAGCCCTGGTAGCTGTTACGCTCTTACAGCGCTCTAAAGCCACTCAGAAGCCGTATGGGAACAGGCTCTCACACGTTACGTGACTATGTTGCCCCCTTTTTTACAGCTCCGTATCAGGGGTTTTTCCTCTTTTTATTATATTGAGGTTTATAAATAGAATTCGACTACCTTAAGCGTTACTGGCTTCAGTCTCTTTATATATAAACCTCGAATATTTTCTCCAACAGTGTTTTAGCTGTTTGCTAACAGCTATAACCTAGTGTTATGTCTTCTTTTTACGACCCTCTAAGTTTGAAACTCTAGTTCTTAAAATGTTTTTTCGACATACGTGTTAAGAGGTTCCTTTCAAACGCTTCAATAGCTTAATATAATGATTTTACAACTTAATACGAACGTTTTACCGACATTTTATGTCAAAAGCTCATCAATCGTGATTGAACCGGTTGCTAATACGTTTCACACTTGAAACAACGTAATACCGAAGTATTAAACGCGTTAACGAATATAATCCGGCAATTCGAAGTTGCCGACACACCTATGTTTTCGAAACGAAACATTCCTCATAGGGTTTTCACTAAGTTACCTACGAATGATATAACTATTACGTCGCTTCTTACCGAAGACCGTATTAACATTCCTGAAGACAACGACTCGATTTTTTTCAATTCCGACTACGATATTAACGCCCTATTTAACGGGCGTTAACAACTTAAAGGCATATCCTATAATTAACCTGTTAAGTTTCTTGATATTAAGTTGCGATTTCCGGTATAAAAATTTACAATATTATGTAAGTTATGTAGGAACCGAAAGTTCATTAGTGTTAAAAATATTACTTTTACATCATTTTCCAATTATTGAAAGGCCTTATGAAAACCGCTCTAAAAAGCTACTACGTTCGTGGGGGCGACAGCAGCATTAAAGACTTTAATACCCTTATAGTTATACTTTAAGCCTATTACTATAACTCGAACGCGGCTAAAGCCGCTATCGTTCGGTTTATGAATATAAAATAAAAAACCAGCGAGCGATTTTGCGTCTTTTTAAATGTTTAAAAGGCTTTACTCGCGAAAGTTAGCGATATAACCTGGGAGTCTACCACTAAACTCGCTATTTTAAAGGCGATTATTAACAATACGTTAGCTAATACGCTACTTCCCCTTAATATACCAACGAATTATAACGAATAGATCGCTCGCGCCTAGATTATTAATAGGTAACTTTATAACCTCTGCACTCGATACAGTAACGTTAGATATATTAACGTTGGTATGAGAAGTAATCTTCGTAGTGAAAATAGTAGTAGCGACGTACCCGCCCGTAATATTTAGGGAAACGTTATTATAACTAACTTAAGCGCTTTTCGAGCCGCTGTTAAATAGCTTATTACCTGGGTTAACTATTCGGAACACTGCCGTTATAAAGACCTTAGGCTGAAATTACGTTGTAACTCGAACGGTTATCGTATCCGTATTTACCCATTAAACCTAATACAACGCTCGAAGGACTTAAACGTTGAAGCTACTATAAGAATTTATCTTACTTCGGCTGATTATTTTATTAACTTTAAGGAGAGAAAAAACGCAATTCGTATATATAGTCGCGTTCCAGAATTGGTGAGACTTAATTTCGACCTGGTGGCTCCGTTCCAGTTTTTAAATGATTTCCCATTTATAATAGATTTTCTTTATAGTTTCATTTAATTTATTAATGTTTTAGAAAAAATATATTGTAAATATTATAATTCCGCGAGTAAATAACGTATTAACCACTTAATGCTACCGCGTATCTCTATCCTACCCCAACGATTTGGCGAAGTTATATATTACGTACCCGGTTTTGCCTTACGACTTATTGTTATAACCTTTTCAAACTTCGGCCTCAATCTATATCGATATTAAATGTAGTTTTATGTTGATCTTGACTTGTAATAAGACATTTTTTTTGGGCAAATACTAAATAAAATACCAGTAAGTAACTTACGCAGTTACGAAACGAGTACTATTCTTAAGAAAAATACGTAATTATCGTATTTGTAAACTAAGATGTACGCCGATATGAAAGGTAGCTAAGGGGGTCGATACCACCATATTTGACATTATTTTATGAAAAGCCCGAAAGGACATAGTTGTTTCTACGCGGCTTACCACTTTTTACCTTAAAATATGAACAAAATTCTTGTTTATAAGCTACTTATTTCCGTTGATGACAAATTTCCCGACACCTTTAAAAACAAATAACCCCCTTATTCGATAAGGCCCTTAGAAATAAACTGCCCCTTTACCGTTTCGAAGCCGATTACGAAATAGTTCTTAAAACGACAATTAGGACTAGCTTTTCGAGGTTCCATAGGACCTATTATGGTGAATGTCGCGGGAGGTGCTTTTTATATTAAAGGAAAACGTTAACTTAATTACTCGCCCACGGTTATATTCGAATAAGCAGCTTTTTAATGAGTATTCCTGTTCTTTTTGTTTAAAATCTCGAAGGCAACCTACGTTTTTATATCGACTATCGTCAACTAAACATTATTATGAAGGCAGATCGATATGAACTCCTATTGATTAAAAGAAAGGTTTACGAATATTTCCAACGTTAATCAATTTACCAATTTTGGTATTAGACCCATTTAATACAAGATTTGTATTAAAGATTAGAAAGAGCGTAAAAATTCGTTCAGTATAATCTTTAGTTTTTTTAAAAATAATTTATTACCTCCTTCAGCCATTTTAATATACCAGCTGCCTTTGAACGGTATATTCACAATTCGTTACGCCCTTTTTGGAAATATTTTACTCTTCTTACCCCGACGAAATTTTACTGAAGCCTAATAACGAGTTTAACGATTATAAAGTTGAAGTTAAATAGATATTAAACGCTTCAAACGTCGTGTGCTTCAACCTTGACATATATAAAGGTAAATTCGACGTTTAAAAAACTAAATACTTAGGATTCGTTATGAACATTATGATCGAAGTCCGTATGAATTTAGAAAAATTACGTATTATTTGGTGATTCGCGACTTTTACCTTTGTTTTTAGAGTAAAAGGTTTTTTTGGGTTCGCTAACTTTTACCGAAATTTCATTCGCGAATATTTTACGATTATTAAATCCTTCATCCAGCGAATACGGAAAGGAACCACTATCTATTAGAAGCCCGAGGAGAAAGTAGTTTTCGAACGGTTGAAATTTAACTTTTTTTGATCCTATACTCGTTTAGTAAAATCCCGCCCGCGACACCTTTTTCGAACCTAATTATTTCAATTATGCCTTATGTAGCTATCTATTTCAACGCCACAACCATGCCAATTTACTATTAGTAGTATAATATTCTTGTCGTTTATCTTCTGTTGGGTATAATTACTAAATCTATTATAAGGAATTACTCGGCATTATAAGCTATTTAAAATCGTGGAACACGAAGCTCTGAAACACGATACGTCCGTTTCATATTTTTAAGGATTATAAAAACTTAAAATACTTTATAATTATACGACGACATTGAAACGACAGGTTTATTAATTTGAACGCTTTTCTCACTATCATTTCAAAACTGAAAACAATAAAGGGGTTAACTATATAGACTCGATATATTATCTGGAAAAAAATATGATATCTCTAAAGGTTTTTCCAACCTTCGTGTTTTAGGCTGGGAACTTTAGCTTTTATGCCCCAAGTAAGCTGATTTCAAATATTTTCTGCATACATATATCTTTAAATTAACCTTTGTTAATGAATTTATCTTGGAAAGTTACCGAATTCTTACCAATATTTGACTTTTAAAATAGTTAGGACGTTGTTATTACACGTAACTTTACTTACTTCCGACTAATTCGTGTAATTTTTATGAGCAACCGGAGTTTTCCTACTAACATTCGTATTAATAAAGACCAGATATTGAAAGTTTTAATTTAAAAATATTTAGTAAACGACGACAGTATTTTATGGTTTTGTAACCGTATTTGGATACCCGTTCACAAGCCATTTATTATCATGTTCATATAAGTTAATTACGATCTACACTTTAATAGTAACCCTTGCTACACCGTCATTATTGTTATCATTTTCAAAACTTACTTTAAACGCGAGTTACATAGCAAGATCCGGCGTTTTTACCGGAATTATAACGTTTACGGGCGTATAACTTATTAGATATACCATCGAAACGGACTTTTTAAACCCCTTTCTGTTTTGAAACAGTTTGAAAACGAGTCTTTCATCGACTTTATAATCAACTTCCCTTAAAAACCTATCAGTAACCCGCTTTACCTTATAATTATTACAGATTGATTGAGTAAAAACGTCATTTTCGAGGCCATAATTGCTATAAACGTCGAAGCTTATAAAGAGTGGTTTTTAAGTTATTACTGGCGATTATACGGATTTTCCCGTACAATTATTAGTAACCGAGGATTTAATTGGACTAATGGGGTGTAAAAACGATTTTACGATTTAACGGGGGTGGAGTAACACTTAAATACCGTTTTTTACCGTAAGACCGACGATTTAATCAAACGCGTTGATTAAAAAGTTTGAATATACCTACGTTCCGTTTCTATTTACACTTAACTCGAATAAACATCTGTATTAACCGGTTGGTAATTACCGTTAAATAATAAAGATACGATTATTATCGGTATTAACTCATGGTTTATAACCTACGGCTATTACATTGACTTAATATAACCCATAAAGTGTTTACTCATCCTAGTGACGAAGCTGCGCGCGAAAGCTGAGGACTTCGTCTAACGTATTATCGATATTAAGAAGTTCGCGTAAACTGTAATAACGTCCAGACAACAACGTATAAAGAAAGCCGCCAATAATTAACGCTCGCCTTCAAAACGTTTTCAGGTCAGTACCAACATTTGGGTTTTTTTTTGATTTTTTTTTTTTTTTTTGAAAAACTATGAGTTAAATTGGTTTTTGAAAAGGTTAAGTTAGCTTTACGATAAGTATCGTGTAACACGCGTTATTTATTTTTACTTCGTCGAATTTAACGTTTCGAAAGAGAAAAATCCCAAGTTTTGCATATATTAATTTATCTGAACAGTTTCGCCTCCATTTCCGAATGAACAAACCCGTAACTTTCAAGTACAAGTTATCGATATCATAGGTAACGACGGTACAACTATACCGGAATGCTACGTTAAAAAATTTTTACGAATTTAAAATAAACATTTAATCGGCCGCCGCCGGTGTAATGAACCCCCGAAATAACAAGTTTTAATCAAGTGAATAGGGTACATAAACCTAATTTAAGAGCCACTTCTAAGCTTTTCCAATACGGTGGCCTTTAACGCTTTCGAACTACGTTATATATAGGCTAGGTATAACGATGAGCCTTTCCGCTTATTTCGTAAACGGGCCTAAATAATCACAATTTACGTTACAAAACTGCATCAGAACCAATACTTTACGGGTACCGAATATAAACGAAACTTCTATTAACAAACAATTAAAGCTGTTCAAATATGTCTCTAAATTCCCCATCCTCAACTTAACCTAATAAGGTCTTACCCATCTTAACTAGCTTACATATCTTAACGTTAATACAGCCTAATTTCTATCAATACGTTCAGATACTTCAACAAATTACTTAGCCGCTTGAAGTTATAACGCCTAGTAGTTTATTAGCCACGATATACAAGTTCCATGTTAATACGTGAATTAAATTGAAAATTACGTTTTTCATTTAAAATTTGTACGACTCGTAAGCCATCCAAACGGATAAAAGTAACGTGTATTAAACCCACTCCGCCGCGAATATCATCCTATTTTTTTTAATAATACGCCGAATTTTCTTTGTTACCATAACCTACGTTTACACGCTTTTTAACTGCTAGTTAACGCCTGAAAAGCTACGTACAAATAATTAATTTACTTTGGTTCTGAACATCGAACACGAAGTAAACTTTAAACAACTCTTTTAAAACCTTATTCATGTCATGATTCAGGTTAACAAGCATATATAAATAACAAATTATAACCTATAATATTAACAAAGTAAAGAGGACAACAGGTATCGGTTTTTAACCGTTTATCAATAGCTTTTTAGCTTCTTGAAAATTTACCTTATCTTTAGTTTTCTGGTAAAACTTCCGTAAATCGTACGCTATACGGTAAACGTATTCGAAACACGTTTATTTATATATTTCGCTAGAATATATATCGGCAACCCGTAAGGTAAAGAATCACACAGTTGTTAATGAAAATGACGAAATTTTCAAATAAGCCTATTTACGTTTTTTATAGAATTATCAACGGCCGTAATTAATTATGAGTTTATTTTATGTGCTATGAGAGTCAACAACAAAAAGAAAAAAATATAGGGAAAAGGGAAATTTACTTCTTTGTTAAGTAATGGAAGTTATGTATATATAAAACTAGCTACTATTATACTATTAAAAATAATTTTGAAGGGAATTTTTTTTATTTTCACAGGGGGAGGCCTATGGAACTATTTATATGGGGGGGAGACGACGACGCTTTTTACAGGGTACTAAATCGTTCGATAGCCTAAAACATTTTACGCGATACTATAACGTTTCTAGACGCTTCGAAGCGGTTATTTACCCCCTTCCACCATCCCTTGGTTTTCCAATAACCTTTGTTAAATTTTACATCATGCAGCGGGAAAAGAAAAAGGGGGGGGGGGGTGGTAAGTCGAAAGGTAATATCACAAGCTAGTACCTAAGCTAGTAGTTACTAGGGATTTTACTCTAATTGTTGTTACGCTCTTACAACGCTTTAGAGCCGCTCGGAAGCCGCACGGGAGCATACCCTTACACGTCACGTAACCGGGTCACTTCCTCTTCTATAGCTCCGTAACAGCTCCCTAACAAGGTTTTATCTTCTCTTATTCATCAAGGTTTATAGAAAAAATCTGACCACCTTGAGCGATAGCTCCGGCCTCAGTCCCTTTGCAGTGGATGAAGGTTTTACCTCTGGTTTCCACTCACTATTCCTAAACCTTCATGCAGATTAAGCCATGGACTATTACATGAAATTTTAAGGCACGCACATTTCGTAGAATATATTACGGAATAAATAATTATTTCGAGCACGATGTTCACTTTGCGTAATATGAAACGAATTGAGTTTTAACCCTTTAAACTAAAATAATAACTAAGAAGAAATAAGAGGAATTACCTATGAATATCTTCAATTAGATCCTCACCAAGTTGTTATTATACCAGTAAATAAGGGAGAAGCTATACGTTAACGAAACTTTACTTCTCATATAGGTTTAGGCGGCTATTATTAATATTGACGAGTTTAAATACGCGTTACAACGCTTATATATCACCTATAAAAACTTAGCTTGTTGCGGTCTTCTTTTAAGATAGTAATAATACGTATACCAAGTTTAGTTATTAAGTTTTCATCAATTAATATTTTTGGAACTATAATAATGACAACTTTCTAATTCTATAGTAGTTCAATCAATAGAAACGGTAGGTCTATATGCTTCAGATTTAGTTCAAAGCCACTATACTGGAAGGGAAATAGGCAGTGGTAATGTGACTCAAATTTAAGTAAACTTTATCGCCGTAATAGTAACAAAAAGTGTTGAATCTATAACAATTCCGGTTTTGAGTTACGTCGTTAATCTGACGTTAAAAGATAGAAATAGCAGGTGATATATCACACCTACTACCCTATTTATTTTAAAAAGAACAACTAAGATCGCATTGCAAACTACGAGGATAACAGCGCGTCATACAAAGATAACGCTTTAAATAAAATCGCGTTATATAAAGATGCTGCTTTCAAAATAACTCAGTAATTAGTCGACCACGCCTTTTTTACCTCCTAATAAACAAATACCGGTATTTTCTTGATAACAATTAAGCGTCTAACCTTTTAAATACCTTGAAATTTTTCAATTATTAAGCGTAGCACGCGGCTTAAGGAGTTATTCTAGATTTATAAACAAAAAAGTGTTGAGTATAGAGTAAAATATAATATATTAAGTTACGATGGAAGAACACATTCTTTGTAGAAATGAATCGTCAAAATGTCCATAAAATCACAATTTACTTAAACTTAAGTAAAAAAAATATCGTAATTGGAATTAACGATTGTGTAAATAGTTATTAAACCTCTTATCTTTCATATTATTAGTTTCTTTACCCCATTCTCTCATTACTTGAAAAACGTAAAGATTGTGAATATGATTACATATCCCTATAGTTGGTAAGCGGTCATGTTGCAGGGAGCACTCTTGCAGAGTGCACGATAATGTGCCACCCTGCAATATGCACTCTTGAAAAGTGCACGATAACGTGACACGCTGCAAGATACACTCTTTCAGAGTGTATGATAGCGAGCCACACTCTAGCAGGAACGTTGGCAGAGTGTATGGTAAAGTGCTATGCTTAAGGTGAGACATTATAAGCTTTTACTTAAGGCATACACTCTTCGGATGCATCTTCTGTCTATCTATCATTAATACTATTCTATTTTCTACTTCTATTTTACGTTTACATATAAGATATGAAATTTATCGATATTAATCAGTTGCTGATTTGGTCGAATACTGACAGCCTAGGAAGGAAAAGACGAATTTAGTTGAATACCTATAACTGGATATTGTAGTGGTTTTAATTGTTCTGTATTCTAATATTACGCTTTATAAAAAAAAAACACGAAAGTGTAGAAGAACTGTAAAACGCGGAGTAACTTTGAAAAAATAATTTCATTACTAAAATCCTAACTTGGTTAGTGCCCTTGAACTACTGGAAGCCACGTTACGCTATCCGTAAACTCGGTCAAGGCTTTAGACGTATCCTGGAAAATTCTGATAAACGTTCTATTATGTATCGGTCACGAAAACTATCAAATTTTTAAAGCCTTCGTTAAGACTTATCCGAAACCAATTTTCAAAACGTTCCAACCAACCAAAAAAGCGTTTAGAATAACTTTTACAACGTTTAGGCGATTTTTTCAAGCGTCTAACGAAATATTTGAACCAATTATATACACTTCGGAAACAGTTAAAATAAATTTTAAGGCGTTCCTAGAATTACCACAAACCCCAAAAATAGTGTTCGAAACGCACACAGAAAATATACACCGAGCGCCCAAAACACTTTTCGAAGAGTTTCGATACATTTCAAAAGTATTAAACATAGCATTCGAAGCGTTTACTATACTATTTCAATCCATACATACAACCCCCCTATTTCGAACACCTGATTTCCCCCATTTTAACTTACTCCGTTTGACTAACCATACATCATTTGTTTAAATCGTTATTTTCAACGTTAAAGTTTACTATTGTAAGCATTAAACAATTAATTTAAAGCTTTGGACTAATTTATAGTTACGCCTTACTTATGTTTTATTTGAATTACTAAATATTAAAAGTTTTATTTAGATTATCTTAATGTATTATATTTGTATTCTATTGACGTATTATATATTTTCATTTCCCCTTTTATTCTAAAATTGTTTTAACCACACGATTTCAAATACGTTGAATAACCTATTATTTCGCTTCTTTTGTACTTGCCCCTTATATACGATAACCTCGCTCCCATAATACAATCTACAACGAACCTAGTTGAGATTAGTGAATACATGGACCACTTTTTTCAATATAAAACGTTCCGAAGAAGCGTTTTGCAGTTTATTGACCTAAATATGTGGAATACTGCCATTAAAGCGCCGGTAGAGAATTTGAACTTTTGGGCGGTAAATACGTACGCAGTAAACGTAATTTTTCGCTATTGTGAAAAAGAAGGCCTAAGGGCTCAGCATATTAAATTATTCCCAAAAAGAATTCTCCAACTAGACGTTGGAGAATTGGTATACGGTATATAATTGGATTTTCAAAGTATTGCAGGCACAATAAAAGTGAGGAGAAATTAATACCCTAAATAATAAAAACGACCGTATTACAAAATCCTTGTTTGTTACGATCTAACTTGACGAAATGCAATATTGGAAAGATAAGGAGGTGTTGTAGGTGGATTTTGTGAAAGGATACTGGTTGGCGAAACTTAAGAAACAGATTATTGAATAAATACGAAAAAGGTTTTAAAACACTTTACGTACGTAAAGTAAAAGACGTTCCAAAAGACTGACTACGCTCCTCAAGAGGTATATGAAGCTTGAGGAATTGATGGAAAAGGAGAAAAAACTACGAAGGTTGTCGGTAAGGTCTCTATTACATCAACGTAGTAGAAGAGTAATCAGAATGATTGGTATTGAAGTAGTAAAAATAAATAAGTTAAAAGTGAGAAGAATCATTCAAAAAGTGCATGCCACAGCAGAGAGGTTATAAACCTCTCATCTAGGCAGTGGCACTCTGACATACACTCTGCTAATCTCCTTTCTGGGCTGTACCATACATGCATACAGCCCGTAGCGTGACACGTTATCATGTACGTTGCAAGAGTGCAACTTACAGTATACTATACTGACACTTGACTTACGTATACTAGCTATAGGTATATATAATAATATCTATATAGGCAATCATTTTCTTCTTCTTTGTATGCTCCGTATCTAGAGTCTAGTGATGACAGTATAACTGTAATATAGTTTGTATCCGTAATTTAATAGTGATGTTGTAATTGTAATAAAATCCGTAGCCGCATTTTTATAGTGATAATGCAGTTGTGATGAGTGGGTATCCGTAGTTTTGTAGTAATAATGTAATTACGGTATAAATTATAAACGGTTGAATTAGTAGTTTTTGGCCGCAGCAGTAATTATAATAAGAGCCTGATTAACATAGCTAATCAGTAAAGATATGTTTATTAATAGCGTCTTTTATTGTTTTTAATAAGAGTGTAATTACTTAGGTATTATAATGGTGATTACGTGGGGGTAATTACACCGTTACGTGTTTTAGGTTAATATAATTTTTTTATCGTAATCAATTTAGGAAAACCCTCTTTTTTTTTTCTTTAAAGATGCGTATCCAAAGTTAATACAAGTTTTCATTTTAATTCATTTTAACCCCTGTTTCAAAAAAACATTCTAAACCATTCAAATAGGTAAATTACCTAATTAATTTTCATATAGGAACATCTCTTTTAAATAGATACTGTGTAAAAATAGGACTTCTAAGCGCCGTTTGACGCTTAAACACTAACGCGTCGTTGCTGCCGTTACCGAAACCTCAGTTACCGCTAACATTATTAACACTACCTATAACCCCCCCTCTTTGGGTAATATTTCCTTTATCGCCACCTCGCCTCCAGCCTCGCCACCCGCCGCCGCCACCGCCTCCTACACCACCAACCCTTTCCCCCTTCCCTTCCCCTCTCTTGTCTCCACTAACTCCTAAGGAGAAAAGCAGGGAGCTTTTGAAATCATAAACCTTACCCTTTTCCTGTAAATAAAAACTCTTTTACTCTTGAGAACCCCCTTTTGTTTAAAACGTAATTTGGCGGAGTTATGTCGCGATTCGTATTTATTAAATCTACTAGTTTATCTTTCTTTAGTGTTTTTATGAACGAAGAGGTCGAGGCGGACCTTTTCCGCCACCTCGCGCTGCGTATCGCTAGGGCACGTCGCGAGGCCTCTTTAACACGTAAGGCGTTAGAGCAGTGTACCTGGATCCGTAACCTTGGGCTGCTAATAGATACACCTTACATGCTGTATATCGTATTTGCGACCGCGAGTAAGTCTATTAACGATTACTATAAAAGTGAAGGTTGTTTGGCCCGTTGCTACCGTTATAAGCGGATGAATAATGAATACATTTCCGTTCCATTAGCCTTAGAGCCGTAAGCCGAGGCCTTATTATGCGCTCGCCGGTTTTTTGGTAAATTCGCTTTAAAAACTCCAATTTTAATCGCGAAATTAATTTTCTACCTTCTAAACGCGTTGTTCTGGATACCTTTATGATTAACTACTATTACAAGTAATCAAAATGAGCCTATACTAGTTAATTATAATCGTTAACCGGCGGACTAAGTAGTAGGTAGCCGTTATTAGAATTTGGAAGCGGGGCTTACGTATGTACTACGCAGGCGAGTTCGATGAAGTTATTTCGCGTCGTTGTAAGAAGGTTAAAGACCCCCTCGCGCCTTTGTCTAAAAGCATACGGCCTAAGCACGGGGCCACTTCTTCAGTAGCACCGATGGTGATGTCGATAACGGTGATAGCGGTGGCATTGATATAAAGAGAGAGGGCGACGGGGAGGATAGTAGAGATGTGCCGACGTCATCTTTTCACTTTTTTTTTAGCAGTAAATAGCTATTCCCCTAGGCCAGGCCGACGCATCCAACTATAATATAATACTTTATACAGTATTATTATTACTTTCCTTAAAAACAACTATGATATAAGTGATAAATGTAAAAAATAAAGAAGTTTTAAAATATGAATAAAGTAGTAATAATATAATAAAAACGATGTAAAATCACAGATTTACGTGGTAAAAAAATCGTAAATGCGGTATAAATGCAAATTATATACCGTAATTTGATGCGGGATATAAATAAAAACCAAGAGTACGTCGGAAACGGTGTAAAATGATAGATTTGAACAAAGGAAAATTCGTAAGAGCGGTGTGAATTCAATTTGTTTATCGTGGTATAATTCGGGGAGTGGAGTAAATGGCGAGTTTTGTACCGCTTTAAAATGAGTTATAATACGGGGAGCGGCGTGAATGTCAGGTTTAGAACCGTTTTAAAACGATGAAAGCGGTATAATAACGTAAAATGAAATAAAAAGCAAGGTATTAAATGTTTCTTTTGTTAAGGCTATAAAACCTTCTCAATAAAGTTAACAAATAGAGTACTAATCGATATAAACACCTCTAATATTCCGTTTGAGGTGATTTTAATTATGGTATCCGTTGGGTTAGATTTTCTATAGATTTACCTCGTTTCCTCAATTTTCCGGCGCTTATATTACTCGCATAAAGTTATAATATCGACTATTCAGCGTTTCTTGTTTATGATTCCACATTAAACTAAATATTCGTAAAGAGAAAAGGAGTTAATAAATATAGCAAAAGGAATGGATTTTGAACCAATATTGGAAATAATTATCTGGAACTTCATCGTTATAATGATTTCCGAATTGAAACCTCTAATTATAATATAAATTTCTAAGGTTGAAACGCTTTTGATAACCCGTTTGTATTTAGTCGAGCTTTAATAAATAATGTTTTTACAAATCGTAAATACGTTTCGAGCTAGTGTTTCGTTACCAAGGATCAAAACGAGGTCTATTTACGAATTTTAGTCATCATTATTAGCAAAGAAGTTGTTAATAAAAATGAATAGCTTTATAGTACATATATCCAGCAATACAAATTGTAAACCGCGCTTTAGATTATGTATTTTTTCCGTGGGACGTTTATTAAACACCTTATATATATCGTTTAACGGGGCAGTTAGGCATTACGCGGCGACCGAAAGGTCGAATGCCGCTTTCGATTGTGTTACTAAAGTAACCTAAGCACCATGTACGCATTGGTACCTGTATTCGTCGGCCCGTTTTACGTTATTTAAACCCACAAAAGTAACTTTATATAACTATCCTTTTTACGTAAGCTCTAAAATACAGTTTCTTAAATTCATTAATACGTTATTAAAGTCGATTATTTATTTTCCTGTCAGATAAGTTTTAGGTTTCAATTTTAGGCCAGCCATTAAAAGCATTTTCCTTTTTAGTACAAAACGACGCGTTATACAATGTTAACGTGTCGTCCGTTCATATACCCGTTAATACGAAGCCGCTAAAACGAATTATGGAAACCAATAGTTACGGGTCAAATATTGAACTGGTTATTTCGAGCTGTTTTTTATAATACCTTTCGTAAGTATTATATCAATAAACACCAGCTTCGGCCAGACCGTAAAACAAGTTTATGATACGTAAAATCGTTTTACGTAAGTGGTGTTTTTCTAAATCCGTAGGCATATCGGCGTAAATACGACGTTTAAACCGTTTTTAAAATTGTATATAAGTTTAAGAAATATTACGAAATTTAATGTATAAATTATAAAATATCCTTCAAAAAGCTATAAAAATAAGAATCAAACGGTTGCTAGCTCGTTATAAGGTGGGTAACTAGGTTATAATATCATTTTTACCAATGTCATTATATGTTTTCATAACCAGACGGGTTTTTTCGTATGATTTTCCGGGTTTTTCGTTAACTTCGTATATAAGACGAATAGAAAAAAAATGTGTCAACGTTGTAAACCGGTAGGTCGAACCATTCAAAGAGAAAAACGCCTTATTCGATTAAAGAAAATATTTATGTTTAGGTAAATTATTCGACCGAAGCGTTTATAGCGATAATAATACCTTCGCGGCGAAATTTCAAGTTAAGATTACGGTTTACTATTTCATTTTAAGTAATAAAGAAGTTTACGACAAAGTTTGGGAGACGTTTTTTTATTTTCAAACTAAGGGGGCGGCTCTGGCGGCGAAGTATTGATGGTGTTAGTATAAACAGACCGCTTTTATATAGTAGTAACGGGTCGAAAATACGATTCGGGGGGTATATTAGAAATGGAAACGGTTTAAATTCGTCTTTTTGAAAGTGTTTTCGTTAGTGGTATTATTCGAACTGCGGTTTTACAAATCTTATTTCCACCTCCTCTTTATTATACTTTCGTACTATTTTTTAGGGAAACAAATTTGTATTGTTTAACAAATTCAAACGTATATTAGAGCCTTTAAACCCGTTAATATTTTAGAAGCTAGTTCATTCTTCCTTTATTTTCCAAATTTTAACCTTGAACTGTAATAGTATATCTAAAACGTTGGATTAATAAAGGCCGTTCCTCGTGTTCATCGCTTTTAAAACGTTATTCTTGATCTGTAGAAAACGTAATGTTATTATAGCTTTCATTATAACATTAGCCCTTTGTGATATATTTGGTAATGGTATAAAGTTTGTATTGATCCTCTGGTAAATACCAAAGATAAAGAGCTTAAAAATTATATTATTCGGAAAAAAAGTGTTGTCAATAGTATTAATCGCCATTTATAAGATAAATTACTTAAAACTAGTACCCTTTAGCTTTTTACATAACACCGTATATTCCCTTTTGAGTGGTTTATAGTATTGTTTACACTTATTAATATCCTATAATGTTTTTACTGGTATTTTTTTATATTCGTTACCGGTAATCTTAACTTTAGTATGTTATTTGGTAAAGCCTAAGAGAGTATTAGCGTTCTAGGTAATTTAGTTCGAAGACCTCAAGTATACATTTAACTAACAATTGATTAAAACGTCCTAATAATTTATAACGAAAGTGTTTTTCGTAAATTTAATGGCTTAGAATAACGTTATCACGTTGGCAGTATATAGTATAAGCTTACTATTTAGGTATATGATATTAATAATTACCTAGTAATTAAAGTTAATATCGTCTTGATGACGGAATTAAAATCATCGTGTGGCCTATAAGTGTAGCTGGTATTTATAGCAAAACTTTTCGATAGCTTTAAGCGCGTCTTTTCCTATATCCGTGTGGCTTACATCGTAAAGCAACTGTAAAAGGCATTTCGTAACTGGGTACCTAAAACGGCGGTATAGTATTCGCAATTCCGGCTTCGTTAAGTAAGTGGGCTTAATTATACGTATTTCCAGTAAAAATTATAACTGGCTGAACTTAAATTGGAGCGGTACAGATACGCCATCCGAGGTGCGAATAAGTTAATTAGTCGCACTCCGAACCTTCATTTGGATCTTATTTATATTAACTACGAATGTAGTAATAAAGTTGTAGATCTTATTACGTAAAATTTTACCGGTCTAAATCGTATTTTTACAACGGCCGTTACTAACGACGACGATTTACCTTTATCGAATAAAACCTTTCGATATTTTTCGGTTAAATCGAATTAAAATTTCGGAAATCTAGCTATAAACCCATCGAATTGTTATTTTCCGGCTGTTAAAATTTCGATCGCATTGGTGTTAGGTATAATACCTTGAAATCAATAGCTGTAACTGTTTTAAAACGTAAATTACGACGTTATAGAGGAGTTTAATACTCTGTCTTCGTATTCTAGGCCTATACTATATGAAAAGGAGGCGTCCTATAGTCTTGTGAAAATACGTTAGGCGGTTTCGTCGTCGTAAACTATTAGGTAAATATTATTACCTTTAAAGTCTTTTTCTCTAGAGGTGTATTTGTATAAGTAAACGTTAAGCTTATTTTCCGCGTCTTTGTACTCGGATACGTACGTTATAAAATTTGCTTTTATCTGGTTTTTTGATAGGCAATTTTTTTTTTAAAAACTGTCGTTTAATCCGAATCTTCTCGTATACTAAATATTTAGTAAGCTAGTAACCGATCTTACTGTATACGATTTAAAGCTTTTGTAAACCCATAAAGCTTTATATACCCCTTAGTAGGTATTACTATAGCCGTAGTATGTTTCTTCTATAACCGTATAATCGTTTTTATTCTCTGTTATCAAAGTTACTTCTCGCGTTTCTTACTTCCTAATAGCTATACTTTAGGCGCTCATTTTTCTTTAGATATACCTTAAATCATCGATCCAAAGCGTAGTGGATAATGTCGGTAAAGTTTAATTTAGTCATTTAGCCCTCAACTTAAGTCTTGTCGGTTACAAATGTTATTCCAATATTCGATTATCGACGTATAAAAGTTTTGAACGATATTTCAAAACTTGTATAAAAGGCGTTTAAATATTTTTCAGGTTTCTATGGTATACTCTTATTACTATTTAGATAAATAGTTTGTCATCCTTGTATTCTGGTTCAAAAGCTTTCTAGCATTTTCATAATTTCGTTAATGAAGTGGTAAGTATTTTCTATAGGTTTTCATTAACATTTTACGTTAATTTTTCTTCAATTTCCAGTTTAAACCAATTTAGTCCTTATAGAATAATACGTAATTGATTTTCATATCGAAGTATAATTTTGAATAGTTATAACACTTCGTAAATATATTTCTTTACGTAAGGTTCAATATATACTATTTTTAGGTTATCTAAATAATATATCGGGTGAAAATAACGTGGAATTTAAAAAGGTTTAATATTCAGCCTTCTATATGTATTTAACATTATACCTATTTTATTATTAAGTACGTCGTATGGTTCGCCGTTGTAATTATTATCCTTATCTTCAAGTCTGGTAAAGTTGGTAAGCTTCATAAGGTCGCTTTTATCAGTAGGGAAACGGTGCGGTAAAACGTTACGGTAATGGTTGTAGTTAACGGGTATTAATTCATAAGGTACGTATTGACGTTTTACGCCGCTTATCATTTTTGAAGCGGGGCGTTTTTTTTATTCGGGACGCTTTTATCATAACTAAGTTAATTGTTGACGGCATTAGGGGTGTAATTTTATCTTGGTCTTTGTTTAAAATTCCGTGTTGGGAAGTGTTTATATTTAACCCGTGTCGTAAATGATCTATACGGTACTTCCTCCTCTTTCTTCGATTCCTTCAGCTCTGTTTCCGCTCCGCGGCGTACGCTCAGCCTTACTAAGCGTTTCTCCCTTTATATTTACTAAGTTTTGTCTTATTTTCCTCCTGTTATTTTTAAAAAGCGTTCCTAACGCTTTTTCAGCTAGTATCTATTAATAAACTTTACTTTTATCCCTTTATTATCGGTTTACTGAGGCATTTCAATAAACTGGACCGATACTTATAATTCTTTTGTAATGCGGCCGTTATTGCCACCAGGTGTATCAATATATTTGTCTCATCATTATTTTCGTAGTATTCTGGAAATTATACTATCAACTTTACGCTATATATCTAGCATCCAATTTCAAAAATCCTTTTTAAAACCTTCAAAGATTTCGAGTCTTTATATATTATCGCTACAGTAATAAAAATCATATTAACAACGTATATATTTACCGTAAAAGGAACTAGATTCTCCATTGGTACGTCATTCTTCTTATTTTATAGACTAAAGTCTTAGTACTTGAAAATATTGCTACGAAATGTATTCTTTATAAAAAGATAGTTTATATATTTGTTAAATTTTCCGTGGTCTGTCACTAGTAAAACTATAGTTATAGGGTAAAGCGATTGGAAAGGGTGTTTCTTACATTTACCTGTGATTTTAAAGCGGCGTAAATTAATATTTTCGCGTTGTAGTCGGGATTCGAGTACGTTTTGAGTTAAAAAACCCGAATATATAGGGTTTCAAAAAAGACGCATAAATATATAAATATGAAGGATATAAGGAATAGTAAAACGGTTAAAGTAAGGCTTTCAGTGTTTACTAATATGAATAAAGTTTATATTATACGTAAATAAAGCGTGACTATAAGCTAATTAAGCATTTTAAATTAGTTTCATTAATGTTTATTAGAGTTATAATAGCTAAGCGGCTGGGAGAAACTTAAACGTTGCAAATAATAAACTTAAAATACGCAGTATAAGGCGAGTGAGGGGAGGCGGGAAGGGTAAATATAGAAGGGGAGGAAAAGGGGAGGTGTTTAGGTGTAATTCGGTGTATAGAGCTTGGTTTTCATTGAATAGGCGGTTCGCATTATCGTATTATAGCCGCTCCTAATGGTTGGAAGCGGTTTGAGTGTTACGTCCGTAAACGTTTTTGGGTTTCGTAAATGCTTTGGATGCTACGTTTAGGTCGGATGGGTTTTAACAAAGGGTTTCAAACTTAGTGGTTTTAACTTACGTAGCTTAATACGTGATAAGATGCTTTTAAAAAAGTGCCCGGGTGCGTTTAAAGCGTTAAAACATGTTAACGATTAATTTAACGGGGATTTTAGTAGTTATTGAGCATTAACCGAGTTAATAATTTCGTATTAAAGTGATTCTTTTTAATGTTACTCCAGATTTACAGTCTTATTACGCTTCGGGTTTCGAAGGCGTTCTCACGTAATTCCGTACTCCCGTATGGTTTCCGTAAAACGTAGTGTTAAAGCACAAACAGTTGAGACCTCTACAATATCCAGCTATAAGTATTTAACTTCGGTTTGTCTCTTTTTTCCTTAGCTGTCTGTAGTCGACGTAGTCGGCTACTAATTAATATTGGTAAGGTTTTCATTACGTTAACGTAGTAGAAAAGTCATTAAAAATATTGGTATTATAATAGTAAATATAGATAAGTTAAAAGGTAGAAGAAGCATTTAGAGAGTGCACGATACGGAGGAAAGCTTATAAACCTCTCATCCAGGCAGTAGCACTCTGCCATACACTCTGCAAATTTCCCTTCTGGGCCTCACCATGCATGCATGCAGCCTACAGCGAGGAACGTTATCGTTCACTCTATAGTAGTACACCTTGCAGTATAGTGCACTACCAATTAGCCTGAGTATACTAGCTATAGAGATATATAATAATATCCATAAAAGTTATTTGCTACTCAGATTAAATACAAACATTTTCCAAAAAGAGTTTTTGAAGAGAGATATAGACCGGATTAGTCCCTAAATACATTGAATGCACTTTACGGCTGTAGTAACAGCGCTCAAAATAATGAAGACAGAGTTTCCAGGGAAAATATAAGCGGTAATAAATAATTATACGAGTTTTATAACCCGAATTTTACAGCCTACAACTTATATCGCGATCTCTTATTATAACTATTTTATATTAATAAAAGTAACCTTTCAAAGATCACAATTTATACCAAACTATGGGATAGAGCCGAAAACTATAATAGTTCACTCTACGATATCTTCGATAATGCATCCATGTAATGTTCAATACTTATAAGAGATTAAATATGAAATCTTTTTAATTTTATGCAATTTTTCCTGGTATATGAATTTGGTAAATAGAAGATTGATATATATACTATTTAATATAATTGTATTCATTTACAAAGTGTTTTAACCATTTCAAAATTTATTCCAATACAGAAATTAATTACGAATTTACGACAGGGATTGAATAGGTACTAAATGGGAATTCATTGGAAATAAGCGAGAAAATAACGATAAAATGTTATAAAAGATATTGACCACAGTGTTAGCGAGGTTTAAAAAGTGTCAGATGACGTTTAGTCAAAAATGTAATGGCGATAAATCATTTATTTAAGTTGTTATATAAGTATATTGTAGACATCCGGATTTTGACTTTAAGTTATGTAGATGGGAAAATCATTTGGAGGTTTTGTATATAGACCTTATAAAGTTACTTAAAATCTTGATATATTGATAGGCGAGCTTCAGATTAACGTTTATGGCCGAGAAGGCTAAGAATGAGGGCTTGTAAATTACGAAAGTATACCTAACAAAAATAATTTATTGATTTCTATATCGATTTGAAGTTCATACACGGTATAAGTACTATGACAGCCTTAAGCACGGTTATAAAAACGATAGATTTTGTGGAGTGAGCCTCAAAAAACGAAAATAGAGCGGGTATTAACGAGGGCACCCTTATAATGAAGCACTGAATTTACCATATATACTATAATATGTACGTAAAAGTATACGAAGCTTTGAAGGTTTTTAGAAAAGTTGTATTATATGTAATAATATCGGTTGGCAGTTGATTAATTAATCGGTATACGAATAGATTCGGGTTAAACGACAATTTTGGGTTGATTACCTACCCAAATACTAAAGGAAAGTCACCTTTTGAGCGTATATAGCCGATTGTGAAGGCGTTAAGAAATATTTCGATGTTTACTTGTACGAATATACTTTGGTGATAGATGATTCGAAGAAGGATAAAACCTATATGATTTTCTAAGATGGGTCAACGGATCAGTATATATTTGCAGGCTTATAAAATACCTTTTTTCTATATAGCGTAAGCTTGAATAGCGAACGCGGGGTATTTAAAGCCTATATGAAGTCGTAATTCACGTAATGTAATAGGTATAGAAGTCGGTTTTAGGATATTATACCAGATATTGGTATAGTAGAAGTCTCGATTATTGGAAAACAATAATACGACATTTTTACGCAAAAGATTCCCAAGTTTCAACTCGATAAAATAGGAGATTATCGAAAGGTTTTTTTTAGTAAAATTAAAGCGTCTTTTCTTGGTATAGAAATAATAAATACACGATTTAGACCGTTTGAATGTTCTATAATAGATTTTGAAATACCATTTCTGTTTTAGTTAACAGATATGAATATATTCGGAATTAAGGTTTTAAATACAAACAATCAATTCATTTTCATTGCGGATAATGTATCCTTATTCTTTTTTAAAAGTTTTACCACCTGTGGGTTTTTTCGGAAGTACGTATAATCGAAGCTAGTTATTAGATATAGCCAAAATTACTTATATTATACTGACAGTTCGGGCACCCGGTTACGTAACGCCTTTTACGGTTTCTTTACAAATCAGGTTATACGTATATGAAAAGTAAGCCTTGAAGGTTATAGGAAAAGTTTTTTACAAGTGTTCAATATATTTATAGACTTCAAAACGGTTTCAATTCTGAATTTAAAACGATATAGACTTCAATTATGGCGTTATCATAAATATTATATACTTTAAAGAGCAATTAATTCTATGTGTTATCAATATAATAATATTATTTCAAGTCTCGAAGTTTACGTAAAGTTTTTTTGTAGCGGATTATTGGGATGCCTTAGTTAATTGCTGGACAAATATTTATTTTGGGTATTTGAACTGGATTACTTACGACCTTAATATAGTTTATGACTCTATTAAATGAATAATTAAGATTGAGATTTCTGGAACCAAGTGTAGGTAAATACTGGTAAAGGCGTTCACGGTATCGGAAAGTACGAATGGTATTATAGACCGTTTTTAAAATATATACAGTCTCATCCAAGAAATGAAAATGTATTAATACTAAAAAATTGATCTTGAAAATTGTAGTAAACGCTGTAAATAATACTTTTGGCTCGAATGGACTAAACTTTATACTCTTTGTCTTTAGCGCTTACCGCAAAATCTATATAAATTTTGTATCATTACTAATTATAGTATTAAGAGTTAATATTATAGCGAATGTTATAATATTTTTTTCGTTCCTCACTGGTTAGGAATCATGTTTTAGAAGTATTCGTAATAAGAAACGACTAGTGCAAAACAGGTGTTTTAAACTTACTATTATATTTTTAAGTCCTGGTTTGGAAAATAAAATACGGATGAATTGGCTTTTGAATGATTAATAGTATTAAAGGATACGATGTGTTTGTAGATTTGATTAATGGGACGAGTTAATTTCGTTGGACGATAGTACATAAGTATAAAAAGGAAATGGTAGACGATAAAGCTACAAAAACTTCATATGATAAGTAACATTAATTACGCTATTTGTCCAATAACCCATACATCCCTCCCCTTAAATTTATACATTTTTTAGAAACATTTTCATAATCTATACTATTATACAATATTGACAAACTTATGCTAACAGAGTTAACATTAAGCTGTTTAGGGTTTTTACTTGGTTTAGGGAGTAAAAAGCGTTTTACGTTTTATCCTTATTATTATTTAGTATTGAAGGTTTCGCATTTCGCGGGTGTTTTACGCGAAGCTATTAGTAGTAAGGGTATTAGTGTGAAAATAAGCATCATATCTTACGAGTCGGTCGGTTATATTTATTACGTATGTTCTTAACGGAAAAATCTATACCGAACTTATTACAAATATTGGTTAATTTGAAAGGGAGGGGGTGGTATATAACAATTAAATCCGGATGAAATAAAATAAATTTATTAAATCGATGAACTAATATAGGTTATATTATAGACTGGCAAAGAATAAGCGAAACCTCGGTTGTAGGGGTAACGAAAGCGATGTTACAGAGATAAATAAGGCAAATTAGGCGCGCTAAAGGGAAATTGAAAAAATATTAAAAAGTCAAAAGGATTATAGGAGTCGTTAAAGGCTGTTTTTATATGCGAAACGTCCGAAATCGCAGGTATATAGCTGATTTTTAACGCTATACAGAGTATTTGTAATTAAGCGATAACATTATACGCTTCACATCCAACCCATATTTGACTCGAATAGGATCCATGCTTAACTTGCAGTAAACGAGATAGGGATACACGTACGGTTACTTTACGCCCAAACTATAATACCATTCGCCTCGTATTCAATTTATATCTGTTATAAAAAAGTATCTTTTTTTATGAAAGGGAGGGGAAGAGGCATATAATAGATTCAAATTACTAGTTATTAAGTTTATAGGTTACGTAACAGTATACGTAACGGGATGCATATATATAGTACCCAGCTCGGGCGCGATGCGGGTACAGTTTTCAAACATTATGTAAAAGGTCACGTAACGGACTATAAACATAAGTGCTATATGTGGGATATCTATAAACTTCTCTAGTCTTCTTTAGTACCTCAATTGTTAACACCATTTAGCACTTACTAAGCATACCTTCGTAGGTTAGACATAATAACGAGCTATCAAAGGAAAAATACACTATATATATTATTCAATTACTATTGAATTCACCAACCTTGAAGATATCGTTTTACATACGTAAAATCTAGAAGTTATCCTGGCAAAACCGGTTAACGAAGAGGTTTCTCACGCTATAAGCGACAATCTTTTTCTATGAATCGCTATATATAACACAATTTCAAGGACAAACTATACGGTATATCTAGAAATAAATATAGTCCAAAATATCGTCCCTAGGTAATAATTAAATACGTATTTTCTTAATTATATCGAAATAGACGTTTCGAAAACCAAATACCACCTAATTTCAGGCGTTATAAGACCTTTTATACACATTACCACCAAAAATCATCAGACCTTTTTAATATCCAGTAATAAATTTAATAAAATGTTTAGCTTTTTCTAAAAAAAAAAATAGCTAACGTTTTGGTAAGGGATCGCTTAGATACTAACACCCTTTCATTTGATAAGTGGCTCTAACTTCGTAAGGCGAATATTCTTATATCAAAAAACGTAATTTTATTCAAAAACAGTAATTTCAAAATACTATTTTCCGTCTCAAAACAGCTACTAATCCAATTATAGGTAAAATTCTTACTAAAACCACAGCTGAAACAAGATTACTCAGGAAAACTATATATTTTCGTAATAAATATAGTTAACTCTTAAAAAAATATAATTTAATATTCCTACGACATGAAAATAATTTATAATTTCATTATTACCTACATTATTCAACATTATAATTCTATAACCGCAACGATTAATATTCACGAATGAACGCGTCTAGTAACTATTACAAAATCAGAAGATATAGTGTCCTTCTACACCATATAGAATGATGCCGTACAAACACTTTTATAGGTAACAGGAGTTGGAAATATGACGTTCGAGATTCTCAAGTAGCTTTCGTTGCCACAAACGACTTGAGCTTCGAAACCCCACTCATAGGAGTCGAGTTTCGATTAAACTTTAATACAGTCGAAATTACAAGAAAAATGTAATCTCCTCCCCTTCTTGATATTCTAGTTAACTCATAATCCAACAAATTATTTCTAAACGCGATTACCGGACTCATCCAACACTTTAGATAAAAATATTTAAAAAATACGCGAAACAAAATTTTTGTTAATTAATGAGATAAACCTCGTTTTAAGGAATTTCCAACTTCCTTGTACATTAAGGCTCTAAATCATACACCAATATTAAAAACCAAATGTAGTATATACATTAATATAACAACAGTATTTAAAACCTCTAAATGCGTAAAAATTTGTAATAAAATTCCTAATATATGGTATAATTCAAGGCTTATTAAGCTTACTCTTAACTAAATAATCAAGTTTTTATTTATTAGAAGTGAACAAAATACGAGGCTTAATTATTACCTTTATCCACTTCATCGTCAACATAAAGCCATTTTCAATTAAGAATTTAACAATCTATACTATCAGAGTCTTATGAAATTCGTAAATGAAGTTTTACTAGTCGCCTTACTAGTTTTCGTAATTTAGATAAAACTTGATGGTATCGAAAAAGACCGCGTAATGATTAATATCAAGCCTTTCAAAAAATATAGTGTCATTAATAACTACCTACAGCCTTTAAAAGCTAATATTATCAACTCCTCAAAAGAATCTTCCTGCATTTCGGTAATTAATATAACAAATTTTCCTTTCAATTATTCGTACATTTGGAATACTGAAATCGATTAACCTTGATAAATTGTTGGGGATCAAAATGTTACAAAATAGCTTTAATAAGCCTTACAAATTTACCAACGTTCGCTTGAAAATTTATGGACCGTACTATCAAGTGATATAAATAAATTCGTCAAGTCTTTGTCAATAATTTTATTAACTTTTTCGACAATTACGAGAATTACTGGAATTATTTAACACAAATTTGTTTTTATTTATCTAAATTAAAGTTTCTTATATACATAAAAATCCTACATAGGATTTTAATTTGTTAAATTTTTCGGATTTTATACGGACGTTTTCGGTTTCTTAACCATCGTTCAAGGTATCTAAGCTTTCCAAAACTTTTCATTTCTTACTAAGCTTAATGCATTAGAAAAAGTAGTTAGGAATTACAGTGTTTTCGGGATGAATGATCGTATACTTTGCCTAATTATCTAAACTATGATAAAAACTGAAAACTTATTAGCTGGACGTAAACTACCAAGCTAAGCGAGGTAAAAATATGAATCGCGTGAAGTGTATGCATTATACTTTATTTACAAGACTTATGTTTACGAACCGTGGGAAAAATATTTTTCCGCCTTAAAAGAATATTATGACATAGGTTACTTCTACATTATAAAAACCCTTTTCGGTTATTATACCCACAAATCGATTGAATTTTTAAAAAGTTCTTTAATATTATGATTGTTTTACTTCACGCAAAATATATTTGAAAATTCAGTAAATCCATTCCTGCTATTATTTTTTAATAAATACCTCACCGGAGCTGAACTAAATTATGGTCTTTTGAAACATAAAGTAACATGCCTTGTATAGGTATATAAATTCTTCACAACAACTTTATTTGAAACTTTTACTTAATGATTGTTTTTACAAATTATAAATTTACTATAGATATTATTAATAGAACTTTGCTAAATATAGTTTTTATCAATCGGGTAAGCCAAAGAGGTTTTCATACTATAACTTTTTTCAACGTATCTAATTTTGACATCGTTCGTCTCTTTCAACGATTTAATTCGATTTTAAATACATTATCGCAACTTCCGACATCTGTAAACAAAAAGGTTCGTTTCATAAACAAGGCACTCGTACTTAATCAAATATTTAATAATCCTCCTACAAGGTCGAAAAAAATTAATCTTACGTTATACGTCGTGAAATATATTTTGTCTCATGACATACTCCTTAGGTTCTGTTTTACATATCAAGAGAAATCTATTTGGCGAATGATTATCTCAAATTTAATTTAAGGTCTCAATGAAGTAATTATCCATAATTTTAGAAATAATGATGATTTTCGTTTAATTAACCACCTCTTTAATAACCGGGATACCATTCGTCGCGAAAATCTAGTTGTTACTACTAAATACGTACAGAAACATTGATAATAACTTTATAACGATAGGAATCATTTTTTGTCAAAAAGAATGATAATCTCAATAAATGACCTGCAATTTGAATAAAACAAGAAAATACTAGAAACAAATTATCGTTATTATACCTGTTACGATGATGTACGTAACGAAAATAAAAACTTATTGAAAGTTTTGAACTAATTTAAACCCTCAAGAAACCCATATACACCCGTTCAATATTTTAATCACTCATTTATGATTAATATTATTGATGAACACCCCTTAGATATTACGAGGTTATAACAAGTTTGACGTCATTATACTGGTGACTAGTAAAATGTTAAACCGTAGTTTTTTGGTATCCAAATGTTCTACCTATATAATAATTCATTAGGCGGAAATCTTATATCTTAAATTTTTATTATTGAATAAGATTGAACTGAAAGAAATTATTTTGAACCAAGAAGGTAAATTCTTTCCCGCGTTTTAATAAGTCAAACGAAAAGAATTTAACACTAAATTTTCTATAATAATAGCCTCTTATTCTCAGGTTAATAGATAAGTTGAAAGAAAAACCCAGATCGTCGAATTCTTATTACTTTATCACATCGTAAAATAGGTAGAATAAATGTGAATTAGCTTTATTCCTTCGTTTCAATGAAATATGAATAACGTGTATTCTCTTATTATTATTGTTGGCCGTTACAAATATTTGTTCGGTCTAAAGTTACGCGTTTCTATGGACTATTTTAGCCCTTTTTTACTTCACCAATAAATCGAAATTCGTTTTATAAGTAAATATATTCACCGTAACATTTAAGTTACAATTGATATCGTGATTTATAAAGTAAAACTATTGTAATAGAAGTCGAATTCAGTACAGTCATGTCAATTTTATCTGCAATAAAATTGATTTTACTGAATGCAAAATTGGCTGCAGTTTGTGGGACTGCACTGCAAGTGCAGTGCAGTAGGTGCCCACTTCAAAATAGAGCGCAAACCAAAGCGTTTGGCTATAAAAATTAGTGTGCAGACCGGCTAGCGGTTTGCTAAACTTAGAAATTACACCTCTCAATCAACAATATCAATGCAGCACCAGTTACTTCAACCACAGTGATTCGAATCGACTTTGTTGTAACGATAAAGGCCCACCAACTCTGATGAGTGCTTATTAGGTTCAGTAAAGATTGGCTAAATAGAAGAAAAAACTACTTTCTGGTTATTCTATACATCAATAATGGCGGCTAGGGTAAAGGAAAGATTCTTTCGAAGAGTCTCTACTATTGCGTCGGTTTTAACGGTAATAAGTAGAGAAGACTTTTAGGTTGTATCGGTTTTATAGCAGTTGAAAGTTAGCGATGGTATCGCTATTAAAAACACTAAAATAAATTCATTAATATTTCTTAAAAACGTTAAAATTGACCATCAAAAATCTTAAAGTTCGGTAAGTTGGCAAACGGTAAAGTCAGTACTATTTCGGGTACTACTACTGCAGAAAAACGATTAAGTCCCTACACCAAACAACTACAACAAACACCCTTCGTTCTCTACTACTAACAACGACTTTCAACCTTAATCTTTACACTAACCCTTTGTCATACTTCATTCTTTACACTCCATACGCCACTAAAATCGTCAAATTCGTTGCTCCAAGCGAAAAATATCAAGTTACGCCAAAAAATCCACGTCGCGCAACCTTATGCCATGTCGTCGAGTCACCAAATCCCTACGCCTAAAATCACTAAATTCCTAGCTTTACACTCCCTATACGTCCTACATAAGCAATATAGTCAAAACATCTAACTTCAGCGCTTACTTTAAAGCCATCACCAACCCCGCCAGTGAAAAAGCAACTATAACTCTCTCACCTTTTCGCCAAACACTACAATCACAACCTTTGGAAATGAAAAGTTGACGAAAAATTAACCGAAAAACATTTGACCAACTTTATCAGCTGCTTTATCTTGAAATATGTCGACGGCTAAAACCTTAACAATGTGTTTTTCAAGTTTTGTAAACTTTTCGAAAATTAGTTAATTAATATGTGAAAGGGAACCTAAAAGACCGTTAAATCCAAACTAAAGGCTAAACTTGAATACCGAGGGATTCACGTGCTAGAATAAAACGTTATTAAGTTAACGAAAACACTTTTTAAATTGACACACCTTGAAAAATACCCAAAGAATCCACGACTTAAGGGAAACGGTATTAAAAAACCTTAACGCCCCTACATACGTTTCAAAAGACCTCTCCTATACTTGTAGCTAAGTAAGACCTCTTTACGTGCTGGCGTTAAAAAATCTATTAACCTGCTCAGTAATTTAGCACTTCTATGTAATAACGCGGGGTACACTCTAAGCAGTATCAGAACGCGTAAAGAAAGGGCTGCTAATGCGACCAAAGGTATTGAAGTTAAAGCTCTATATAAATCAATTAAATAGAAACCTCGCCGGATCCCTTAACACCAAAGATAGTATCACCAAGTCCCTTGCAACGAAAACTCTTAAGCCTATTTCCCCTAAGATTTTTAACAAGTTCAGTTGTAGCAGCCAAATTAAGGAAGGACCGGCTTTATGCGCGAACCTATTTTAGGTATGAGTATTGGCTTTTTCTCTATAAACTTAATCAAAGGTAATTATCCTACCCACTAATACTAATAACTTTAGTACTTTCCACAGCTAATAGATATAAAATGTCCTTACGACTAGTACATTACTTTTTCTCTTCGACGCATTCCTATGTTGGCTACAGATTGTACGGAAATTACTACGTTCGTTAAAATTTGGAAGATAAAAGAAAAGTACAACGGTAAGCCATATAACCCCCTCGACGTTAAATTACGCCTATTCTTTAACATTTGCCGCCAGATAAGGGTTAAATTTCTAGGTTGTTACTCGTTATATCCCAGTATCTTTACCGATTAAGCCGAGGATTATTACCTCTAGTATTTAACGAATTTTTTTCCTTTTACCCAATTTATAATGGCTTAAAGGGACATTTAAAATACGATATCAATCTTACCTAGTACCACACCAACTGGAACATTATTAAATAGTTTTATATTCTGAATTACGAAAAATCGTCGGAAAGCAAAATAAACATCCTTAATTAAATGTTCGATAGGTTATTTCTTTTCTAATAAGTACTAGAGAATATGGAAGCTGGCGAAGGAAATTTACGTTAGTAGGTTTCACAACCCGTTACGAGCTATAAAAAGTTCAAATACGCTCTTTAATACCTCGATACTACCTGTAAAAGGTTTTTTAGCCAATTTCGTTTCTTATTGGCAACTGTAACTTCTCGAGTTTCCGGTTTAACTAATATATGCCTTTATGATTCGGAATTCATTAATAAGGAATAAGACTCTTCCTATTCTTATTATATTAATCGACGATACGTGTTATGGTCCAACCTACGATGGTAAGCTAAGTAGGTGCCAATTGGGATTTACTATTAAGGTGCGGAAGAAGACTAGAAGAGGCTATCATGGCTCAACGTGCAGGGCCTTTGAGTAGGGCTAATGCCTAGCCCGTTACGTTCCCTTACACGTGCTGTGAACAAACCGTACCCTGTTCGTATACGGACCGTGTTCGGCTTATACCCAGTTCGCGTTCGGGCCGGGCCTAGGTCTATCCTGTTACATATACAATTATGTAACCTATAGGCTTAATGGCTAACAGCTTAAGTTAATGATAAGCCCCTTTTTCCCCAGATGTTGCAAGGGTTACAACGCCTTTTTAGATAAATACCGGACGCGGGTCGTATTTATTTAGTATGTGGGTCGAACGTAAGCCGGTAACATTACGCTTAATATACCGTATAACGTTTCGGCCGGTTTACCTTATATCTTCAGCGTCGTATAACGTATCCGTTAACGTGCCATATAAGGCTTTCTTTTTACCGTCGGCTCCGTATAACGTACCAGTTAACGCGCCGTATAAGGTATCCTTTTTGTTGTCGGTGCCGTATAACGCACCCTTTAATATATCGTAACACGTCGTGTAAAGCATCCTTTTTACCGCTGGCGCCGTATAATGTATCCGTTAACATATCGTGTAAAGTTGCGTTTTTACCTTTAGTATCGAGTAACGCGCCTTGTATAATACGTAATTCTTTCCGAATGCGGTCGGTTAGTCCTTATAAATACAGAAGCCTTTACTTAATCTTTAAAATTTCCTTTTTTTCCCCTTTTATACTATCGCTCCCCTTTTTGCCAGCAACCTCGTTGTAACTTTTTCCATTTTCTTTTAAAATAAATTAGCTTGTTATTTAAACCTATATACATTTACTTTTTTTAAAACTTATTATTATAGCCAACGTATTTAACGGTTTTGGTCTAGGTTACATTATCGTTGGCAGCTCCGAAGGGAATAATAAGCCTTTACGTAAAGTATGTTACCTTATAATATATTAATACCTTATTACTAAATATTCATTATAACTTTTTAGCCTTATAAACAATATTTTCATTCCTGAAATAATAGGGATAAAAATAAGCTTTTTCCGTTATAAGTTAAAAACGCCTATATATCGTATACTAATCGGCCTTTAAATTTTAAAGTTCCTTTATTTTGCGTCTGAGTTTATCGTATAAAAGGGTGTTGCGTATATCAAAAGTTGATAATATGGTCAGCTTATAAAAAAGCTTTACAAAAAGTCGACCGTTAATTAACTCCTTTTCGTAATATATTTAAGAGATAAGTTTATTTACGGTTTTACCAGGTTTCTGTTAAATTCAATATTAGTTAATTATTATGGTTAAAAAATAGAAATCATATTTTATTTTTCGCGTGTAAACGTTAAGGAGATATACCGGATTATAGACCCGTTTTTACCTTCGCCTTTTTCGAATTAGTTAATTAATTTATACGATTTCTTAATATCGTTTATGCGTAAGGAGTTCCCATTATACCGGCCGTATAGGTTATTATTCCTTTGGTTATACGATGAAGCCTCCTTTTCACTTCGAGTCTGTATTTATTCCAGACCTTTTTGTCGCCTTTTATTATGTTGTTAGTTTATCAAAATGAAACGCCTTTAGTTAACCGAGTTTTAACGTGTAAAGTTTTTGCTCCGGCCCTTTTTCATTATCGTTAAACACCCTTTCGTGATTTTGATTTAAAGGATTAAAATAATATAATTATCTATGTTATATGTTTTATAGTTAATATAAGTTACGGTTTATGAAATGTTACGAATAATATTTGAACCTTAATTATACCATTTCCGATTTCGTTTATGTTTTATTTATTAACTTTTTATAAAAAACGAATCAATCGGGCCGACTGCAAGCGGGCGTAGGATTGTACCTGTGCTGATCGCGTTACCTGGGATTAAACTAACGTGTTATAGTCTTTAGTAATCCGTTCAAAGGTTTACCTCCTCCGCCTCGCCTTTCGCCTTACTTTTTATCAACCATTATCGGTAACTTTATTTAACGTTCGTCTCTTTTAACGTTATCCTTTATCGTAGGCCTTTTTTAACGTCCGTCTTTCTTCATATTATCCGCTATCGGCCTTTTTTTAACGCCCGCCCCTTTTCGCGTTATCCGCCTTTTTTAACGTTGTCTCGCGTACGGCCCGCTTCCTATCAGCACTTTTCCTCGACGCCTACCGGTTTTCGCTATACCTTTTACCATCCCCTTTTCCTATTATCGTCTAAAGTTTAGAGTCAGTTGCAATAGGTTCTTTAACGTTGGTAATTCCGGTATTCGTTAAACCTAAATAATAATAATAATAATAATAAGTAGGTGGATTTTCGTTAGGATGGAATAAAAGTCGCCTTACGGTCGGATATTATCCGAAGAAATCGGGTAATATTTATTCGTTTTTACCTAATATATTATAAATTCTTTCAACAATAAAATTCCTTTTTATTTATTGATTAAGTATTATTTCGGGGGTATAAACGATTTGCTTTGCGTTTATCGTTTAGTATAAGTTTAACGCCGTCTTTAAGATACCGAGTTATTATAAACCCTAATATTTCCCTATTTCGTTTCAAATTTATTGAGGGTTATAATATACTAATGATTTCCTAGTAATTTCTATTCCAGTTTATTATAACCCCTATACTTAATTACTACGTAATAAACCCCGTTTTCCCCCGTTTTTATCGTAAGGATATTTTATATTCTAAGTTTTTCGTATTTATCTTCCCTCATATCGTTCGTTACTAAAACTAGTCCCGGGCGAATGTCGGATTGAACTTACGAAAAAAGGGGATTCGAAATTATACGTTCAATTAAATCTATATGAAATACCGAATATTTATTAAGGATATTTAATACGATATTTAACGGATTCGAAATACCGATTATCTGGTATTAATTATAAATTTAGTCGAGTTTTTTATTTGGGTGATTAGTTTCAATATCACGAAAATTTAGCTAAACCTAATTTCCTATTTTATATAGTTTCGCCGGACGTCGTTTACAATTCGTTACCGTTTTTATTTGTTATTAGATATAAGCTATTTCCACCTAGATTAATTTCGTCCCTTCGCGTAAATAAGTTGAAAACGTAATAATTCATCCTGTTAAATTGGTTAACTACTTTATATCTTCGTTTCACTTTAGAATAAATAATATTTTGTAACTATTTATTAGACGGTTTACGTTAAACCCGGTAACCGTCGACTTTCGATTATTTAACGTAAATTAACAAACCCGTAAATACGAATTTTAGTCGTATTACGAAAAGGCGACAACGATACGTAAGTACTTTCAAACTTTTTAATTTACCGTTTAATTCCGTTATTTATTTATAGGTGGTATACTGTAGATAAAAGTTATTCGACTTTTATTAGGAAATGGAATATCGTTTAAGAGACGTTTACCTAATTTAAACCGCGGTTAATAATAATGGAAGCTGTAAACCTATGAAATCTTTATTATATATCCCGAAAACACTTGGCGTACGTATTTATAATTATGAATTATATAGATTTTAACTTGATAAACTTGGAAAAATAATTTGTAATTACTAGTAAATATCAACGGCCGTTATTCGTTACTGGTAGTCGATTATAAAATCGACCGAAATGTCCGTCTAATACCGGTCGGCAATAGGGAGAGATTAAAGTAGGCTTTATCGTAAGGTAAGATGAGGTTTCGTTTCGTTATATTACTTATATATTCGATATAAACGTCTAGTATTTATGACTATCCCTTTTGAGTTGTAATTTCATTCAAAAACGCGAAATAGAACGTTTTTACACAGATAACTTATAATAAACGAGTCGTAGGTTTTTTATAGTATCCTCGTCATTAATAGTTTTTAACTCAGTAACTATAAACAACTACGGTAACATAATTCCTTTCGTGTATTAATCCTGTAATTTGTAATTTGTATTAATTATTCTACCTTAAGTAGAAAGCGCCCAACGCTTTCAGAAACTGTTAAAAGGCGAATCTTATATAATGTGTCGTTTTTTATTTCTTAGTTTTACAATTTATTTAACCTATTTAAGCCGAAAATAAGGGAAATTTTTAACATTAACGATGCTGGTGGGCCTAACGTGGGTCGGGCCTGTGGCGGTACCGTCGGCGTCGCCGTATTAAAATCCCTTAACGTTATCCTCGATAACAATCCGGACGCGGACCGGGCTCGGGGCAGTATCGCCTTCGGCGGCCCTTCGAAAGCCCCCAACCCCCTCTTAAGATATATGTCATCGTAATTTAGCAACTAGGCTTCCGTCTCGTTAAATTGCTTTACTTAACCCACCGTAATCTGTATTTCCTTAATATATAAGTTTATTAATACCACGGTCAATATATTAATAGAAATGAGTTAAAAAAAAACGTGTGTAACGTTCCTTAACCTTGGATTTTTTTTATAGCTTACGAGTTAATGAATCTGGACGGGCGCTTTAAATTGCGGGCCTATATCGAAAGTGGTATTAAAAAAGAGAAGAACCTCAACCGATTTAGCTTGGTATTCCGAAATTAATCGTCGTAAAAAAATATTTTAATCACTTATAATCTATTAAAATCGTAAACAGTATACGGATATTACGTAATTTAAAAAAAACTATGCTTTTAAATAAAATACTATCGCGAGGAGGTTTCTATAATAAATAATATAATTACGTTTCGTATCCGTTAATCGTACGGAGTAATAGGTTATTAGCTTTAAAATACCATCCTCATCCCGTTACGATAAATCCACTTTTAACGCCGTTTCTGAATAATTAGTTTTTACCATTATTAGCCGATTTAGATCCTAATATGTTAAAATTGAGGCCGTAATAAATTAATTCTTTAAAGTTTAAAATACTTATTCCTTTCGTTTCGTATAAGTTTAACAAATACATTGTTTTATTAGGCTGATGAATAATCCGTTAACTTTAAAAAATTACTAATAAAATCATGATGAAAGTTGGTAAAACCTAAAAAACTTCGAACCTTTCAGATCGTACATGGTAACTTCTACTCGCAGATTACCTGGAATTTTATGGGGTCGGTCCGGATACCTATTTTTACCGTTATAATAAAGCCTAGGTATTTTACGTTTTTAATTACGAAGTTATATTTTCTTAAATTTAGATTTAATTTCTTATTACGAAAACGTTTCAAAATTACGCGAACTCTCGTTATATAATTTTGTTTAATACCTGAATAAAAGACTAGAAGGTTGTCAAAGTATATAGGATCGAAATTATCTAAAATATTTGTTATTATATAAATAATGTATCGTTAAAACTTTATGGGTATTTCCGTTAGCTTAAAGGGGGTAACCAGTTATTTAAATAACTCGAATCGCGTACGAAACGCCGGTGATTTCTTTTACTCGAGTGTTACTCGAATACGGTGAAATACTGTTCAAATATTCAACTTCGTAAATTATATCGACTTCGATAACGTACATAGGGTTTCCTTAATTAAAAGTAAAGGAAAACGATTTTATTTTATAATTTCATTCAATACCCAATAATCGATATGAAAGCGTTATCCACTCTACAGTTTAGAAATTAGTAATATCGGCGCTGTCATCGATAAGGAGTTTACTCGAATTCAACTTTCATTTTACAATTCCGTAACCTATCATTGAAGTTTAAAAAGTTAATTTCATAATATTAAATATAAGAGCCTTCAAGTTCGTTTTAGTAAATATTTAGTTTCGTTTAGTTTAATATAAATGTGGTAATCTAGTTTTAATTTATGTAAAAGTAATGTTATAGTTTTATCATTATGAAATAAGTCGCGAAATGTCGTTAATTTCGGTGAAAAACGCGATCAATGCCTTTTTTCTTAAACGCAGTCATCTCCGTTATTTATAGAATCCATGTTATTTCGCTAAGGTCTATAATATAATTTATTCGGAACGGGTTTCTTATACGTTATATCTTTTGGTATAAAAGTTACATTAACCCAAGGAAAACCGAATCTATTATGCCTTTCATATCTCCCGTTTTGAAGTGTATTAATGGTAAGTCTATAACTAAGCTTTCTTGATTTTAACTTACTAAATAGCTACCGCCCATATCCAAGGTCATTTATTGGTATCGTATCTAGGGTATTTGAAAAAGTATATCCCGCGTTATTCCGGGAATAAAATATATTAATATCGGGTTCGACTTTTTATTAATATTTGTACAAAATTTGGCTGTTTAAGTAATACGCTTATTTTTCCGTAACCCTAATATTATGCCCAGATTTCGCGGATATAATAGCCGAATTTTCTTTAACCTTAATTGTTATATTAAAGCCTTGTTAAAGATATAATAATAATTATAGCTCAAATCGACTTAAGAATTTAAAAAATAGATATTACTAAAAATTATAAGTATGAAAAATGGTTTTTCGTTTCTACGTGTTTTAATTGAATTAAATTCCTTTTTATTCGATTTTATAATTACATCGTTAATGATATATAACTTCTAAACGAAATTATATCTAGGAGTTAGGCTTTTCCTGTCTCTATTAATAAGAAACTGTTTTTTACCTTTTTAACTTAAGTTGTATACACTTATATAAGAAATAATGTCAGGAAAAGGTCGTAATGATATTAAAAATTGTTTAGTAAATCATAAAGTATGTAACGACTCGAAGTAAGTTTAACTTAACGTTATTTTATTATCGTTTACGTCGCTTTACGTTTTTGTTTTTAAGTACATATCTAGTGGGTTTATTAAGATAATTACCTGCGGTATGAAAAGGATTAGTTACGATTATTACCGCCTTTTAATGAAGGCGTTTAAAAGGAGTAAACTTTTGTTATAACCGTATTACTATTCTGCCGTTAACCTTAAACGGGTTTCGTTAATTAACAACCAAAACGCCATTTTGAATTTAAGGATTTTAATTCGTCGGCGAGTTTACGGTACTTTTTTAAGGTTACGATATAGTTTACCCGGCTAATATTTACCGTAATAAACTTGTTATGGATACGTAGCGATATGCGAAAGCGTAAGTAATTACACTTTATGGCCGAGGCCTAATTTAGGCTGTTTCTTCAAATTAAAATTATTTCAAACCTCATGGTAAATAATGTTTACAGGTTTTGATTATTTATAATCAAATCTTGGAGTTTAACTGATGCTATAACCGCGCAATAAGGGTCGTCGAAGGTCGTTTCAATATAATCGATAAATTTATTTATATTGTACCTACCCTTGTGTCTTTCGGCTTCGTAATAAGTCGTAACCATTTGCTTTACCATCGTCGTATAATATTCTTATACGTAGAAAAACCCGTACCGACCCTTTCCGATTTGTATTTTATCTGTTTTGAGTATAAATTCGTTCGTTATGCGCGTCGCCTCTTACGTGAAAGTAAATCAGTTAAATTACGGTTGGTTATGTCGTTGTGGTCCGCCCTAAATCGGTGAAAATCTAACGTGAGTCGCGGCTGATTCGGTTTCGAGTTATTAAATTTTCGCGACGACTTGAAGGAAGTCGGACGTAGGGTCGGTAGTCGAAGTCCATTAACCCGATTATTATAATTATTTAATAGCCTACGCGATATAACTTACAGTGTTTTATAAACGAGAAATATCGATTTAAGTTGGTTTTATAGGGGTTAAAGATATGTTATGAAAGAAGAGGATTAAGTATTTGCGGACGGTTTATCATTTTCGATAATGTTAAAATATAACGTCGAAATATGAAAGTTTATTATCAATTCTTTTATCATAAGAATTTTCTTTTCGGAAAAAAAAAACCCTTAATAATATATTATAATCCGACTTATGCTAATAAGCTAAGTATATATTAAATAAATTTACTATTAAAATACGAGAAAGGACTAAAAAAGGCGATAGTAGCCTAATATATAGGGCTTTTGGGCAGGGTCAATGCCCAACCCGTTACGTGCCTTTATACGTGCCGTATACGGACTATTCTCTGTCTATATATGGACCGTATCCAGTTTGTACCCGATCCGCGCCTGGGCTGGTCTCAGGCCCATCCCGTTACGTGCATAGTCATGTAACATATAGACTAAATGGCCAACGACCTAAATCTATAACAATACAGAAGGCCTAGTTAGTACGGTTAACGGAAGGTTCGGACTTTTACCTACGGAGGAGGGTATTATTATTTTTTTATTTTTGAAGCCGTCTAAACAAATTTATATTAAACGTAAGAAGATATTAGATTTGCGGTAAATAAGGTTGCTAATTGATACATTACACTGCTACCGAACGTAAAATAAATTAGGTAATGTATTACAAATAATTCCCCTTTACTTTCAACTAAGATTACATTGAATAAGTTATTTAGTTCAAGGAAGTGAAAACGAAAAAGAGGAAAATATGCTAAAAGCTATCGACTAATACGAAAATATTTGCGCCGTTACTAGCTCGGAAGCAACGTAATAACTAGACGACTACATCTTTTTATACCGCTTTATAAGTGAAAACCCCTACCGCCGATATAACGATAAAAACTCTGGTCTTATATACCTCCTTATTATTTGAAACCGTTACGAAGAACAAGATTTTTAGGGGATTATACCGGATATGGGGGCGATAAGGTACTGAATAGCAGCCTATTTATAATATATCGCGTTACGAAGAGATATTAAGTTTAATATGAAACTTAACTACACGGATACTAGTAAGGTTAATGTTGGATTTAACCTTGGAAAAAAGTTATTTTTATTGGGTTCGACGAGGATCAAGATTGTCATTAGCCCTATTTTTCTATATCTTAGATTCCCTTACCCTTTTCTTCTTTTGTCTGGAAGATTTAAAAACCCTAGGTGTTAATATTCATATATAAACTACCAAATTAATATAAGTTAAATCCAGTAAAAGTTTTTTACTTAACCTTAAATAAGGATATTTCTGATTTTTCCTTCAAAGGCCAGAGGTAATAATATTAAACTTAACGGAGGAGGAACTTCGTTAATTATATCGTAGGTTTAACCACCCGGTAATTAATAGGCCTTTTAAAGTTTTAAAGGCAACTAATTACGAAATTGCTGATTTGCTAAAGTTAAAAGCAGTTAAACGGATTTATTACTATCATTAAACATACTTCCAAGCCCTTTTGAGGTTTAAGTTTGTATTAAAGGAAAACTAAGACTTTAACTCGAAAGTCGTAAATTTGTTTTATCTAGACGGTGAACCAGTATTATACTTTATGGACTCCATTACGGCTTTTCATGAATCTAAATTCCTTTAAATTATTATGGTTAAGGAAACAAAAGAGGTATTACATATTTTGTAAATTAATACGTACTTGAATTCACTAGATGTACTAGTTAAGAATACCGGTGCTAACTTTACAACAATAAAGTTTTAAATTGATATAAGGTTAATAAGGATTTATTATAAATAAGTCTCCATTAAAGTTCATTAGGGTATTGGTAAGGTTAAAAGGGTTTACTACTTTTTACGAAAAGCCCAAAATATCTTTACATTAGAAATCAGAAGTTTTATACGTTAAAATATACGGTTTTGAATAACGGTAAAAGGTTTTAACGATATTATCAATCCTAACGGATTTATACTAACTTAACTGGTATTTGTGATTTATCTATATATAATAACTAAGTCGTCACCTTTTGTTAAATATTTAGAAACATGTTATAATACCTAGCAAAGCTTTAAAAGATCTAATGAAGGAATCGTCATATCATTAGGTCAATAATACCTTTAATATTAGGAACGAACCTTTGATAATAAACGTATTATTATTTTCCCTTTAAAGTAAAGTTTTTACGTGACGCGAGCTAGGTAAATAGGATTAGTTGTATAAAATTTTCAATATTATCAACTTAAACGTAGTAGGTAAAACTTTTAATGGCTTCGTAACTTTCCGAGTTATATACGTTATGTTATACCGAGAACCCTTCGGGCCCCTTAAATCGGATAAAGATCCTGACGTCGATAACCTTCGAGCTAAACAAATTAGCTAATATAATTTTCCGAAGCCGATCATTCATAAGCTAATGAAACGTTGAAGGCGTAGACAACTACTTAAAAAGAGGATACATACTAAAAAGGAGAACGGCGATAGGGATTACTAGCCCGGAAAGGCGTAAATAAAAGCATGGGGGTTTGAAAAGAAAAAGTCTAACGGAAAACTTACATTGAAGTTCCGTGTCGAAGGCATTATTAACATATTAGGTAAATCCCTTAAAGAAAGTAATCAAGTGGAAATTAACGGCCTTTTAATATAGGGGGTTATATAATTTATACCGTTATCGTAATTTCAAGGCTAAAATACTGTTATTGTTGGTAGGCCTTTATCGTTGCAACATAGTCGATTCGAATTACTATGGTCGAAGTAACTGGTGTTGCGCTGATATTGTTGATTGATGTATGTAAGTTTTAAGTTTGGCAGACCGTTAGCTGGTCTGCACACTAATTTGTATGGCTAAACGCTTTGGTCTGTGCTCTACTTTGAAGTGAGCACCTACTGCACTGTACTTGCAGTGCAGCCCCACAAACTGCAGCCAATATTGCAGTTAGTACAATCAACTTTACTTACAGTAAAAGTTGACTTGACTGCACTGCATTTGACTACTATTCAGGGTCGATCTGTTTGCTCAAGGCGTCGAACTCAATACGAAGAGAGGGAAAGACGGCAACCTGGCCATCCTACTTTACAAATGCGCCACAGATAAAGACCCCCAATAGATCTCAGCCAAAGGCAAAGAGGTTGCTGGCAACAGAAACCCATAACGACTATGCACACGTTCGCAAGGACCTGCTCAAGAGGAATCTATGGATGTACACCCCTCAAGCCCTCAGATCCAGCAATCTATTGAGCAGGAGCCTCACCGAACCCCTCAACACTAAGAGGAGTATCACCAAGTCCCCCGTGGCAGAAACCCTCAAGCCCACTTTTCCCAGGCTCCTCAACAAGTCCAGTTTCAACAGCCAAACCAAGGAAAAACCGGCTTTATACGCGAGCCTGCTATAGGCACGACCACTGTCTTTTTTCCTTTAAACTTGACTAAAGGTAGCTATCCTACCCACTAGTACTAGCAGTAACCCTAGCCTTTTTTCCGGCTAAATGAAAAAGGCCCCTACGACTAGTATATCACACTTCCTTCTCAGCCAGTCCCCATAAAAGATACGGACTATACGGCAATCACTACGTTCGTTAAGATATAAGAAGGTAAAGAAAAGTATAACGATAAGCCGTATAACCTTTCTGACGTTAAGTTACGCTTATTCTTTAATATTTGCTATTAGATAAAAGTTAAGTTATCAGGTTTTTACTCGTTATTTCCCAGTATTGTTACCGGCTAATCTAAGATTTACTACATCCAATACCTTATGAATTATACCTTTTTCCGCAAAATATACGATAAAATAAAAAGCTACTTCGAATACGATATTAACCTTAAACAATACTATACAAATTAAAATATTATTAATTGGTCCTATATATTAAATTACAAAATAAAATCGAAAAGTAAAATAAACCTTTTAAATCAGATGCTTAAAAGGCTAATACTTTGCCAATAGGTAATAGGAAACGTAAAAGTTGGCGAAAGCACTTTACGCTAACAAGTCCGACAAGTAGTTACGAGTTACAAAAAGTACAAATACGCTTTATAATGCCTTAATAATACTTGTAAAAGGTTTTTTTTTTTAGCTTACTACGATTCTTGTTAGCGATCGTAACTGCTCTAGTTTTTGGCTCGACTGGTATATACCTATAAACTCCGGAATTTAGTAACGAAAAAAATCTTTCCAGTTTGTACTACATTAATCAACGGTACGGACAACCCAGCAAATACAGTTAACGAAAGGTCCGGTCCTCTACCTACGAAAAAAGGTATTCACCCTACTTAAGGTTTTCAAATCGACCGAGTAAATTCAACTTAAAAGCTAAGAAATATTAGATTTTCGGTAAATAGAATTACTGGTTAACACGTTACACTTCCGCCGAACGTAACGTAAAACAGGTGATATACTATATGTGATACCCCTTCGCCTTAAGATAAAACTGAACAAAACGTATTACTAAATTTAAAGAAATTAAAGTTAAAAAGGAGGAGAATAAGCTGAAAGCTATCGGCTAATACGAAAATACTAGTACTAATACCGGTATTAACCCGAAAACCACGTAATAACTAGCCGACTACGCATTTTTATAACGCTTTATAAACGAAAACCCTTACCGCCACCATAACGATAAAAACCTTAACCCCATATACCTTTTGACTATTTAAAACCCGTACGCGAATAAGTCTTTTAAAAGATCATACCGGACACGGGGTTAACACAGTACTTAATAAAAGGCTATTCGTAGTATATCGTGTTACGGAGGGATATTAATACTATTACGAAACATAACTACGCGGATATTAGTAAAGCTAAAGTTGGCTTTAACCTTAGAAAAAAAATATCTTTACTGGGATCGATAATAGTAACGACTTTTATTCACCCTATTATTTTCTATATTTTAAAATCTCCTACCCATTTCCTTTTTTGCCTTAAAAACATGAAAATCCTCGACGTTAACGTTAATATTAAAATTAACAAGCTAATATATATTAAAGTCGGTAAAAAAAATTTGCTTAACCCTAAGTAAGGGTATTTTCAATTTTTTCTTTAAAAACTCAAGGTAGTAATAATAAACGTAATGGAAATAAAATTTTGTTAATTATATTATAGGTTTAACTATCCGTTTACTAACAGGCTTTATAAGGTTTTAAAGGTAACTGGTTACGAAGATACAAACCTATTAACACTAAAGGTAATAAAACGCTCTTACCACTATTCCCAAACATACTTCCAAACACCTTTAAGATTTAAGTTAACGTTAAAAGAAAATTAAGACTTTAATTCGGAAATCTTCATAAACGTATTTTATCTAAACGGTAAATTAATACTATACTTCATTAACTCCGCCACGGTTTTTTACGGCTTTAAGTTCCTTAAAACTATTACGGTAAAGGAAACATGAAAAGTACTACGTATTTTATAAATTAATATGGACCTTGATTTACCAAGCGTGTTTTTTTACGACGTCGACATTAACTTTATTATAATAAAGTTTATAAGAATTTAACATAAATAAATTCCTGTAAAAACTTACTAGGGTATTAGTAAGGTTAAAAGGGTATATATACCTTTTTAAAAGGCTTACCATATCCTTATATTAAAAATCGAAAGTGTTATAAATTAAAAGTCACGGCTTTAAATAATGTTAAAAGGTTTTATCGATACCATTAACCCTAATGGACTTATACCAACTTTACTAGTATTTAAAGCTTACTTACGTATAATAACTAAGTCGCCACCCTCGTTAAACACCTAAAAACGTGTTATAACATATAACAAAGTACTAAAAGAACTAAAAAAGGAATCGGTACACCACTAGGTCAATAATACTCTTAGCATTAAAAACGGACCTTTAACAATAAACGTGCTTTTACTCTTTTTTTTAAAGTAAAGTCCTTACGTAACGTAAGTTAGGCAAATGGGATAAGCTGTATAAAATCTTAAATATTACCAGATTAAATGTAGTGGTTGAAACGGTTAACGGCCCTATAACTTTCCGAATTATACAAGTTGAGCCGTATAAAAAAACCCTTAAATTTTATAAAGATACTAACTTCGACGACCTCCAAACCGAGCGAATAAGCTAATATAACCCTTCCGAGCCGATTATTAATAAACCGATAAAACTCCAACGGCGTGGAAAACCACCCCAAAGGAGGATACATACTAAAAAAAAAAGATAAGGACTACAAGCCTGGCAAGGCATAAACAACAATGTAGGTATTTTAAAAGGAAAATTATAACGGAAGCCTTACCCTTAAGCCACGTATCGAAGGTATTATTTATATACCGGGTAAACCTTTTAATGAAAATGATTAAATGGAAATGAACGGCCTTTTATTATGGGGGGTTATATAGTTTATACCGTTAACGTATTTTATAGGCCAAGATATCATTATTTTTAAGTCAAAAATAATTTACGAGGTTGAAGGTAAACCCACGGACCGGTCATACGAAAAGTTACGGCTAATCTTTGAAAGATATAGTAATAAAGGTAAAAACTAATCCTCACTTAATCGCCTACAATCTAAAAAATTAGCTACCGTTTAATCGTTGTCATAATAGCCAATTAAACTATTAACGTAAAGGGTCAATTTATACTCAATAGCTTGGACATTACGTAAACGTATATATAATCTACTACCGATCTTCAACGGATTATATTACTAAAACTACTACAAAAACCAAGGGATAAGTTTCCGTCTACTACGATAACACATTATATTGAGCCTTTATATAAATTTGCTGAGGTTAGTATCCACTGGTTTTTAACGTACCAGGTATACTTTTAAAATAGGCTAGGTATGAAGACTTTAATATTTAACTTATACCTATTAATTACAAAAGGCAAAAACTTTGATATCGTAGGTATATAAACTAACGATACCCTTTTTTTCGGCGATGTTAAATTCGTAAGGGCGAAACGACGTGTTATAGAAAAGTCGAGCCTTTAAATGTATAAGTCAATTAAAACGTTAGCTAAGGATACACAACTTAACTTTAACGGATCGTTACTTCGCATCTATAATAATGAGGCTAAAAGTGGCACTTATATTAGCCTACATCAAAAGGAGCAAGCTACGAGCCTAAAGATTATCGATAAGGCTAACCAGGCAAAAGTATAAATATACATAAAGCAAAGGGTCCGTACAGTCTATATCGTCACGTTATGTTAACCGAAGACATCGTACGATCTTTCCATTACATTATAGGCATAGAACCCGTAAAACGAAAACTTTAACAGGTTAAATAAACGGATTGAGTAATAAATAGATTACGTAAAAAGAGAAATTAACATGGTTTTTATAAATTTGACGGAGGCGAAGTTAATAATTTTTATGGAAGGGTCATTTTCCAATAATGCTAACCTTATATCGCAAATCGGCTTCCCAATAATATTCATTAAAAAAGATAGGTTTAAAAGGCAATTTACGATTATCGAGAACCTTATATACTGGATATTTATTAAGTATAAACGTATAACTTGGGGCGTATTAACTTCTAAAGTTTATGATATAATAGCAGGCTTGAATATCGGTATGGTAACTAACGGCACATTAAAGATTGTTACCAAATAGCTAGGTTTACTACCGATATTTATAGTGGTGTGTATAGATTCCCGGAACCTTTACGAATACCTATCAAAACTAGGTACAACCAATAAAAAACGCCTAATAATAAACTTAATAACGTTAAGGAAGGCATATAAAGCCTGGGAAATCGATAAGTTCCAGTAAATTAACGGTAAAAATAACCCTACCGATAATATAACTAAGGTTATGCTCAATAGCGCCCTGGAAAGGTTTATAGACAGCAATACGCTAACCATACGAATCGAAGGATACGTAGACCGCCCAACACGTGACATGGAGGAACAGGGTTACCCCGGCAATTTGGAAAACCGCCAGGGTAATAGTGGCGATAGTAGTAGTTTGAATTACTGGCAAAAGGTAAATAAGTGGTAGCGTACTTAATTTGCGCAGGTTTGTAGCGAAGAATCTATACACGAGATTTAAGGAACTAAGGCCTCGGAGGGGTGGAGTAAAAGGGCTATAAGAGGCTATAATTGAGGTTGTTTTCAGTACATATTGATTGGAATTGACAGGGGTCTGGCTTATGGATTGAGGAGGGATTTCAGAGGTTGCTACCAATCGATGACAAGCTACGCTGGCGTACAGGCACAAAACAAAAAGCCGCCAATATTGGAATAGCAGTCAAATACAATACAGCCAAGTCAACTTTACTGTAAGTAAAGTTGATTGTACTAACTGTAATATTGGCTACAGTTTGTGAGGCTGTACTGCAAGTGCAGTGCAGTAGGTGTCCACTTCAAAGTAGAGCACAGGCCAAAGCGTTTAGCCATACAAATTAGTGTGCAAACCGGCTAACGGTCTGCCAAACTTAGAGCTTACACACATCAATCAACAATATCAGCGTAACACAAGTTACTTCAATCACAGTGATTCGAATCGAATACATTGCAACGATAAAGGCCTACCATTATTTTTAAATCGAAAATAATTTACGAGGTTAAAGGCAAAACCACGGATCGACCGTACGAAAAGCTACGGTTAATCATTTAAAGATACGGTAATAAAGGTAGGGATTAAATCCTTACTTAATCGCCTATAATCCAGAAAATTAGCTGTCGTTTAACTATCATAATTACTATTAATTATACTATTAACGTAAAAGGTTAATTTACACTGAAGCCGGGATATTTCATAAGCGTGTACGTAATTTCCACTGATCTTGAACGGATTATATTGCTAAAGTTTTTTTTTTTTAAAAAAAAAAATAGAGGATATGTTTTTGGCTAATAAAATAATACGTTATAGTAAACCTTTATTCGGATTGGCTAAGGTAGGCGTTTAATGATTTTTAACGTATGAGGTGTACTTCAAAAATAGGTTCAGTATAAAAACTTTGACCTTTTACTTGTGTCTATTAATTATAAGAAGCAAAAACTTTAGTATCATAGGTATTTGAATGAACGATATCCTTTTCCTTGGTAATATTAGGTTTAGAGCGGCAAAATAACGTGTTATCGAAAAATAAACTTCTAAAAGGATAAATTTGTTAAAAAGTTCGTTATGGGCACATAACTTCATTTTAATAAATCGTTACTTCGTACTTATAGTATTAAGGCTGAAAACAGCACTTATATTGGCCGACATTAAAAGGAGAAAGTTTTAAGTTTAAGGATTATTGATAAGATCAACGAGGTAAGATTATAAAGATATTTTTGATAAATAGCTCATAAGGCTTATATCGCTACGTTGTGTTAACCGGAAACATCGTACGACTTTTTTTTATTATAGTACAGGTATAAAACCTATCTGGTAAAGTATTTGATAAGTTAAATTAACGGATTGAGTGGCAAATCAACTATATAAAAATCAATATGGTTTTTATGAATTTAATGAAAGCGAAACTGATAATCTTTACAAACGGATTATTTGTTAATAATATTAACCTGATATCGTATATAAGCTTTTCAATAATAGTTATTAATAAGGAAAGGTTTAAAGGGTAATTTATAATTACCGGAAACCTTATATATTAGATATTTGTCAAGTATAAACGCATAACTCGAAGTGTGTTAGCCCTCAAAGTATATAATATAATTATAGGCTTTAATATCGGTGTAGTAATTAACAGTATATTAAGGATTATTATCCAACAGCTAGGATTGTTACCGATACCTATAATAATATATACCGACTCCTGAAGCCTTTACGAATATTCATGAAAACTGAGTACGACTGATAAAAAACGCCTAATAATAGATGTAATAACGTTAAAAAAGGTATATAAAGCTGGGGAAATCGATATGTTCCAGTGGATCAACGGTAAAGATAGCCCTACAAATACTATAACTAAATCTACCCCTAATAACGCTTTAGAAAGGTTTGTGGATAGCAATACTCTAACTATACGAATTAAGGGATACGTGGACCGCCCGGCACGTGACGTGAAGGAACAGGGTTGCTCTGGCAAACTGGAAGACCGCCAGGGCAATGGTGGCGATGGTAATGGTAGCGATGGTAAAGGTGGCGATGGTAGTGGTTTGAATTACTGGCAAAAGGTACGTAAGTGGTGGCGTACTTGATTTGTGTAGGTTTGTGGCGAAAGATCTGTGCACGGGATTTGAGGAACGAAGATCTCGGATGAGTGGAGCAAAAGGGCCACAAGGGGCCGTAATTAAAGTTGATTTCAGTACAAATTAATCGGAATTGACAGGGGTCTGGCTTGTTGTTGACTTACGGATTGAAAAGGGATTTCAGAGGTTGCCACCAATTAATGGCAGGCCACGCTGACGTGTAGGCATAAAACAAAAAGCCGCCAATATTGGAATAGCAGTCAAATACAGTACAGCCAAGTCAACTTTACTTGTAGTAAAGTTGATTGTACTGAATGTAAAATTGGCTGTAGTTTGTGGGACTGTACTGCAAGTGTAGTGCAGTAGGTGCCTACTTCAAAGTAGAGCACAGGCTAAAGCGTTTGGCCATACAAATTAGTGTGCAGACCAGCTAGCGGTCTGCCAAACCTAGAACTTACACATCTCAATCAACAATATCAACGCAGCACCAGTTACTTCGACCACAGTGATTCGAATCGACTACGTTTCAACGATGAAGATCTAACAACAATAACGTAGTTATAATAAACACTATCGTTAAATAGAATTCCACGTGGGTAATTGTATCTAATTACGTATTAAAAAAACTTGCAAACCTTTACATTGAAAAAGAAAATTGTCATCTTTACGCCTAGGTATATTGAATATAATAAATTATGGACAAAAACTCGCTTATACACTCAACTTTCCAGACGATTTTCAAATTCATACTGTTATAAAATTTCAATATCTAAAGCTTTAAGATAAACTTAAAAATAATTATTTTTCTCGTATACTTCTACCACTTTAGTCAATACTATATGAAAAGGACCCTAAGGCAAATAAATTGAGAATTTACAAATTGTAGATAAACGTCTCAATTGTTTCTATTGTATGGAAAATCAGATTGAATATTTGGTTCGTTAAATGAGTTACATTTCGAAAAAAGAGAAATAAAATGGTACAAAAGATTTGTACTACAGGCTAGTGCCTGGCTAGTATTACCAGAGATCCAACCCTAGTAGTTCTACACGCTCCTGCGATACTTTAGAGCAGAGAGGAAGCCGTTTGAAGACACGCTTCCACACGTCACGTGACTGGTGGAGGGAGTTGCACCATCTTAGCTCTATAGCCGCTCCTTAGCAAGGATTTCTTTTTCTCTTCTTCATCGAGATTTAAGACAGAATCCGACTACCTTGAGCGACAGCTCCGGCCTTAGTCCCTTTACAACTTGAAAGATTGCAAAAAACTTACTAAGGTATACAAGAAAGCTATCCGCGAAAGGATTGTCTTATAAGAAAGCTGTCCTATAAGAAATCTATTTCGTGAAAAATCTGTCCATAGAAATCTTGCGTCTTACGTCTTATGTCTTGCGTCTCGCGTCTTACATCTCGTATATCCCTTCTTTTGTTTCGCGTCTTGCTTCTCGCATCTCGCATCTCACGTCTCACGCTTCTATCATGTATTTATATAATTAGGACATTGCCTTTCTTTTGGTCCCGAAGACTTTTCGTACACTTACATGGAGGGGTACATACATGGAAGGGAAGGAAAGTGGAAAGGCACCATATAGAAAAGAAATAAGGCACGTACCCGTGCCTATGCATCTTACTAAATGCTTAGCTCCGCTAAGCTTCGCTTCTAGTTCTAGTTTCTTCCTCTTCCATCGTCAGAATACTACACTGTTTCAACACTACGTTGCCTCTATATACGCGTACCAACAATACGGTGATATCTATTGCATGGATTTTTTTTTAAAAAAAACTCCTTATCTCTAGCTGCACTATATATAAAGTAGAATATAAAGCTACTGGTTTCATTTGACAATTCTCATTAAGCGATTAACTCTACCCATGATAAATAATTTCAGATGAAAATAGGAAGTTTATGTAATCATTTTATCAAAGTTTGTAAAAAGTATGTAGAATGCACTTGATAATAATAATAGTTTAGTATCTATAGGCTAACGGGTGAATAAAGAATAATTAAGTAATTGAGCTGGCTTTACGCTAATTTATAACCGAATATCTTAATTAATACAAAGTTAATATATTACCGAATTTATGATAAATCCTGAAAAATATATATTCGCGCACTATAAAATATAGCCCATGCTAGTATCTTTTTGAATTCAAACTTAAAACGTTCATAAAGGATTTTAAAATGATTTTGCTACGTAATCAGAGAGAAGTTCAGTCTATGCGAGACCACTTACGACGCGATATATAATTAATAATAGATATTGTTACCATAAAGGCAAAAAGAAATGATCAAAATCATCGTCAGTATAAGTTTTCTGTAGGTAACAAAGTATAGCTGAAATCTAGAAAAGCCTATGAACCACTTTAGAAGCAAGAAAAATTATCGCTACTATATATATGGTTATATATAATTGTGAAAAAATTGAACAATTTGGCTTTTACCTTGAACTTTCCACTAACTTCACATATTTATCCGACTGTTAGCATTGATCACTTGTTGCTTTGTCGCAACCTCACAAACGACCCATTTAAAAGAACTACGACATCGCTCAAACCAGTTAAATATAAGAATAATGTATGAGATGTCGAGAATTAGAAAGTAGAGCACATACTGGCAAAGCGAATGGATTGCCACCATGATAAAGAAGATCAAGTGTAATATCTCTTTTAGGTAAAAAGGCTTTACGACTCGCTACAACAAATGAAAGTTGGTATCATAACTAAATTCTATTAACTTAATTAAAGTATTTGAAAATGATAATTCTGGCAAGAACCTTATAAAAAAAGATTAACTTGGTTATGATATCCAGGTATAATTACATTGTTATTATTTGCTAAACTAGTTTCTAGAAGAACAACTCTATGTTGATGATAAGGAAATCATGGTTTTTTGTAGCTCTCGGCATTTGTTGTACCAGGAGGCGATACTTTCTCATAAGACTGTCTATTAATGAGAACAAAGTACTTACCCATAAGTCATCCTTCTCATGAATATTTATCGTTATTATGATTGTCTGGAAGATTTCTATTTTAGTATTTATCTTTAAATATAGACTGGAATACTATAATACGTTTCAAGTACAAATAGTATAACATTAACTCTTTAAACTTTTTTGTAGATCATCTTAGGTTTTTTTTTTAAAGGTGTATTAGAGTAGTTATAATGGCTTCAAGCTTCATTAAGCTTAAACTTATACGTTTGTTATAAAGAATTTCGATATTTTACCAGAAGATGGTGGAACTTTGTAATGAATTACTAAATATGGAGATACTTAGCCCTTTGTATTAGGATTAAGTTGAGTGAAACTTTCCAGATGAGCTTACAAACTCTAGATGTCGACGAAAATAACGTCTCTACCGATATTCATGATTTCTATGTTAAGTAGGTTAAAATATTCAGGATCGTATACACTTATTTCCTCCTATTTTAAACGATGAGTTATTTAGGAGAGTATTAAATAACTGTAATACCTCGATCCTTTTGGCTATGATACCAGAAAGATTATAGGTTTCGTCAAGAGAGTTCAGGACTATACTAAGGGCGCTTAAGGCTACGCTAAAAGCGCTTAAAGCTACGCTAACAACACTTACATTTACGGGTAAAAGCGTTAAAGCGGTTTTTCATAAGAGCTTAGCTATTCTTAATTTGTAACTATAAGTTTCTATTAATAGAGTTAAGCCGATTATCAAAGTTAGTGTTCATATTTACCATTTGTTATTGGAGATGTGTAAATCATTTTGGCTCGAGTTAATGGTTTATCTTAGTGTGGGTAGACGTGAAAGTTTAAGAAGGCGAATGGGGCGTATGGAACGAGGAAGTCGTTACTGACATAGATGTTAAGATTTCTAAGAGAAGGCGTAAAGGCGTAGTAGGCTTCTATTTGCGATGCGTACACCATAGAGTCGCTGGCGTAGGCAGCACGTTAGAATCTAGGCCTCAAGTAAGCAGTTTTCGCCTGTTTATGGGATATAATTAAGTCTTAAATTTGACATAATAGGCTTGTAACTCCAGTGATAAAATGTGAATCAAGAGTAGCTGATAGGGACATAATCTGAAAATTGTAAAGATGTAAAGAAGTAAAGTTCTTTGGAAAATATACTAGTTTATACTGGTGGCTTTTTGTTTTGTTTTAAAGCTTAGTTAAACAATATAGTCTGTTGCTTTACAGATTTTACTTATAGTTATCAATTATCAATAGAGAATATAAGGTAACTTATTGTTAGATCAGTTGTAGTATTTTATGATGAAGATAGAAGAACTTTAACTAGAGTAGAGCTTAGCGGAGCTAAGTATATAAAATATAACAACTTCAGCCACGTCACATCCTAATACTATATACCAGTCGTTTCCCTTCATCGTAATTATATCTGTACCCCTATCTATATACAATACAAGTTGCCTGTATAGTGTCGATGATGTTGACACTAGATATATCAGTTCTTGTTAAAAGGGTTAAGGAACTAGCTTGGTTAAAATCGATAAGATTAACGTCGTTAAAGCTTCGTAATACTTAGAGCAACACCTTCGCGGTAGTTACATTACTACTACACCAAGCGGAAAAATTTTACGATTTATCAATTGCGAATAATCCAAAAACCCAATCGACAAGAATTAAGATTATTTCAATAAGCGGTTAAAATTGTATATAAATAGCTTGAATTGAGGAATTGATATGGCTTATATCGACTTCTTACACGCCAAGTAAATGATTTCTGCATATAACTATTTTATAAAGAACATTTGCTTATTAGTATAAATTGAATTTATTATAATGATATTCAATAAGAATAGATTATAAGATGATTAGTTTGCTATTAACAGCAACCTAATTCATTCAAACATCATAAAATGCCAATGGTTCATATGAAATGTAAATATTTCCGAAGTTTACAATATAATAACTGGTTTTGATATAGGTGTTTCCATGTGGAAAACCTTAAGCATTATGAATGAATAATGAAAGATTTTATAGATTAAAATTACCATTTTTAAATATTTACGAAACTGGTTTGAATGATTTTCAACTCTTGAAATAACTAATGAGAAACGCTTAGTAATTGATGTAATGGCTCTTTGTAAACCTCAAAGAGTGATAAAATTAGAAAGCCTCGATATATTGACCGCAAAAAAAAAAAATAGATGATTTCATAATCAAGGCTTCCTTATATAAAACTTTTAAAAGGGTTTTAAATAGAAATAGACTAATATTACGGATTGAGATATGCGTGGAAAAGCTATTCAGTAAGGTTGAAGTATGTGATAATGAATAAGGGGGTAGGTAAAAGAACCTTGGTAAATTAGAAGATTGCCAGATTAACTATACTATCTCTGTTAACTGGTACGATTGATTTCATATATGTAAAGACATATATGTTTAAAAGTGATGAAGTGTTTATTTCCTATACTCTAAATAATAGAAAGTAAAACTGTTACACAAATTGTATTTCGAAAAGAAAAGAGAATCACTTGCATTATCGGTTGATTATCCTATAAGATATACTGATACTACAAAACAAAAGTTGCTAGTATTATGACATTAGTCAATTACAGTATAGTACAATTGACTGTATTGATTATAAGTGAACTGTATTCAAAGAACGTTATTGTTAACAATATTTTTACTATATTTTCCGACACATCAATGGGAAGCCCCCACAATTATTAATGCTGCTACTAGTATCATACAAGATTCCCTAACATCGCCAACGAAAACTCTTTAATAGTTCCCTCCATAACTAATGCTAGAGGGTCTAAACTAACTACGCGCGCCCTTAATTCTCCTGTAAAGAATACCTGATCTTTGTAGAATAACTAAGAGCTTTATTAAAAGCGTTAGGTAACTGGACCTCCTCCAAAGGAGAAGGACTCTATTATTTACCAAACTTAGCGTTCTAGAGCCAAATTCTTTTATAAGGTCCTCGATGTGTAAAGGCATGATTTGGAAGTCCGAGAATCTATTTATCGGGTTTACGAATAGGTTACCAACGCTTTCGTTATACGTTGTAACGAATTTAACTTTATAAAGCATTAAACGTTTACGTTACGTATCGTGGTGTACGTTATCGATCACTTCGTAGATAGGAACTTGAGATGTAAATAAATAAGCCTGTATATAAGCCTATAACTCCCCCCCCTTCTATTCTTATACAACCCTATTAAATTCGAATAACTCCCTGAGAGACCTTTCGTACGCTTTTTCCTGCCGCTACCCATACGAAGGCTTAGACTTTACCGGCCTTTTTAAAGAATGAAGGCATGAAACCCTTTATCCTATCTACCCCAACAACTTTATAGGTTATAATAATAGGGCATAATAGGTCTATAGTCTTTTTAACATTGTATAGAATCATTACGTATACGAAGGTCCATTATGATATCACTCGCAACTATCCAAAAAACCACCCTGCGTAAAGTATTATACCTTAAAAAACAGTGGAGGAAAAGGACATATGGGTTTTTGCTAGAGCTTCTAAAAGCTTTAAACGTGATATCAAAAGGTTTTTCTTCTGGTATGTTTTCATAATCCGCAAGTAAATAGACATGTTTCTTCTTAAGTTGGCAGATAGAACTTCTCTAGGCTATATTATACGTTATATCGATATCGTAATGAGACATTAATTCGTTTCTTACAAAAAGATAATGATATTACATTAATTATTGAAAAGAACCTCTATTATATTGTATTAGTTTAAATATGTGTATATATAGAAAACGCTTTCACGTGTAATTTGTATCCGGTTTTGAAAACCTTACGTTGAGGTCACGAATGTATTAAAGGAGAAAATTACAATTGAAATTAAACCCGTACCGATCTGTGTCTAACTGTTGGAAAACGATTAAACTATTTACATGGACTTAACAACTTGAATCGTGTTTTCCTTCATACTTATTAAGGTTTTATGCATTTTTAGCAATAAGAAGTAGTAAAACGCGATAAATAAACGTTAGCGGCTTTATTTTTACTCTAAAAGATATTTATAATACTATATTAGTATACGTGATATTCGTTCGGCTCGGTGCCTTAACTATACGATTCTGGCGAAAAAATACGCCTTTGAACCGTATAAAACGACTCATTAATATTAAAATTACTGTTAACTATTCCATTCGACCTAGAGTAATTGCCCGACAGCTCTTAAACGTAAGGGTAAAAAATATATTCGCATTTCAAGATATGGGATAAAAAAGATTTAACTTTTTAATGAAATACGTTATAACATAAAGTTAACGGTGGAGGCTTTAACTAAAAAAGCTATTCGGACTTGGCTAAACGAGCTGAACATCCGCCTAGCCAACAGGGGCCGTAAGATAAAACCATACTATATTGATATTCGCTAGTACTTTGCCTTCAAAGATACGATACGATTTATATTTTTACGTGTACTTTTAAATTCGACGGTTACGTCACCTTGTACGTCAATACGGTCCCTTTACGTAACCCCAATTTTTCGAATACTATTTTATATAGGGTGGTCAGGATTATCGATACCCGGAAAATGCTAGGTATACGAAATTTCATCGGTAATACCCTTTTTTTCGTTATAAGGTTCGAGACTTATATTATTTACGATGGATTTACTTTATTGGAACAATCCGCCTCTTATCTAGTAAATAAGCCGTCTACGGAGTTTAAATCGAATACAATTAGGCATAAATTCTCCAAAGCTATAAATATCAATGTTCAATCTACAAAACCTCGAAGAATTGAGACCTAATTTATTATAACAGCCTTAATGTAAACATTTTGTAATAAGAGCCTCCCGAAAATTAATTCGGCTACGATTATGTCTAAATTCGAGCTTCAACTATTCCTTAACACCGCTTCCGACTAATGAAATATAACGGGTCCTATAAACTGGAATTATATAATGGATAGAGAGATTATAGCCCTTTCATATTTATTCAATATTGATATTGCGAATTATTAGGTATAACTTTACCAAATACATATAAGGCTATTAGACGTTACCGAAAATCAAACATAAATACGAAATTTAGGATTATTTGAATAAATATAGGTAAAAAAGTAATTATAAATCAAGTTTTACTTATAGGTTACACGGATAAGAGCGTTAATATCATCGACATATAAAAGCTTTAATATAAAAGATAAGATAAAGAATAAAATTTTATATAACGTTATTCGATATACAATCTTTTTTTTTGCTAATTCGAAATTGGGGAGGTTTTACCATTATATAAAAGGGATGACGTAAATGAATCTTGGTAATTCGACTTGGATTTTTTCTTTTTACGTTAGAAAAGGGGCCTTTCTCATTCTTATAGAATAACATGTGAGTTTCGAGCATTATTTTTTGTAATAACGTGATTACGAAATCGATATAATTCAAGTATACATAAACCAATTTACTAATAGAGAACAAACGAAAATTTTGATTGAATAACAAGGATTTAAAAATATTTTCGGTAAAGACATTAACTTTTTGTACAACTAGACGGATCGAAATTTAATTAACGTGCGTGAAGGATGTGCGTTGGACACCTAAACTCTTACATTTAATATATACTTTAATCATAAGGTAGAAGTTTTTACATACTATTTGGAAGACTTTCTCGACTTTACTATTATGAATATTACGGAAATTATTACGAAGATTTGACTCATTTTCAATAATAACCTGCATTACAAAATTTTAATAATGAATCCTTTAACGCGCTGGTCTCATATATTACCAATATCGTGTAGTAAAATGCTGAAAATCTGTTTACTATGGTTTTGAAACCTAATATTTTTTAGAGTAACCTTTTCATTACGCGCGTCCGATATCGAATACGAAATAGTAATATCCTAGTAGGCAAAATCTCTCGTTCGACTGTGATTTAATAACTTTTACGCGGTTTGAAACCCCATTCAAATATACGTTAAAGTTATAGAGTGATAAATTCCTCAATTGGATTGGTTTCGCAATTCTATAAGGAAATAGGAAACAATACGGTTACATGATATAGGGTTTATTAAAGGCAGAAGAGTTTTAGCCGAAGTGTAATGGGTATTTGTTAATTAATGAAAGAATAAACTTAATCAAACCGCTCATTTCACGAAGGTATATGTAATTATTTACTGGTAAGAGTTTGCTTTATTGTTTCGGTTTTTTTTACTTAAAATAAGACTTCATTTCGTTTTTAATATTCATCAATAAATTTTAATATTTCGAAATAATATTTCAATAAGTCTTTAATTGTCGACAATGTTGACAACGAATTCCTAAATAGTTGGGATATGTTCGATTGTATTATATTTAAGGATTGGACATTCACGAAGAAAATATTTATGATTATATTATTATAATTTGTAATATATTAAACGAATTTCACGATATAATTGTAGGTTTATTTAAAGCGTAGTAAAGTTTTATTATAGGTTTTTGTTTCGTACAATTTATAGCAAATGTTTGTGATTAGGGGTCTTTTTATAAGTATGGTGATAATCGAAAGTGTTTATTGTACTGAAATTAGATCACCAGGACTTATTATAACCACGTTCGTAAAAGTTCATTGTTTCAATCCCGGTTTGTTTTAAGGGGTTAAAACGTATTGTAATCTGGAGGATATCCTAGTTGTTTATTACCAAAAGCTTTGCTAGCGTTTAATATAGGTGGAAACGCCTCAATAGTTTATTTTAAACCTCGTTTCGTTTTTTATTAATGATATCAAATTCGTTCCAATCGAAAGTAAAGTCGTATCGATTTTTTACGTAATCTATAGCGCGTTTTCGACGCCTCATCTTGCTACTATTTTATCTAAAAGATACAAAGTTTAAAGTTTCATCGAAGTTTACTCACCAGTATTAAAATCCTTTTAATATGTAAGATATCAAGGGTTCGATATTAAACGGTAATAATAAGGGTTTTTTTTAATTTCGAGAACTTTTAAACCCACATTTTTTTTGGGTTTCCATATAATTTATACATTTCATTTCGTTAAGCTTTATTTTAAGCGAGTTTTGATTCATGTCGATGACATATTTTGTATATGGACTTAGATTTTTTCAAAGCCCCATATTACTGGACTTGACATTAATTTACGAAAGGCGAACTTATAGGTAACTAATAATAAGTTCAATTTCGTCTCGGAAAAGTCTAAGTTTAAACATATTACTTAACGCTAAGATATTACCAACTTCACGAAACTTGGAAATTCTCTTATTTTTAACACTTTAAAATCGATTCATTCGGTTCTGAATCCGTTTCCAGATATCGAACTTACCGGTATATAATAATTTAGGTTTGAATTAGACTAAACCTTATTTAGGCGGGTATACGTCGGAAAATATTTGATAAAGACGTTAAAGGTCGCCTATTATTACAAAAACCTTTCGCATATGAAGCACGGAACTCTGTTACACCTCTTACGTATAATTTCTGCCGCCGGAGTCGTACTCATATTTACTTATTACGCCGAAAATTGGGACTTTAGATATGGATGAAAATGCTTCGAGTAATAAATTATGGTCGCGTTAATCGCTACGGTAAGAGCGGTTGCCCAGTTATATAGTATTTGGTTTAAGGTCGTCTCCTTTAAAAATTCTGCTTTACCTTTAAGTAAAGTCTTTTTTGTTGGAATAGTAGTAATTGCAGTGCAGTAAGTCAACTTTACTGTAAGTAAAGTTGAATTTACTGATTACAAGTTGACTATGTTATTTGGCGGGTCTACTGTATTGACTACAAATCAAGTAAAGTATGCGCTCACTTCATATTAGGGCGTGTGCCAAGGAATTAGCCATACAAATTACTGTGCAGACCGGCTAGTGATCTACCAAACTAAAAACAATATATATACTACTTAAATACACAATACTACTATTACTTCGGCTAATCGAATCGACAAATTTGCAACATCTAAAGCCCTACCAACACTAATCAGTGTTTATTAGATTAAGTACAGATAAGCTAAGAAGAAGAAAAGGCTACTTTCTGGTTACGCTTTACGTTAAACGGCGGCTAGAGTAGAGCAATGATTTTTGCAAAGAGCCTCTATCAGGACTGCGTCAATCCTCAACGGTAGGAAAATATAAAAAAAACTTCTAGTTTACGTTAGTTTACAACGGCAATCTAGAAGTAATCGACGGTAACGCTACTTGAAAACACCAAGAAACCGTTATAGATCCTTCGTAAAAAAAAGCGTTAATAATAACCTCTAAAAGTCTCGAAACGTCAAGTTGATAAACAGCTAAGTTAATACTACTACGGGTGTTACTATTTCAAAAACGACCAAGTCTCACACCATTTTACCACTAATAACAAACGACTTTCAATTTTACCATTCACATAAACCTTTACCTTCAACACGAAGTTATCCTCTTAACTTTGCTCTTTCCAACTTTTTTGCTAATTTAATCGTTAAGATCGCTGTTTTGAGCGAAAATATTAAAAATAGTTTAGTTGCGTTAAAAAATTCATATCGTGCGACTTTAAGTTCAATCGTTAAGTCCTTACACAAATTAACGCCAAATCACTATATTTCCTCACCCAAACCATTAAATCTTACATTTTGCGTTAGCCAAAACGTTAAAATGGTTACTGCAAGCGTTCAAATTGAAAACATCGCCAACCATTCCAGGAAAAAGGTAATAAAAACCCTCGTACCCCTCTTTTCAAAAAAATTACAACAACGATCTTTAAGGGTCGGATGTCGACAAAGACTCAAAGGAAAAGAATAAAGTTAACTTCATCACCTACTACATCTTCGACTAAAACTGAGGTACAAACCTTAACCGCGATACTCGTGCCTTCCGAAAATACCGCGACTTCTTTGAAGATTGAATGATTAATATATGAAGGTTAATTTAGAAAAGAGTTAAGTCTAGGTTAAAGTCAAAGCTAAAACTACTATTAATTTACCTACACAAAAGAGGAAATACCAATAAATTTTCTTAATTAAATACTTCATAAATTAATGTTGTGCTAATGAGTAATATAGAAGTAATATATTAGTAAAATCAAACTCTGCGATCAAGTACAGGCAGTAGTTACGGGTGTAAACCAATTCGAATACGCTTTATAACGCCTAGATGCCATTTTTGAGGACTTTTCAGTTAATTACAGTCCTTACTTGCGACCGTGATAGTACTTACGCCAAATTCGCTTATTATGAATTCATAAAATGATAACTTTCATAGTGTATATAAAAAATAATGTGTAATGAAAAATTACGTCGATCGTAATTGCAGGCGGCCCTAATGTTCAAAATCTAGTCTGAAGTTTTCGAACTAAAAGTCAAAACCATACTAATGTTAACAAGAGAAAGATTCAGGAGAACCTATTAACCGTAAAAACTATTGTCGTATTAGTAGCGAAAGGTGTTGGATTTATGGAAAATTCGATTATTAGTTAACTTATCACCTTCCGACCAAGCATAATAAATAACAAATAATTTATTATATTTAATACCATACTACTTTAAGGTAAAACACTTGGATCACATTGCTGACTAGAATGGTGAAAAGCTTATTGATGATCATAATAAGCCTAAAAAGGTCACGTGAAATAAAGATAATTCCTCCAACTCGACCTAATAACTAGCCGACCACGCCTTCTTGTACCGTTTAAATGGTAAAAACCCCTATCTTTGCCCTAACTAAACCTTTAACACATTATATATCTTGACTCTTCGCGACCGTTAGGTGGAATATACGTTTTAAGGTATTATACTAAATAAAGGAGTAGCAAGGTGTCACAACCCAAGTATGATAGCGGGTCAGGAAGCAAGCTAGTGTGCAGTTAAGCCCATAGTCCAACATATCAAGCGGGGAACACCTTCCCTTCGTTAGCGAAAATGACTAAGCCAATCATGTGATTAGGATCAGTGGGATCAGCACTGATCCAAGTGATTCAGTACTGAAAACGGTATGAAGGCACGGATATATAAGGACACGGTCATCACTACATAGATAGTATTTCCTTCATAGCTCTTCAGTTGTCAATCTAAATATTCAGTCTCAGTATATTCTGAATAGCCTCACGGCTTTTGATCATTATTTTCACGGTTGCGATATTGTTCACTCAGCACCTCTGCTACCATCTTAATAACATAAACCCTCTGACACCTTCTATATACTCATGGGTATTTAGTGTGATCATTACATAAGGTATTTAATAAAAAGTTATTTACTATACGTGGAATTACAAAAGAAAAGCACTAATATCAGGGAAATCAATCGTCAAAATACTGGCAAAGCCAAATTTAACTTCAGAGCGGGAAAATAACTATCTTTCCTAGCGACAACAATTATTTAGACTGTTATTAAATCGATTACCTTCTATGTCTTCAAGCCATTTACAACTTTCCTCCTTTACTTAGAAAATATAAAAACTTTCGACATCGACGTCGACATTAACGCTATTAAGCTAATCAAGAACAGTCAGAGATTTCCCTTCACCTCTAAGTGGAGGAATCTTGAATTTCATCTTCAAAGAATACAGGTAATGATGTTAAACCTAAAGAAATTAGAAATATGTTAACTACATTAGCATTTTTACTACTCAACTATTAATAGGCTATGCAAAATCTTCAAGTTCACAAGGAATAAAAATGTGGAATACTTTACTTTAAAGGATATTAAAATTTCTTCTATTATTACCAAACGTATATTGAAGCCCTCCGAAAATTGAAGTTTACACTAAAAGACGACAAAGACTTTAATTATGAGATCTTTGTTAAGACGTTTTACTTCGATAATAAACTTATTCTTTATGTTATTCAACTTACAACTTTTTTTCACGAAGTTAAATTCACAAAGTTACTGTCGGCGAAGGATATATAAGAAACGGTAAAAATGTTGTGAATTGACATGTACTTAAATCTACCTAACATCATCGTTTACGATACCGGTACCAACTTTGTAACGGCAAAGTTTCAAACAATGGTCAAAATAATGTTGATTTAGTATGAATGGGTGCCTGTTAAGGCTTACTAGAGTATCGGAAAGATCGAAAAAATATACGCATTACTTCGCAAAACGAGCGATATCCTTACATTGGAAATTGAAAGTTTTACAAACTAGGACAAACATTTTCAAATAGCAGTAAAGAGTCTGGATAATACTGTAAACCCCAATGGTTTAGTGCCACCGCTACTAGTCTTTAAAGAATATTCACTCCTAACGAGTAAATCTCCGCCATCAGTAAGTACCTAGAAGAGGGCTATAACCTATTGCAAAACATTAAAGGAAAAACGGAAAAAATCGGCACGGTATCAGGTTCATAATAACCTTATCAACAGAAACAGCCCCACGACAATCGACATACTTGCTTCACTGCCATAAAGTAAAGGCTTCGTATGATGAGAGCAAGAAAAATGGGATAACCCAGTCAAAATCTTAAATATCGCCAACTCTAAAATAATTATGAAAACTACTAACGGTTTCGTGATGTTTCAAACTACCTAGGTAAAATATTTAATTATGGCGACTGACAATGGTAATTAAAATCTTCAAGTTAGACGAATAAGTTAATACAACCCCCTTATTCCCGAAATCGACAAGCTAATAAAACGTCGCCGACATAGCCGACCATTAAAAAGTAGAAACATTGAAGACAATAAATATACATCGGACAGAATCTAAAATACTACTTGGGTTAGCAGGAAAAATAAGACTAATCAAAACTTAACTGTAAAGCTTCGAGTATAAGGTGTTATTAAAACCTTCGGCAAATTTTTTAGAAAAAAAAAACGATATAGTTGAGATTGATGGACTCCTTACTCGAGAAATTGTATAATTCGCATCCAAAGACGACTTTAATCTTTAAACCCTAAATATCACGATTTTCAAGTCGAGGGTTATTCATAAAATCAAAGGTAAAGCCATGAGGAGGTCGTACAAAAAGTCACATCTGATTGCTTAAAGATATAGTGTTAAAGGAAAAGACTAGATGTTTATGTAATTTTTAACGATTTAAAAGGTTAGCTAGAGTTTTATATTCGTTTTAATAGAAAGTTCATCAGCTAATTCTAAAGGGAAGTTTATTCATAGTAGTCGTGATAAAACATAAACGTATATGTAATCAGCAACTGATCGTTAATAGATCGTCTTATTAAAACTACTATAAGAATTACGTGGAAAATATTCCTTGAGTACGGTTATTCGTTGTATCATGCTACTATGCAAACTAGTTAAAGCAGGCGTTAATGAATTTCTAACTTGATAATTGCATTTTAAGTTAAGACTAAATATAAAGTCTTCAACCTACAACCTGTACTTATTGGTGACCCAAAAAAAGATTTCGGCCTAATGGGTATGTCAAATCACGATACCTTTTCAGTTGATACTATTGGCTTTATGGTATTGTAATAACAAACAATTAAAAACTCGAATTTCTAGAACTATAAGCCGGTTATAACTTTAGCAAAGGGTAATTAATTTGAGTTTAACGAATCGTCAATCCGTATATCTAATATTAATACTTGTTACAAATTTCGTTAAAAGGGCTAGGGTGCTAACTTGCCTACAATTGACAAAACTCCTGTAGCTAGGGTTCAAGAATACTTAAAACAACACCCTCGTGGTAACCACATCATTATTCTGGACCAACCGAATCTACGTACAACATATCGATTGCGAAATTAATATAAAATCTAACGGATAAAGACTTTAACCAACTAAATAAGAAGTTGGAGTGGTAAATGCGAAACTTAAACTAAGGAATCAATATAGTTCTAATTAACCTCTCGAAAGCCAAGTAAATAATCCTTACAGCCGGTTTTTTTTGCGAATAACACAAACCTATCATCATTTGTCAACTTCATAATAACCTTCGTTAATAAAAACAAAAATATTTGTTTAATATAGTCGGAAGTCTAAGTTAATGAACCTTTATCAAATGTGGAAAGAAAAAACGAAACGCTCTAGCTTCAAAAGTTTACGATATATTAGCTGGTTTCGATACAGGTATAGTATTATGGAAAACACTTAACGTCGTCAGCAGGCAACTGAATATTCATTCTATTACAGTGGTAATTTTTACCGACTCTAGAAGCCTATATTAATACCTTTTAAAACTTGTAACCACTATTGAAAACGCTGAATAATCGATATAATGGAATTTCATCAAGGCTATAAAGGTAATGAGACCAAGAAATTTGGATGGATTGATAGCAAATATAGTTCCGTTCATGCCATAAAGAACATATTATCACATAAGGCTTTTAAAAGGTTTGTAAATGATAGTAAACTAAATATACGTTTCGAGGGCTACGTTGACAGGCTATCTGGTAAAATTAGGTTACGTGTAACGAACAGAGATAACCTGGTAAACTGAAAGATTATTATGGAATTGAAGTTGGTAACTTATTTAATAGGTACTGTTCAGTTTGAGATTTGCATTAGCTTGTGGCCAAAGACTTCTTTGTGGGAGTTAATAAAGCCGGAACTTGGAACCGTGGGGTAAAAGAAGGTAATTAGGGTTAATTTGGCTGTGGAATTGATAGGGGTTTAGCTAGTTGACGAGAGCATAGTTTAGTGGTAACCAGAAAAGATGAACCAATCACACTGTCATACGCGTACAAAGAAAAAAGCCGCCAGTATTGAAATAGTAGTAATTGCAGTGCAATAAGTCAAATTTATTACAAGTAAAGTTAACTATACTAGCTGTAAGTTAAGTGTGTTCTTTTATGGGTTTACTGTATTAACTACAAGTTAAATAAAGTATACACCCACTTCATACTAGTGCACAGGCTAAGCAATTAACTATAAAAATTACTATGCAGATCGGTTAGTGGTTAGCCAAACCAAAAACAATACATCCTCCACTTAACCACGCAATAATACTATTACTTCGACCAATCGAATCGATAATATTGCAACGTTTAAAGCCTTAACAATATTTTCAAATAATGAGGTTTTTATTTCGCTTATTGTTTAAAAACCTTTAATACTGGGTACCGCTTAATATGACATATCACGACATCATTTATCTTTTTATTATCGGAGGAAGGGTTTCAAATTTTTACGGATACATTCGTCGATAAACGTAAGATTTATCGTATTATTATTATATTTAAACGTTTTACACAACTTCGAATAACGCTAAAAGCATAAAACGTTCTCTTCGATTTCGGGAACCTTTCTCAGCTACGTTGCCAGCTTTAATCGATCAAGTTTTCACTTCTTTTGCTTAAAATCAATAACAAGTTTCACAATTTTCCGCGACTTATATTGTTAACTTTACGATTCTTTTCCGGGGTTTTTGAATACCTTATAGGCAGGTAAATGAAGGAGGTTATTATTTTAACGTTGAAAAATTAATAATTAAATCATCACTAATATTATACCATAATATTTATTGACGAATAAAATAATATTTCAATAAATAGCGTTATATTGGGTATGAATACGTAGTTTTCCGTAGCGGACGTATAGTTACTAAGGGATCTGGCAGCTTATACTCTATTATATACGTTTTTGATTTAAAGCTTATCGATACGCTCCTGGGTTTTAAAATAATTATTTGCATTACATTAGGCGAGATAATCGTATACGTTAATAATACGTTTGTAATTTAGGGCTTCAAAGGCGATTCCGCCACCTTTTTCCAATACGTTTTCCGATGATTTCACGTTATAATCGAGTTATATTAGGATTCTGTTACATTAAAATGAAACCCGTGGTATATAGGTTTCGATAGGAATGAAGTTACCGAAAATTTCGCGAATATCGATGTTAAGTCTTCCACCCGACTTTTCGATAACAACCAACTATTTACCAATCACGTGAAATCTTTACTCTAACTTCAATTAAAGATTATTGAAAAAGAATAATACTTATAAAAATATGTTCAACTATTTACTTGATATAAACGTTAAGTTTTCAGGTATTCGATCAAATTAAACCCCAAATTCGATAAATTTAAAGGGCTAGATACTTCTTTTTTTCGGTCTTATTATCCAGGCCTTTTTATATTGGTTTTCAGTGATAAAATACCGGTACAGTGATTTTACGTCATATTTTCAACGTCTTTAATATCTTAAAGTGGACGGTCGTTACTTTCGATACAGGTGCGAGTGAAACATCCTTTATTTGATATATTTTCCGACTTTCGTACCGAAATTATAATCTTTGGTCACAATCTTTTAAAAACCCCTTGAATAAACAGAAACCCGATATTTATAGAAAAAAGGTTCTTTTGAACCATGGTAATTTCTAGGCTCTTTTTCCTGTTATAGATTGTTTTGGAAAATGAAACCAAAATTAAATTATAACCTAAAAAGTATATATTTTCACTTGTCGATATTGATACCGTTTTATGCTGGCTAACCTCTTTATACTATATTTACCAGTCTTAGTATATATCCCTATTATCATTACTATATCACTAATAATAAACCGAGAAACCTATCCTTTTACTAACTTTACTACGGTTGTTATTGGGATTTTAACGGCCATCACCTAGCGAATTCATTTTTTCTGAAAAGGGGTAATAGATTCCGAGGTATTATGGTTGGACTTACGAAGGTATACCAAGTAGGTACCAAATAGTATTAACATTTAAGATACTAAGCAAGACTAGAGAAGTTTGTAGAGGTCTTTCGTGCAGGATTTATGCGCATGGTCCGTACATGGTTAGTTATATACCCTTGTATGTGACGTCTGCAGACCGCACTCGGATCGCGCCCGAGCCGGGTACTGCACATCCTGTTATATGCACAGTCACGTAACCTATAGACCCAATAGTTAGTAACCTGAGCCCATAAAATAGAGAAGGATTCGGAGGCAACGAAGGGCGCAGCAATACAGCGGATAATGAAGGCGGCGATGGAGGTAAGAGGCGCGAGCTAATTATAGATAAAATCCGTTTCCCTACCATTATTAACGTCGTTGTCATCACCGCCTACGTTAACTTTAGCTCTTCCGGTAACAGTGCTCCGCTGCGCTAATAACGCCGCGGCCGCGGCCTAAACCGCACCGCCCTCCGTTACTTTAACGGCAACGTGAAAAGGCTGTCGTAAGGTGGCTAAACGCCAGGAAAACGCTTTCATCGCGACAGCGGCATGATAAACATCCAACGGCTTAACAGCATTTAGCGATGACAGAGATACACTCGTCTTTACGCTTTATAACTATCATTTGTTAATATTAAATTCTTTTACACATTATCAAAATTTTTAGGATTTATATACGTGTAAATAATGAATTTAATACTCTCTTTCCCATTAATATAAACCCTGTCGTTAAACCTTATTAATAATAATCGCATGTAATCCGTTAGAAACTACCCCCCGTTAATAGTAATAAAGTAAAGAAAGGTCGCGCAGGTTAGAAAAGATAGGGGAGAGAAGTAGGAGGAGGTCAAAAAGGGGAAGGGGTACTTAAAGTACGTTTAATTTGTTTGGAAACTAGGAATTCCCGCGTACGGGTCCATATACGCTAGGCATTTATACATATTATACGTTCTTTATATAACAGGGCTATTACATGTATTAATATAGGTACTCCAGTTAAAAAGAGTAAGAGTTATAAAGGTATATAGTAGTATTTATTACTTTTGATTATATTTTAATTATATTTTAACAAAATTTTAAAGTTAAGGGTTATGGAGACAGAGGGTCCGTTTTATTTAGAGACGTAACGTATAGGCCACCATGCGTTGACAAGGGTCCCTCAACAACGACTATAATAAACCCCTCAACGCGCATACATTACTATACACGCATTTTACTTACACCCTTCACACGGGCTTTTACCTTGCAATTTTGCTTCATGGGGCCCTCTTCCTTTTGAAAGACCTATACAATTATAACCCTGACGCGAGCAGGCGTCGGGTGAGGATTAAGACGGCCGTTTTTCACTACCCGACCAAGGCTACAGTTTACACGCCTTCAGGTCTCTAAACTGTAGGGTACCCTAAGGTCTTGATTGGAGGGATGGCGAGGGGTTACGGCGGCTCATACCGGCCCCGTCGGCCTCTCGTTACGATCCCTCCCGCCGGTATCTACAGGTATATTCCGTGGCAGCTAGTGCGATACCTTGCCGTTACCCTTGCCCGGTGATAGTACAATACAAAAAAAAAGTTTACTTTGTTGACTACGAGTCAATTGTAGTGGAGTGCCCAATTTAATGTGGGGTACGAACCAAGCAGTTGCCCATACAAAGTAGTATGCAGATCGGCTAGCAGTTTGTCAAACTTAGAAACAATAATTATGCACCGCCTGACCTTGGCAATACTACTTGTTACTTCGCCTACGATGCAAATCGACAAAACGTTGCAACGTCCAAAAACCTATTAATAGTAAGGTTATTTTTTTTTTTTTAACTATCACCGGGCGGTGCCATCTATGAAGTGTAGCACTAGCTGCTACGAAATAAACCTGTAGATACTGGCGGGAGGGATCGTAACCCGGGTCCTCCGGAGACCTGTGCAGGCCCCAGGGCTTCCGAGCCATCCTTCCAGACAAAAACTTAGGGTGCTTTACAATTTAAAGACCCGTAGGTGTGTAAATTGTAGCTTTGGTCCGGCCGGGAAACGGGGCCTTATCAATCCCCGCTCGACGCCTACTTGCGCTGGGGATGCGACTGGATGTGCCTTTGAGAACAGGGCCCCGAAGAGCATAAAGGCAGACAAATAGCCCGTGTGAGGGACGGAAGTGAAACGCGTTGTGGTCACGTATGCTATTGAGCCCCCGTAAAGTATTGTTGGGGGACCCCTATACGTGAGGTAGCCCTTTCGTCGCACGCCCAAAACAAAACTAACAAAAAGAGTACCCTTGTCAACACAAACCCTGCTCACAAACCTTCCCCTATACAACGCTAAAGTACCGCCCTCAACCATAACCAGTAAGCACCCCTGCGCTCCGTGATTGATGACAAGGGTCCCTGTGCTACTGAGAGTAGTGGCGCCTACATGCAAGAGAGGACCCCAATGCGCCATGCGCCGCCGCGCCCAAGCCCGCGCGGTGGGCGACAGTAAGTTTATTATCTGTAAAAGTACAATAAAATTAAACATTAAATATAATTACACAAATCGTAAGTTAGCGGTCATATGTGCGTAAATAAGAAGAAAGGGTAAATTTTTTAATAAGGGTAGCCTCATGGGCCGCCCGCTGGTCTCATTACAAATTGGAATGTGTGTTGTAACAGTAGTAATTGCAGTGCAGTCAGTCAACTGTACTGTCAAGTAAGTTGACTGTACTGACTGCAAGTTATGTATATTGTTTGGTGAGTTGACTGTATTGATTGTAAAGTCAAGTACGGTATGTGCCCACTTTAGACTAGGGTACGGTTTAAGCAATTAACCATACAAACTATTGTGCCCACCGGCTAGCGGTATGGCAAACCTAGAACAATATATACACCACTTGACCACGTAATACTACTGTTACTTCGACTACGATTCGAATCGACAACGTTGTAACGTCTAAAGGCCTATAAGGTAAGGCCTATTAATACTGATTAATGCTTATTAGATTAAGTATAGATTGGCTAGGTAGATGAAAAAGCTATTTTTTTGTTACGTTTTGTGAAATACCCAGGTAAAGGGAAGATTTTACGAAGGGTTTTTATTACTGCGTCGGTTTTTTATGGTATCAAGTAGAGAAAACCTTCAAATTGCGTCAGGTTTTCACGGTAATCCAGAGGTGGCAACGGTATTGCCTGTTGTATTTGCATAGGGGGACGGGACACATATATGATGAAAGCTGGACTGGTACACACCAAGTTTGAGAAGGCACGTGTCCGTGCCACTATATCCTACATACTCAGCTCTATTAAGCAGCTCCTAGTTCTAGTTTCTTCCTCTTTTATCATCAAAATACTACAAATATTCAAGTAATTACATTATCTTCCTAAACTTATTAATAATTGGTCGTTATAACCTAAAGCTAAAAAGCATTAGATATTACCTTTTACTAATCTAAAAAGTTAAAAGGAAGCGTGTTATCAGTCTGGCAATTGCCAGAACAACCTCACTTGCCAATTACAGCTAATTTCGTTGCTTTTCAACTTTACGATTTTCTTCCTCTTTAACCTTATCACTTTTTCTTTTCAACACCGCCGCCGCTACTAACGCCGCCGCTATCATATCATTGCTACGCAAACTTTATAAGTAAGGGTAAGGTACTTATTTTAGGAATTGGTTTGATTATGCCGCAACCTTTGCCGCCAGGACTACGCTAAATTCGTCGCCGTATCGTATAACTAGTTAAAATACAGCTTGTTAAAAAACTTTTTTTCTTTTACAATTCCTATTCCTATCACTTTATCTTAAATGCCTTTACCATGTACTTCTTTTTCAACGACCACCTTTCGTTTTTACACGTTTTTTACTCATATATAAGCCAAAATGAGGGCAATATTAGAATAGGTTAAGCGTTTGTTGAAATGAATGATAGGGATAAATTTAGAGTTTAATAAACGCTTTAATGCTATTAATATAAATTTATAATAATAAATCGAAAACAGCCAATCCAGTACTATAAGCCGATTTGATACCTTTACACGTGAACTTAAGTATTGTCAACATAGCTTTAAGCACCTTTTACGTAACCTCAAACACTCTCAATGTAACTCTAAGCGCCGTTACAATCCTAAACAGCGTCGTGAGAATAAACCTAATCGTTAACGTAGCTACTGTAATCGAGTCATATTTATCATATAATTCTCGACTATTGGTGGTTTTCGCCGCTTAATGTTACAGGCTAGTGCCTGGCTAGTATTACTAGAGATCCAACCCTGGTAGTTCTACACACTCTTACAATGCTCTAGAGTAGGGAGGAAGCCATATAGGAACACGCTTTTACACGTTACATAACCAGATTACACCATCTTAACCTTATAACAATTCCCTAACAGTGACTTTTCCTTTTTCTTTTCATTAAAGTTTATAGATAAAATCCGACCACCTTCAGCGATAGCTCCAGCTTTAGTCCATTTACATATAAACTTCGATTCCTTTCCGATGGTATTTTATCTATTTATTAGCGGTCATAGCTTAGGGTTATATTATTATTTTTCGATCCGTTGAATCTAAACCCCTTAATAATAAAGTAATTTCTCGATGTATACGTTCGGGAGAAGCTTCAAATCGTCTTAAAGGCTTGATACGATGACCTTACGGCTTAATATAAACGTTTTATCAATGTCTTACGTACGAAACTTATCTAACGAAATTAAGTCGTTTGGAAACGCGTTTTGCATTTAAAATACCGGAATACCGACGTACTAAACGCGTTAATAAATACAATTCGATAGCTAAATGTTATCGGTACGTTTACTTTTTTGGGATAATACCCTCTTTAGGAAGTTTCCCCTACGTACGTTATGAACGACGTAATTAATACGCCTTTCCTTATCAGGGACCGCGTTAATTTCTTAAACGACGAAAATTCGAATTTCTTCAATTTTGACTACGATGTCGACACTCCACTTAATGGGCGTTAACGACCTAAAAGTAAACCTTTTCATTAGCCGGTTAAGTTTTCCGGTATCAAATTACGAATTCCGGTATAAAAATCTACGATAATACGTAAATTACGCAAAAACTAAAAGTTCATTAGTACTAAAACGAATTATTTTTACGTTATTTTCAAATAATCAAAGGGCTTTACGAAAACAATTATAAAAAGTTACTATGTTCGCAGAGGCGACGGCGGCACTAGAAACCTTAACACCTTTATAACTATACTTCGCACCTATTATTATAACTTTAACGCGGCCAAAGTTATTATCATTTAATTTACAAATATTAAATAAAAAGTTTATAAGCGATTTTACGTTTTCTTTAACGTTTGAAAGGCGTTATTCGCGAAAAATGGCGGTATAGCTTGGGAATCCGCCGTTAAACTCGTTATTTTAAAGGGAGTTATTAACGATACACTCGCTTAAACGATACTCCCCCTCGATATACCCGTGGATTATAACGAATGGGTCACTTGTACCTAACTTATCGACGTACGTTTTTATAAATTTTATACTCCTTACGGAGGTACTAGTATTATTGCTGTTAGGAGTGTCTCGTGTGTTAAAAATAATAGTAATAACGTATCCACCAAGGATAATTAGGGCGACGTTATTATAATTAACGTAAACGGTTTTCAAGCCGCTTCCAAACAACGAGTTACCTAGATTAACTACTCGGAACTCTTCCGCCATAAGAACTTTAAGCTATAATTACGTTACGATAAGAATAACTATCATATTCGCACCTACTCATGGGATCCGGCGTAACGCCTAAACGGCTTTAACGTTAAAGCCGTTATGAAAATTAATTTTATCTTAGCTCAAGATTTTATCGATCTTTACCAGGGAAAAATGTAACTTTTATTCATAGTCGTATACAAGAGTTAACAGGATTTTAATTCAACTCGATAACTTTGTCTCCACTTTTGAATAACTTCCAATTTATAATAAATTTAGTTTACATTCTTATTCATTTCATTTACATTTTAATAAACATGAATTATAAATATTATAACGTCGGAAATTAATAGCGTTACTAACCGCTTAAAGTTACCGCGTTTTCTTATTTAACTACGACGACTCAGCAAAGCCACGTACCACGCACCCGGTTTTCGCTTACGACTTATTTCTTTTATAACCTTTTTAAATATCGACTTTAAGAAATACCGCTACCGGATATAAGCTTATATAGTTCCCTTTGATAATATAACGTTTTTTTTGGGTAAACCTTAAATAAAGTATTAGTAAATTACTTACGACTTTTCGAAGTATAGATTAACTTCTAAACGAGTCTATAACCATTGCGTTTAGGAGAAGGGGTTCGTGCCCATATAAAAAACGCTGAAAGGGTTCGGCGCTGTTACGTTCAACGTTATTTTACGAAAATTCCGTAAAAACAGAACCGTTATTACGTGATTCGTCGCCGTTTTCTTCAAAGATATTACTAAGGCATTCGCCTCGAAACCAGTCGTTTCCGTTTACGATAAATTTTCCAACAACTTCAAGAAATTCGCCACCTTATTTGACAAGTCCCTTCATAATACATTATCCCTTTACCGCGTCGAAATCAATTACGATATCGTCCTTCATATAGATAACCAAAGTAAACCCCAAAAAGTATCGTAAAGCTCTTCATACGATATATTACGTAAAATGTCAACCGAGTAATTCGAATAAGGTTATATTTGAATTAAAACTTTTTGACGGATATCCTCATACTCTTCCAAAAAAAAAAAAACGAAAATAGTTTACGTTTTTATATCGATTATTGCCGACTCAACTTTATTACGAAAGCAGACCGTTACATATATCCTTTAATCAAGAAAACATTCGCAAATATAACCTAAGTTAAATGTTTTACTAAACTAAATATTAAAACCGATTTTTATAAATCCCGTATTAAAAAGGAAAACGAATAAAAATTGTATTTCGTATACGTTTCGGACTTTTCGAATAGCTTATTACTTCCTTCGGTATTTCTAACGCTCCCGTCACCTTTTAACGGTATATTAATATTTCGTTACGCCTCTTCCTCTTAATTTTTTATTTCTTTTGCCTCGATAATATCTTGATTTATTTAAACGGTACAATTTTAAATGGTTATAATACTTTGGAAATATATTTAGAAAGATTATATCGTTAAAGTTTAATAAGTTTTCAATGTCTTTAGCGTCGCTAAATTTAACCTTATTATTATTCAAACACGAATTCGGCGTATCAAAAACCAAATACTGAAAATTCTTTATAGTGATTGACGTTAGCGTTTGTATAAACCTAAAAAAAACTACGTATTATCTGGGAAACGATAGCTTTTATATCGGTTTTAAAAGTATGAGGTCTCCTTAAATTCGTAAACTTTTACTAATATTTTATCCGTAAATATTTAATCATTATTAAATTATTATTTTAGTTGACCCGTAAGGGCACCATTTTTGGTCAAGGTCCTAAGGAAAAATTTGTTTTCGAATGGCTTAAGCTTAACTTTTTTTCTAATTTATATTCGCCTAATAAAACACCGATCGCGATACTTCTTTAAAAAACGATGATTTCGGTTAGACCTTATAAGGCTATTTTTTTAACGCAATGACCACAGTAACCTACGCGTAATAATTTATTACTTTCTTCATTTTTCTACCATCGAATATAATTACGAAATCCACGATAAGGAGTTACTCGGGATTATAAGCTATTTAAAAGTATGGAACGCGAAGCTCCAATGTATAGCACAACAATTTCCGATTTTGATAAATTATAAAAACCAAAATTACATTATAACTATACGACGAATTTTTAAATTATAAATTCGCTACTTTTAACACCTTTCTTAATTTTATTTTTCATTAATTTATAATGACGCGGCGGATTATATACGGCTCAATACGTTATTACCGAGAAGTTAAAATATTTTCAAAGACCTTTTTGATCTATGTCTTTGAAGTCGAAAAATCCAATTTTTACACCCCGAATAAGCTGTTTTCAAACTATTTCCACGTTTATATATCTCCGGATTTACTGTCGTCGGCGAATTCATTCCGAAAAGTCGTAAACGTTTCACTAATATCGACCTTTAAAACTACTAAAACGCCGTTACTATATGCAATACTATTTATAACCAACTAATCCGCGTAATATATATAAACAACCGATATTTCCTAACGGATATTCGTACCGACAACGATTAAACGTTAAAGGTTTTAATCTAGAAATACTCGGTAAACGATAATAAAGTTTTATGGTTTCGCGATTGTATTTAAATAACTATTTACGAAGCTATTTATTACCGCTTTGGTTGAAGTTACCTTTAATTAAATTCTTATCGGCTACTCTGGTTACCATTTTATTATCACTTTTCTTATCAAAACGTATTTTTAGCCCGGTTAACATTACGTAATTCGTTGCTATTACCGTTACTGCGACGTTTATAAACGTACAATTTATTAGAGAAACTGTCGAAAAGGTCTTTTCATACCACTTCTGATTTCTGAATGGCTTTGAACGATTTTTTTATTGATTTTATAATGAACATATCTTTAAAATATACCATTTACTTACGTTACCTCATAATTATTACAAACAGTTTAAGTAAAACCGTTATCTACAAGGTCATAACTATTATAAACACTAAATCTTACAGGAAACTGTGTTTAAATTGTTATTAGTTATTTTATAGGTTTTCCTATACGTTAGTTAACGACCTTAATTTAAATTGATACGGTAAATTTCAAAAGCCACTTTACAACTTAATTGAGGTAAAATAACGCCTAAATACTACCTTTTACCCCGAAACCAACGATATCATTAAACGCGTAAATTATGAAGTTTTGACGTATTTATGTCTTTTTGTTGTTTATACCTAACTCGACTAAAGTCGTTTATTACTTGACTATTAATAAACGTTAAATAATAAAGACAAAATTACTATTAGTATTAGACCGTTTTTTATAATCCACGGTTATTATGTTAACTGTGGATATTATTATAAATCTTTATAGATAGTATATTTAGGTAGTAGTACATTACGCTATAAGGTATACTCTTGAAGTATGATACGATCACGTGTTATGCTATAGGCTGTACTCTTGCAAAGTATATGATCACGTATCATATTACAGGCTATACTTTTGCAGAGTATATGATAACATAACACGCTGCAGATTATACTCTCATGCGTGGAGCGGTCTAGAAGCAGGTATTCCAGAGTGGTACGCTCTAGGCGAGGGCTTATAAGCTCTCACCTGTAACGTACACCTCTGGATACTTCTTTTTGGACATCATCATCTTTATTATACTACAAATAAAAATTATCTTGATTACTCTTCTAAGTTAACTTTTCATGTGAACAGGTCTTCAGACCCTACCGACACTGATCAGTAGCCAACTTGATTGACTACAGACAGCTTAGGAAGAAGAGACAAGTATTTGTTGAATACCTATAGCGGGATACTATAACGGTACCAACTGTTTGTATTTTAACACTAAGCCTTATAAAAACCATACGGGAGTGTTAAATTACGCGGGAGAGCCGAGAAACCCGAAGCGTTATAAGACTATAAGATCTGGAGTAACTTCGAAAAGATCCGCCCCGTTCCGTCAACCACCAACTTATATTGGTACTCTGAACGATTAACCTAGGTCCTTTTTAAAAGGCTTCCTATTACGCATCAGGCTACGTAAGCCAAATTTCAAAGTTCTCTGGAACCCTTTACTGGGATCTACCGGATAACAGGCTACGCAAGCTAAAACCACCAAGTTTCGGAACCCTTTGCTAGGACTCACCCGATTTTTCGCCTCAACTAACATCTGTTGTATATAAACAATTAACTCGATAGCCTTAGCAATATCAGTTGCACACCAAATAACCAACCGATCCCTTTACAAATTTTTGCTATGGTATGCTAATACGGATAGACTAATGCACATTAGAGCGTACAAATAACTTGATATTTCCCTTGCTTTACCTAATTTCCCACACCCGCCCTGTTTGTTCCCAGTTTTCTCATATTCTCCCTGTACATTTTAGGTTTAGTAACTGTAACGTTTTAAGTTTTACTAGCTGCTTGGCTAGTATGGTGCTACTAAGCGCTAGCAAATCTTTCTCGTGTTCGCTTTACTTTTTCAATTTCGTTTTCCTTGTTTGTTTTAAGTTTATTCGAGTTTTTTCCAGCCACTTGGCTAGTGTGGAGTTACCACACGCTAAAAAAACCTTTTTACGTTCGCTTTTTTTCTTTTTTAGTTTCGTTTGCCCCATTTGTTCTAAGTTTATTTAAGTTTTTCCAGCCGCTTAGCTAGTATGAATTAGCAAGCGCTAAAACATATGATGGCTCCACCAGTAACGGATCTGACAAACGCCAACGAATATATAAAGTACCTCTTTATATACACGTCGTTTCGAAGCAGTATCCTTAAACATTTGGACCTTAACATTTGGAATAACAAAATCGAGGCTCCAGTAAAGAATTTGAGTCCCTATATGGTAAATATATACGTTACAAGAATTATTTTTGATTATTGCAGTTGCGAATTTAGAAGGCGCGAATTTTTTGACGGCTTTACGGAGAACTTTGCGTACTGGTTACTAGGCATATGACAAATAGTGGATGGAACGATTACAAGAATCCTATAAAGACAATTACAAAGCAAAGGTATTAATACATCTAGTGGATATAACCGTATCGCAAAATCCCTGTTTGTAACGACTCAGTTTATACATATGTCTAAATGGATGGATCAAAAAGTTATAAAATGAGATTTCGTGGAAGGATACTACCTGCAAAAGCGAAAGAAACACCTGATAAAGTAGAGCTCTAAAGAACCACCACCACAAAAAGGAAAAGGAATACCAGGAAAGGATAGCCTATATGGCCCGCAAGAAAGAAAACAAATGCAAGAAAAGGAAAGGCCAGATATACAGTCTGGAACGCAAGGAAGAAAAGAACTGCTAGGGAAAGTAGGCCTATGTGAGCTATAAGAAGGAAAAGAACTACCAGGGAAGACCTGTGTGTACAGTCCAAGCTACAGCTTTAAGGCGAAGGAGGGCTACGAAAGCAAAAGAAATAAGGCCTAGATACACATTTTAGGCCGCAACCTTAAAAAGAAAGGAGGCTACAGGAAAAGGAAGACTTATGTGTGCAACTCAAACCGCACTCTCAGGAAAAGAAAGAAATACAGGAGAAAAGAGGGACAGGTTCAAAATCCAGGCCACACCCTTAAGAAAAGGAGGGGCCAAGTACGCAATCCAAATCACAGCCTCGAGACTAAGGAAGGCTGCGGAAAAAAAGAGAAGAAAAAGGGCTATAGGAGGAGGAAAGCTTGTATGTACAACCCAAACCACACCTTCAAAAAAAAGGAAGAAAAATAAAAGATTGCCCTTACACGCTTCCAGGAGAAAGAAGGGCTGGCTACGTATTCCTGGCCACGACCTTAAGAAAAGGAAGGGCTAGGTACAAAGTCCGAGCCACAGCAGCAGGAAGAAGGAGAGCTGGAAAAGAAGGAGGCGAAGGAAGATCTGGATACCATACGCTTTCAAAAGAAAGAAGGTTTAGATACATAGTTTGGGCCGCAGCTGCAAGGGAGAGGGAAAGGTCTATAAAAAGAGGAAGGGCAAGATCTACCACATACGTATTTTCCAACCGACCACGAATTACAGGATCTGCCACAAATACAACTTCCAGCCAACCACAAATCACAAGATCTGTTACATACGCATTTTTCGACCAACCATGAATCACAGTATCTGCCATAAATACAACAAACGCACCGTTTACTTCTTTCAAAATCTGCTACACCACACAAATCCGAGCCGATACTTAAGGAGGAGGAGTGGCCAGATGCTTTATACGCAACTAAGCCCCTATACGACAACAAAAACGCTTCAGTCACCACGGAAATAAGTCACCTACCCACGAAAACAAGTCACCTACTTACGAAAACAAGCGCTTTTGTCACGATAAAAACAAGCCACCGAAAGCAATATTTTACCACTATCACACACGTACAACACCTTGACGTACGTATTCAAAATATGTATAATGCTTTTAATACTTAATACAACCATCGACGTTACGAGGAAGGTAACATAACCTAATTTGTAAGACATTACTGATTTGTTATAAGTAAAAGAACGAAGAAAAGAAAGAAGTTTTGCCCAAAACGATGGCATATACCACTATAAATACTGGATCCGGAATATCACCATACCACTATCACTATCAATTAAGGAATATCGTTATTATACAACTAATACGGACCGCACCACTTATACTATCATTACTGGATTACGGATACGAACCAAAGCAATACTGTTACTACTGGATACGGAACGTATAAATAAAGAAAAGATTGCCTATATGGATATTATTATATATCTTTATAGATAGTATATTTAGGTAGAAGTACATTACTTTGTAAGATACAATTCTGAAGTATGATACGATCACGTGTTATGCTATAGGCTGTACTCTTGCAGAGTATATAATCACGTGTCATATTAAAAGCTATACTTTTACAGAGTATATGATAATATGACACGATACAGATTATACTTTCATGCGTGGAGCGGTCTAGAAGCAGGTATTCTAGAGTGGTACGCTCTAGGCGAGGGCTTATAAGCCCTCACCTGTAACGTACACCTCTGTATACTTCTTCTTAGACATTATCATCTTTATTATACTACAAATACCAATTATCTTAATTACTCTTTTTAGTTAACTTTTCACGTGAACAGGTCTTTGGACCCTACCGACATCTACCTTATATAACTAGTATAACGTTCCCTCGTCCTAGTTATAATACTATACACGAAAGCCGAATATTTCATTTAATGTATTCGAAAAGTTATAAAATTCGTATAAGCTGTAATAGAGACTACGTAATAACGTATAAAGGAAGTCACTAATAAACGGCGTTCTCTTTTAAAACAATTTTAGGTCGACGACAATGTTTAATTTTGATTAAAATCCATAAGTTAAACAATTTTTTTAAAAAGTTAAGTTAATTTTACGATAATTATTGTGCAACTCATATAATCAACCTTTATATTATTAAACTCAACGTATAGGGAGGGAAATATCCTCAATTTCATGTAAATTAATTCGTACGATACGTTTTCAATCTTTTTTCAAATTAATAAACTTATAAATTTTAGCCGTAAGCCGTAAATATTACCGGTAACGATGGCGAAAAGAAACTAAAATTATACGTCGAAAGTATATTACGGGCCTATAATAAACCCTAAGTTGAACGTATTCGGCTTTATAAGTTATCGAAACGGTAGGTTTTAATTAAATGAGTAAGTTATATATACTTAATATAAAATCCGTTTTTAAGCTTTTTAACATAATACTTAATACTTTCGAATCGCGTTACGAATTAGCCAAATATAACGACGCGCCCTTACGCTTAGTCTGTAAACGGGTTTAACGCTTTACATTTTACTTTATAAAATAGAGTGGCGTATAAACCGCTAATAAATGGGTAACGAGTAAACGTATTGGTATTAATAAAAACCGAACGATAATAAAGTATACTCGAACATATTTTTAAACTCCTCGTCCGAATCCTTATCCAAAAGCTTTTTATCCATTTTAAATAGCTTACCTAACTTTACGTTTATATGGCCTAATTTCGCGTTAATACGTTCCGAAACCTTAGTAAGCTTTTAGGTCGCTTTTAACTACGTTTCTTAATCGTTCGTTAACCACGTTTTTTTACTTTTTTTACCTTAATACGAAAAACTTACTTAAGTATTATAGTTTTCATTTATTATTTATACAACCCGTCAGCTACCAGAGTATATTGAAGTGGAAAATATAAAGCCCGCCCCACCTCAAATACCTACATTTCGCTTCATAGTATGTTGACCTCTTGTAGCCTTTTTAGCAGCGATTACCTAGGTTTATACGCTTTTTATCCATTCGTTAATACTTGTAAAACGGATTACGAAAACCTTAACTTACCCTGGTTTTAAGTATCGAACGCTAAACACGCCTCGGATAGCTTTGTTACAACCTTATTCATATCGGTATTCATATTTAAAGGCGTATAAAAATAATTAAAGTTACGGCTTATAGCACCAACGGAATAAAACCGGTATCAAAAATTAATATTTAACCGCTTGTTAGCAACTTTGTCGCGGTTATTTGAATTACTTACCTTCGGTTTCCTAATAAAGCGTCTTCAAATTATACGCTATCCTATAAATGTATTTAAAGTATATTTATTTACGAGTCTCTTTAGGATAAATTTTAATAGCCTGTAGAGAAAGGAATCCTATACTCGTTGGTGAAACTCAAGTAATTTTCGAGAAACCGAACCTACGTCTTTAATAGCTTTATCGACCTTTACGACTAGTGAAAGATTTATTATATAGGATTACAAGAGAGGAAAGCTGTTATACCCGATATTTTAATAGCTAATAAAGTTATGAAAAGAGTTGTAATACCTGGTATTATAATGTTGGTAGTACCATAAGGAAAGGGTTAAAGGTTAGATAAAAGTTTTGTTTTTAAAACGGAAGTTTACAGACTATTTATAGGGGGGGCGTTAGTGCATCTTTTATATAACGCTTCGGCCTGGCACTTTTCACACAATACCACGACGTTTCAGACGGTGCGCTCGCCCTCTTTTGTACCTTCCACACCGCGTATTAAAATAAAACAAAAAGGGGAGTAGGGGTCTCGGGGTATCTTTAGGGGTGATGTTATAGGCTAGTGCTTAGCTAGTATTACCAGGGATCCAACTCTGATAGTTTTATACGCTCCTACGATGCTTTCAAGTAGGGAGAAATCTGTATATGGATACGCTTTCACACGTCACGTAACCTAGTTACACCATCTTATCTTTATAGCAGCTCCCTAGCAGGGATTTCTCCTTTCCGTATTCATCAAGGTTTATAGACAGAATCCGACCACCTTGAGCGACAGCTCCGGCCTTAGTTCCTTTACACTTAAAACGTAAAGAAACCAATGTATATAATTTTAAACACCGTAATCCCCTCGATATGTGCTTTATTATAGTCAATCGCGATATATTTTGCCAACTTGTTTAGCTTTTCATCTTGTTTGAAAAGTTTCATTTAGCTTGATCCTAAGCTAAAAGACTAAATATTTTTCTTTGTTGACAGGCTTTTATTATTGCAACGTAGTCGATTCGAATCATTATAGTCGAATTAACTGGTACTGTATTGAAATTGGTTGTGGTTTATAAGTTCTAAGTTTGGCGGACTACTAGCTGGTCTGCATACTAATTTGTATGGCCAAACGCTTTGGCCTGTACCCCAATTTGAAGTGGGCACCTACTGCACTGCACTTGCAGTCTGTGTAGTCAAACTCAAAAACTACAGTCAATTTGCATTACGTACAATCACTTTTACTGTAAGTAATGTTGACTTGACTATACTGAATTTGACTGCTATTCTAACATTATTGTTTAATATTATGTTCTAACATTTACTTATTTTTCAGTAAAACATTAAAATTTAAACGAAAGGCATTTAGATTTGAGTTTCGTGTATCTCAAAGTTGTTATAAATATTTTAACGTAACGTTTTCAACTAAATTAAGGTCTCGTTAGGAATAAATTTAAAGAACTGACATTTTTTACGAGACTTATAAATAACGAATATAATTTTCGTGATACATTTGAAACAAACTCAGGTATATCAAAATAATAGGTATTTTCGATTGTAGTAATACAAATTAATTTAGCATTAAAATCGATATATAAATTTAACTCAATTGAAATACTTAGGAAAATCATTGTTTGTCCAATTGTAAACAAGCCTTTTGAAAATATACGTATCAAATTCATTAATTTAAAACAATTTTGTTCGTTATCATAGACCATCGATACCTGTATTACGATCTTATCATTAAAGATCATCGTAAAAAGTAACATTTGCGATAATCGTAAGAAAAAACCCAGTATGAGAAGGCAAGTTTGTACAAAGAAACAAAAGAAATAATAACAACCCTGGTTAAAGTGGTTATTTTGTTTGCAACTGCAACTATAAGTTTCGGAATCGTGATCGTAAGCCTTGTGAGGTTTATCATAAGCTTCGCGAAAAACGTCGCAATGCGATGGCTACGACGACTATAAAGCTTACCGTTGCAATAATAATAATCGCTGCGACCACAACCATTGGCGTGAATACCTTAATAATATTTAGTTTAATAAGAAGAATATTAACTATTCTTACCAAAGCGAATCCAAACGTTTATATTTACACTCTTAAATAAGTAAAGTAAACTTTATAACAAAAACCTTTATTTTTCGAATTAACGTATTTACATATATTGTGACAAGATTTATAAATCGTATAGTACCCTCTTTAGTCATTTAAGGAGTTGTTATTCAATAATAACCTTAACCTTACGCGTTATTTAAAGGATAGTTAGTTATATAAACTGTTATGCTGAAAATATAGGCTTAAAGGATGCCAGCATAAAGGATATCACGTTATATGCCAAAAATTTGGAAGTTATCGTAACTAAACCAATTAACGAGGAAGCCCCTCTTTTTATGAACGGCTATCGTTATTTATAGGTAACCGTGCGTAACTCGATTTAAGGCCTAAATTATATCTTATACTGAGATATTAGTATGGGCAAGGATTTCGTTGCTGAGATATAGTTAGATTGATATTTATCTAATTATGTCTAAATTATCGTTTTTGGAGATAAATTCTAAAGGATTTAAGAAGTTATAGGATTTTAATTAAATTTACCAATCAAGATCGTTCAAAATTCATAACTTCTAACTATAAAACCGATAACATTCCCAAAATTTTCAGGGAAACAGCTGGAGCCTAGATTGTAACCCGTGTGAATTTCGGTGCCTTATTATTTAAAAACTGGCTTAACCCTACAAAGACGATATCCCTATATGAAAGACCGTAATGCGTTGTAAAAATGACCCTTTTAAATTACCATTTACTATTTACAAAGCCCTTATAAATTTCATAATATGAAAAGTTTTTACTAAAGTTACTATTGATACCGTGTTGCTAATGCAAACTATTTATCATCCTATTAAGTGCGCAAGATTTCCTGAAAAGGTTTATTTATATTCACAGTTTAAGATCCATATGTACTTAATTGTTTGATAAACTATACTATCCTTCACGTCATGTTATTTCATAATCCAACCAACTCTACAACTAATATCCTAAATACATGCGTTTTAAAACGATAACAAAATGTGAAAATATCATTTACTTTTATATTAGTTGGATTAATACGTTATAAGCCTTTAAATAAGTTGCAGGAGTTAAAAATATGGTATTCGAGATAAACTAGTATATACAGAAGACTATTAGGGGTCATCTAATAACTCTTTTCGTACAGGCGAGTTAGGCTCCAAGATTCTATTTATAGAAGCCTAATTTAGACTCGATTCCCATACGGTTAAAAAATCCCCCAAAAACGGGATTTCGCTTTATCACAAAGGCTTTCGTTGACCCTTAGTGTAGCATATCATTCCTGGACGTAATTACTAGCTAACTTTAAAATCTTACTGAAGTAGAACAAGATTTTATGAAAACAATACAATAACCCAATATTGTAAAACAATGTGATCAAATTAATATTAACGGCTTTTCGGCCTTATTTAATATAAAAACTCCAGATAATACGCTTATACTAAGAACTTAACACGACGTATATATTAACGTTATACATGTCTCTAACGCTATCAAATTCACAAGAATTTGTGATAGATTCCCAAATATTCAAAAGAACTCGAGCTTTGTCAAACTATCTTTTGAACAAATAACAAAAATTTCTCTTATCAAATGTAAATAAAGGATCAGACTCAATAAATATTTCTATCTTATTTCATGCAGTAATAAATCCATACTGAACTAATAGATCGATAGTCTATATAAACAAGGTCTTATGGAATATGTCTATAATATATATTATTTCTCTTTAATTATATTCGAAATTGCGAGGAAACTATATAACGATTTTCAAGACCGCAAAATCGTAAACCTTGGGCTTTTAAATAAATTAGTGATACCTAATGTTAATCTACACTTTTTATCAACAGATATTATTAATTCTTTATGAAAGGCCAAATCAATTTCCGTAGTCAAAGCTTTAAATATTTTCTCTCAGTTGTTTATGCACACAGATTACAAAAATCATGCTACTTTCATTAGTTACTTCGGCTTCAAACTTGATAAGTTTACACCTATAATATTTATTAATTCACTAACTTTGACTTAACGTAATTATGAACCGTACATTGAAGTAGTATAGTATTTTTTGCCTAGTATTAATCGATAATATAGTAATCTTTTCAAATAATTTCAAAAAAAAAAAAATTATTGGGTGTAAAACTTCTCATCATTCATTAAATTTTAAATTTTGTTGTTGGACAAAAAAATATATCAAGAATTATAATCCATGAAACTAATTGGTGTTAATATTGACGGACTGAGGCTTTTGACTATAATTAAATATATATAAAACATTAAAAATTGAATATTTCTAATAACTTTTGAAGATTTGGAAATATATCTGAGCGTTATTGGATTTTAATTCTTTATAATACCTTACTTTTATTATTGTTCATACTTGTATAGAAGTTAAAAACGGAATTTTTAGCTATAAAATGTAAATCTAGAGGTGTTAAAAATAATAACCGTAACAAACGTATATATTATACTCAAACTACGAAAATTACGTTCATAATCTAGGGAAAAAAGCTTTTGTTACCTGATAGGAGTACGTATGTGATAAGTTAAGTTTGAATTACATAAATCTTATTCGACTAATATTTCTCTTAACCAATAAAATTTTGAAAAGAAATTTCGATGTTATGTTATTCCAGCTTAAGTCAAAATATATGTAGAAACAAAGGTATATAATCTCAGAGAAAGCTATTTAGCTAGTTATATTTTTTGATAAAATTCTTTATCAAGGCAAAATTATATTTCGGCTTATTGTGATACGTGAAAGTATAAATCATTCAGAAATATTAACGATTGGAACCAATCTTCGTTGGAAACTAATATCCTATAATGATTTCTACAACTTATAAGTCTAGTATAGACATAGTAAATAAAACATCGCTTAATACAACTTCCATAGAAAAAGTGAATAAACGAATTATTGATACGACAATCCATTTTGATATATATAAACATAATGTTCTTCATATTTTATAATGTTCCAACTTGATTTCAAATGCTTCATTGCAGATTTTAACACCATTAACGACAATTTCAAAATATTAGATAATGTATTTCTTTACGACCAAATCTTTCACTCCCTTTTACTAATTATATCCGACACATTTAATTAAACTTTTTATGTTGCCGAAATGATATTACCAAATAAAATTCGTTTTGAATTTTGGTTAATGTATGAAGAAAGCTTTGTAATATATTATCATTTATTACTCAATTTGAGATTAAAAAGATAATACGAATAAAGAAAGTTTTAGAAGTTTTAAAATAGGGTACCCATTTCGCCTGGTTAATCACCTACTTTATAACTACAATTCAGTGGGTTGTGAAAATTGGTTATTGTAAGCCAACCCAATTGAAATATTTTTTATCATACATACAATGACAAATACTATTTCAGTTTGTACAGTATAATATTTCAATAAACGGTCCATAATTTAGATATAAATATAGAATGATAGAAAAATAATATCGGTTTTTTTTTTTTACAGGTTGTTATATAAAGATAACTAGAAATATATTAGTAGTTTATTGCCGGTTTAGGCTTTAGAAAAGATTATATGTATTGTTTATATAAACTTCGCTAAAACGTTACTAGCTGTTTGATCCGTTACTACCTTTTAAGCCCTATCAAATCATAAAAGTTCGACTTTATTATACCAGTAACTTGTAAAATATTGAAACGTATTATTCTTTTACTTTGACATACCATATATACAGCAGCTTATTATATATAATTTTTATTTATATATTGATGACCATTTAATTAATTATGCACCTACTAAACTTTCTCGAATTGTTAATGATTTTTTTTGGGCGTTTATTTAAATACAACAGGTACAATCACTTAGCACACACTCAATAATGAAGCTACTATAGGGCTAGTTAGTACTTGGTTAAACTTCAAGTACTGAACCTCTCAACACCAAGGATAAGGAATTCACATAAGGAATTCACCGGAGATATAGATATCTCTAAGAGGCACTAGTATTTACTAGTGCAAGTACTAGTATTGACTAGTATGGAGGATCAGAATAAAGATTCTGTCTGGGCTAGTACTTACTTGTATACATTAGTATTGACTAATATGGAGTCTCGACTTTTGATTGAGATTTCTATGATGATAAAATTGATCATATATCAAGTTCTCTATGTAGATTTTAGAATACTTGAATCTATAAGCCTACCCAATATCTTCTTGTATAGTACCTTCAACAACTTTTGACAAAATTTTATTAAAAGGCTTTAGTATAAAGCTTGTAGTACCTTCAACAACTTTTGAGCAAATTTTATAGAAAGGCTTTAGTATAAAGCTCAAAATAATAATGGTATATTGAGATTACGTTCCTAGTAAAGTTGGAAAGAAAACCATGTGATTAAATTTACCTTTCTATACCATATAACTAATTTTTTTTGGTAGATCCTTAGATCGTTGCAAAATTGATGATTCAAATCGTGGTCTAAGTAACTGTAGTATTGCATTGGTCAAGTGGTGGATGTATTCTTCTTGGCTTGTCAGACCGCTAGATGATCTTCACAGTAATTTGTATAGCTAATTGCTTGGCCCGTACTCTGATGTAAAGTGCAGCATATTATACTCAACTTGCACCTAATGCGGTAAGTTTACATAAACAATACACTTAACTTACAGTTCAGTCAACTTTACTGTAAGCAAAGTTAACCTACTATACTATATGTAGTACAATTCCAACACTGGCGGCTTCTTAGTTCGTGCGTTTACGCTAGTGTGGTTAACCAATCTTTTCCGGTTAATGCTAAACAACAACCTTATCACCTTGCCAACCCCCTGTCAATTTCAATTGACTTTCATACTGAATTACACCCAATTGCATGTAAATTAACCTTATTTGATGTTAATTACTCCGAGGTCTGAGTTTATTAACTCCTACAAAAAGTTCGTCCGCTACAAGCCTTCGTAAATCTTTACTTTAGCCGTGCCAGTCAAATAGGTTGCCATCGCAGCCTTCACTTCCCTGGCAGTCTTCCAGTCTATCGGTACAATCGCCGGAACGTGACTTATGCTTACCAGGAGGCCTATTACCATAGCTTTCGATGTGTATATTCAGCTTATTGCTATCCACAAATCTTTCCAGGGCCTTATTTAACACTGCCTTCGTCATAGCATATGTAAAATTGATTTTGCCGTTAATCGATCGGAATTCATTAATCTTCCTCCCTTTGTATGCTTAACGAAGTGTTATCACGTCGATTATCAAACTTTTTTACTAGTGGTTACGATATTCGAAAGGTATTCGAATAAGCTTTTCGAGTCGATACAAATCATCATCGATATAGGGGGAATCTTCAACTGCCTGGTAATAAGTTTTAAAGTTTATTATAACTCCATGCCTACGTCTAAACCTACTATTATGACATGAACCTTCGAAGTTAACACGCTTCGTGTAATCCTCTTATATTTAATAGAATTTTAGTAAATTAGGTTACCGATAATACTAAACTAGTCTTCCTGCCTATTTTTATTAACAAGGGTTATTAAAGAGTCTATTTATATAAACAAGTCGGTTTTATTTATAAAGGACCTGTTTGTAAAGATTATAAATTTAGTCTTTGATAAATCGATTAAAACCATATTAATCCCGCGTTTCAAGTTTCGCATTTGTCATTCGAACCTTTTATTTAGCCGGTTAAAGTCCTTATCCGTTAGCTTTTATACTTGTACCGCGATGTATAAGTCATATAATACCTCCGATTGATATAAGGCGGTATTATAGCTGTCATGGACACGTTATTTAAGGTACCTTTAGGATTTCGCTGTATTAGTCTTGTTAATTATAGTCAAATCAAAATAGTATCTTAGCTCTTTTAGCGAAAGTTAAGGCCGGTATTAATACTAAATATACGGATGAATAATTAATTAAAGTCAAACTGATTGCTTCCATTAACTTCGTTACCGGTTTGTAATTACAAAACTTTAAGTTCTAAATCGCCTGTTATTTCGATACCACAAAGCTAGCCGTTATGATAAAGAAGGTATCATTAATTTAATTTACATACTATTATACCGAAGTCTTTTTCTTACGTTACTAGTAAACATGAGTCATATATTTAAAACTTTATCGCTATTGTAATTCAAAATATAATTAGTAAGTCAGAAACTAATAAACGCCTATTTTAACTAATCTGTACAGTAGTTGAACATATTGCATTACCGTTCATAAAAAGGTAAATAACACGTAGTTCCTATGACAACTTTAGCAATACTATCCGCTGTAAATACGTTATCAATTGCGTGTAAGCTTACGTGAAATTACGGATATTGAGTGTAAACTTACCTTTAGTTTTGACTAATAAACTTGTTACCAAAGCGACTACTAAGCGTTAACCAATTTTCTCAAAATGTTGGCAAATTAATAAGGATCCAATCTTTACCTTTATCGCTGTATCCTTAAGCGATTAGACGTGACTTTTCGTACGGCCGCCCCGTAGTCTTTCCTTTAACTTCGTAAATAATCCTCGACTTAAAGATTGTAAAGTTTAGGTTTTAAAGGTTAAAACTATTTTCGACACGAATTATAGAACCCTTCGAGTTTATAAGCCGTTAATTTAGACCTTATCACGTTTCTTAAAAGGTTTACCGGAGGTTTTCATAATCTCTTATCCTCGGAACTTTAATGCTAAGTCTTTGTTATCCTTTTTTTACCTACCTACCATAGTAGTATTGTAAATATGACCAGGTATATATTTCTTCTCTTTAAAGTTTTCTTTTTCAAGGGTCGTCCGCATCGATAGAGCTTTATTGGCTTATCGATAATGGGTGAAATAGGTTCCTATTAACTCGGTTTTTTAACCTAAAGGTCTTTATCGTTAGTAGCTCTAATATGGAACTTAACCTAAGTTGTTCGGAAAGATATATGACTGTTAACAGTTTTAACAACCACTTCAAAATTCGTGATAATTAGTATCTTATTTGGGCTTTCCCATTTACCCGGCTCCCACCACACGAGAACTTCACTTTATAACAGCAAAACAAATACGTCGATTATTTAAGGGCCTTTTTTAGTATTAAGGGTATCATTTATATAACGGCGTGCCGATTATTTTCGTAGTTCCTTTAAAGCTTTACTGTAGGCCGTAACACGCTTTTGAATACTTGTTAAGGGCAGAGATTCACACGTTAAACGTAATTACGCTCCAAAAACCAACAGCGTTAGTATTAGACCGTTAGAGCTTATAGTATCGTTGAAGCCTTTCACCGCTATCTGTAAATTTGCCTCCGGATCTGTAAAGCTTTTAATTTCTAACGTAAAGATATTATAAGTTCGGCAAAATAAAGCGTATACCCTTTTAACATTTCCAATACTCCAGTAAACTTTCAAAGGTACCTGTTTACACTAGATACCTATTATTTTATCATCTTTTTAAAACTATGTCGCCGAAAAGTTAATACTAGCATCGTAAACGATGAAGTCAAGTAAGCTATAGTATGTATTGATCCACGGCACTTTGAGCGTTTTCCACGTATATTTTGCCGAAATGAATTTCAAAAACTTGGCTGCGTAAAAAAAGGTTGTAGGATTAATGACGTAAAAAACCGGTTTATTATTCAAGTAAAATATATTAACAAAATTTAGTAGTTAAAATCCTTATCGTTTTTGATATAAACTTCAATATCTGGGTGGCTTATGTATACTTTGAGAAATAATGATCAATTCTTTTAATAGCTTTTAGGGCAAAGTATTCTACATCTTCATTCCTTATGGACTTTAGCATTTTGTATAGCTTGTTAGCGGCTAAATGTTTAAAGAGACGGTGTTGTTAAAGTTTTTCCGGCTTCGTTAAGTTGAATATTACTGTTTTCAAGCCTTAAAAATAAATTAATAAGTACTTCTACTTAAAGGCAAAGAGAAAGCTCTAACCGTTTTTAACCAATTCGTTTACGTCAATATTGACGTTAACGTTGAGGATCTTTATATCTTCCGAGCACAAAGAAAGGGGGGTAAAGAATTGAAAGATGTGAAATATAATTGATTTCATAACAATTTAAATTACCATTTTCCCTTATAACGGTAATTTTCTACCTAATTTATAATTCACTTTAGCTTTATCAATATCGTAACGATTAATTTTAGTAGCTATCATACTTTTACTTTGTAATGCCACATACTCCGAATAGCCTCTTATTAATGACTTTACTACCCTTATACTTAGTATAATACCTTAAAACGTATGGTTCGTATAAGGATTGTGGAGATTAAAGGTATGTAAGGGGTTAAGGAATCAAGTAAGGTAAAGGTCGGAGTTTTTACCATCTAAACGGTACAAAAAGGAGTAATAGGCTAATTACTGAGCTGTATTAGAAGTAGCCCTTTTATACCATTCAATTTACTTAGGAATATTATTCTCGTCAATTGCTTCGTTACCCTCGAAGTCTACGATTTAATTCAAATAGTTTTATTTCAAAGTAGTTGGGTATTGGATATAGTATATCATATTTCTGTTATTTCGTTCGATGGGAGGATACCGAGTTGACTAACATTCAAACTTGCCACAAATCCAATATCTCTTACTACTATTACGACAATAGTATTTGCGGTTAACAGGTTCGCCTAAATCTTAGCCTTATTAACGTTAACGTAGTTATTACCTCTAGTTTATAATTGGTGGGTTAGACCTTAGGTGTTAAAGGCGCACATAACCATACTTATGGTAGATTTAGTTAACCACCGTAAGGTCCTCTGTATCCACGTTAGGGAAGTTGCTGGTTTAAGGGTATATAACAAACGAATTTGGTGTACTCGCTATTACAATGGTAATTGAGGAACGTAATTAGTTAAAAAGCTTTCACAGGTAGCATTTGGGCGTTATAGGGCGTATTCGAACTCGTTAACGCCCGTAATTACTGCCCGTACCTGTTTAAGAAGTATGGCTTTATTATTAAGTGCTTTTCCTATTGATTGTTGATATAATATCAATTTGTTAAAAATTTAAATAAGAATATTTATTGGTATTTCCTCCTAATTTTTATTTTTTAGCTATTATTATAATCTACCGCGTGGTAGCCCAATTTGTATATTATTGGGCAAGGTAGATGTCGTGATTTAAGTGACTTTTCATATTATTGTAGATCTTTCGGAACGTGGTAGCTAGGGTAAGGAAATTCAAGGAATAGTCCTTGGCATGCCTTATGAAAATTCCGGGGAATAGTAAGTAAAAATCTAAAGGGGGAATTTCCATTTATTTTCAAATGTTTAAAAAGAGTATTATTTTGGTTTCGAAGAGGTTGTAGAGCTTCTCATAATATTTATCTACGTTTTTCCATATTCTGGTCAAATCCGTAAGGATTTTGTGATTAATATTAACTATTTTGATAGGTTTTAGGGGCAGGTTGCAATACTTTTCCCAGTTTTAATTGGTATTTCCTGGCAGTTTAAGCCTTAGAGCCTTCGAGGCACGGTGTTAAGGGTAATTGTCAGTCGCTTGGCCCGAAGGGTAAAGTTCTGTGGTAAGACCTAAAGTGGGCTCTCGCGTATAGGCAAACCTGCCGTAGAAAAGTTTTTAAGGGGCTTGGCGATTTTAAGTAAAGTACTAAGGGATAAAAGGTACCTAAAGGCTTTGAGAGACTTAATGATCTTATTTAATTAACTGGTGTAAAAAGCCGACGTTAATACTTCTAGCCGCGTAAGTAGCCGTTACTTTATGTGCCTTACCGCCGCTAAAAGTGTACTCTATACTGTTACGTAGAGGTGTTGAACTGTCGAGTAGGTTAATAGGTTTTTTATCACTAACACGTAAAAAAGCTTAAATTAGCTAAAAGTAAAGTAAAGTTCCCCTAAAACGTATATAGGGGCGTTAAAGTTCTTTAATGCCTTTTTCTTTTTCTTCAAGATCATAAGAATTAGGGTTTTAAAAGGGGTCTTTTTATTAAGGAAATTTAAAAAAAATTCCGCTAGCCCTAATGGGGTCGTTTGAGGAATGTTAATATCACATCGTATAACCCCCCTTTTTTTAATTTGGCCTTAACCGTACGTTAGATTAGCTTTTATATGTCTAGTATTCAGTGGTTTAAAAACTTACGAAAGTTGTAAAAGGCGCGGACACTACGGTCGTAATCTTCGCTGAAGTCCGCCTCGAAAATATACTAATGAACATAATTAGCTAGCTAAGCTTTCCTAAAGGTTTCGTTAATATCCGTAATATAAAGCTACTCGTCTTAATAGTTAACGGAGATCATTTCGAGGTTTTCAATTGTTTTTTTTTAGGCGGAGTCGGTAATGGCTTGAAAGTGAGTACTTTTGGTAATCATTTTGATATTCTAGCTTGTATAGAACATGTAGGATGTGTAAGGAGAGTGATTTGGTTATTTTGGGTGTGGGGAAATTAGTGTTTTAGCGTAAAGTCGCATATGAACTTGGCGACTTGGCGTTAGGTCGCGCGATGTAGCTTTTTTGGCGTGACTTGGTGTTTTCGTTTAGGATATCGATTTTGATGATTTAATTGGCGTGGGGAAGTGAAAATAGTAAAATAGGGGCAAAGGTTTAATATAAAGTGTAAGATCGAAGGTCGTTTAGTTGTTATAAGTAAAATTTAAGGATTGTTTATTATTTAGCCGTAGAACTTAGTTGTTTTTATAATATTAGCACTCGTAGTAGTATTAATCTAGCTGTTTGCTAACCTGCCGTACTTTAAAACTTCTAACAGTTAATTTTAACGTTTTTAAGAAAGATCTATAAAGATTTCTTAGTGTTTTCGATAGCGATACCGTTGCTACCTCTAAGCTGCCATGAAAACCGACGCAGCCTAGAAGTCTTCTCTACTTCCTACCATGAAAACCGACGTAATGTTTTAGGCTAGTGCCTGGCTAGTATCACCAGAGAACTAACCCTGGCAGTTCTACACACTCCTGCGGTGCTTTGGAGCAGGGAGAAAACCGCTTGAGAACACGTTTCTATACGTCACGTGATCGGAGGTTACACTATCTTAGCTCCATAACCGCTCTCTAGCAGAGACTTCTCTTTTTCTTTTCATTGAAGTAAATAAACAAAATCCGACCACTTTAAGCGACAGCTTCGGCTTTAGTCTTTCTACATATAAACCTCGATTTTTTCCTACCGATTTTTTAACTTTTTATTAGCGGCTATATCCTAAGGCTATATTTGCATCCTCCAACCTACCTTATTTAAACCCTTAGATCCTAAAGCGATTCCTCGACGCGCGGGTTAAGGAGTAGCTTTAAAACGTTTTAGGGTTTAGTACGATTACTTTACGGCATAATACGAACGTTTTACTAATGTTTTACGTATAGGATTTATCGAGCGGAATTAAGTCGTTAGAAAGTACGCTTTGCATTTAAAATAAAGAATTACTAACTTCTTAAACGTTTTAACGAATATAATACGACAGTTCGAAATTATCGACACGTTTACCTTTTCTGGATAACTTCACCTTGAAGGGGATTCCCCTACATACGTTATAAATGATGCTATTATTATACTACTTTTTACCAGATAACGCGCTAGCTTTTAAACGACGAATATTTAAACTTTTTCAACTTCGAATACGATATTAACACCTCGTTCGATGGATGTAAACGATTTAAACATAAATATTTTAATTAACGGGTTTAGTTTTCCGGCATTAAGTTACGATTTCCTATATAAAAGATTACGATAATATGTAAATTAAGTCGAAACCAGAAATTTATCAGCATTAAAAAGATTTTTTTTGTTATTTTCTAATAGTTCAAAAGAAATACGAAAACTATTATAAAAGTTATTAAATCCGCGGAGGCGACGGTGGTATTAACAACCCTAACGCCTTTATGACTATATTCCGCGTCTATTACTACGACTTTAACGCTGTTAAAACAATTATCGCTTGGTTTAAAAATATAAATAAACGGGTTGTAAACGATTTTACGTTTTCTTTAACGTTTAAAAGGCCTTACTCGCGAAATTTGGCGGTATAACTTAGGAATCCACCGCTAAATTTACCATCTTAAAAGGAATTATTGATAACATACTGGCCAATACGTTGCTCCCCCTTAATATACCCGCGTATTATAACGAATAAGTCGCTTACGCCTAACTTACAGATAGAAGTCTTTATAATCTCCGCACTTATTACAGTTGTACTAGTATTATTGTTATTAAGAGCGCCTCCCGTAGTAGGAATAACGGCGGCGACGCGCCTGCTTGGGATAGTCAGGACGATGTTATTATAACTGGAGTAAGCGCATTTCAAGTCGTATTTAAACGGCGCGCCGCCTAAGTTAACTACTCGAAACTTTTCCGCCGTAATAACTTCGGGTTATACTTATATTACAATGTGAACGGCTACCGTATTCGTATTTACCCGTGAGATCAGGCGAAACACTCGAACGGCTTTAACATCAAGGCAGTTATAAAAATTTATTTCACTTCAACCGAAAATCTTATCGAATTCGAAGAGGACAAAACGTAACTCCTGTATACAATCGCGTGCAAAAGTTAATGGAACTTTAATTCGATTCGATATCTTTATCCCAGATTTTAAATAACTTTCCGTTTATAATAAGTTTACTTTAAAACATTATTCGTTTCATTTACGTTTTCAAAAATATGGGTGATACATGGTATAACGTTACGAATAAATAAATTACTAATTGCTTAAAGTTATAGTTCCTTTTTATTCTCATATGACGATTCGATAAGGCTACGTACTATATACTCGGCTTTCCCCTAGGACTTATTTCCTTCATATCCTTTTTGGATATCGACCTTGATATATATCGTTACCGGATATAAACTCATGTCTCTTTTTTGCAATATAACTTAATTTTAAATAAACTATAGATAAAGTATTAATAGGTGTCCTACGACATTTGAAAATATATATTATTTCTAAAACAAGCTGGTAACCATCTCGTTTAAAAGAGGGGATTCGCGCACGTTTAAAAAACGCCGAAATAGGTTAGCGCCGTTATATTTTACGTCATCTTACGAAAGGCCTGTAAAGAACAAGCCGTTATTACGCAGCTCGCCGTCGTCTCCTTCGAAAATATTTATAAGGTATTCGCTCCGAGACTACTCGTTTCCGTTTACTATAAACTCCCCACAGACTTCAAGGAATTCGCTCCCTTATTCGACAAAGCCTTTAACGATAAACTACTTCCTAATCATTTCGAAGCGAAATACGAAATCAGTTTTTATACCGATGACTAAAACTAACCTTTAAAGGCCCCGTAAGGTCCCTTATACGGCATATCACGTAAGGAGTTCCTTATATTACGAAAAATTTAAACGAGCTACTCGATTAGGGTTATATTCGAACGGGTAGCTTTTCAACGGATACCCTAATACTTTTCGTTGAAAACCGTAGAGGAGGGTTACATTTTTATATCGATTACCGCCAGTTTAATAATATTAAAAAGGCGAATCGTTACTCGTTTACTTTTATTAAATAAACGTTCGCTAATATTTTACAAGTAAAGTAATTTATTAAACTAGATATTAAAACCGTTTTTACAAGTTTTGTATTAAAAAGGGAAACGAATGGAAAATTGTATTTAGTATACGTTTCGGACTTTTCAAATGACTTATCATTTATTTCGGTCTTTTTAACGTCCCCGTTACCTTTTTACGGTATATCAATAATTCATTACGCCTTTTTCTTAATATTCCTTATTTGGTTTACCTCGATGATATCCTCATCTCTTTCAACAGTACCCTTATTAATTATATAATTAAAGTTAAATAAGTCCTTAACGTTTTAAACGCCATCGAATTTAACTTAAGTATTTCCAAATACGAATTCTATATTTAAAAGACTAAATACCTGAAATTTGTTATCGAATCTGGCGTTAGTATTCATATGAACCCAGAAAAACTACGCGTTATCCGGAAATAAGCGGCTTCTATTTCAGTTTTAGGAGTATGAAACTTTTTTAATTTTGTAAATTCTCACCGGTATTTGATTCACAACTATTTATCAATTGTTAAATTATTATTTCGGCTAATCCGTAAAGGTATCCTATTTTGTTAGAGGTTAAAAGGAAAAGCTGGTTTTGAACGGCGTAAATTTAGCTTTTTTCCCGAACTTATATTCGACTAATAGGATTTTAACCGCTATACCTTTTTAAAAGTCGATTGTTTTGGTTAGGCCCTAGGAGTCTATCTTTTTTTAGTGCGACAACAACGGTAACCTACGCTTAGTAACTAAACACTCACATCGCTTATCTACCGTTAAATATAATTACGAAATTTACGATAAGGAGTTACTCGGAATTACAAACTGTTTAAAAACATAGAACGCGGAGCTCTGGGTTACGGTATGCCCGTTTACGATCTTGATAAACCACAAAAAATTAAAGTACTTTATAATTACACAACTATTATTCGAACGACAAATTCGTTAGTTCAAACGACTTTCGCAATTTTGTTTTTCGTTAATACATAATAAAACAGTAAATTATACGCGATCAGATATATTATTACGACAAAACTCAAATATTTTCAAATGACTTTTCGATCGACGTTACTTAGGTCGACAACTTTAATGATTACGTTTCGAATAATTCGGTTTAAAACCGCTTTTGCGTACATATACCTTCCGGTTAACCGTCGCCGGCGACTTTATTTCGAAAGGCTATAAACCTTTCACCAACGTTAACCTTTAAATTTATTAGGATACTGCTATTACATGCGATATTATCTATCCCTAACTGGTCCTCACGATACGTATAAGCGACCAACATTTCCCAACAGATATCTGTATCGAAGACGACCGTACGTTAAAGGTTTTTATTTCGAAATCTTTATTAAACGATGATGAAGTTTAATAGTTTCGCGATCGTATTTAGGAACTTATTTACAAGCCGCTTTTTACCGCGTTAATTGAAGCTATTTATAATTTACTTTTTATGAGCCACCTAGGTCGCGACGTTACTATTACGATTTTTTCGAAAATATACTTTTAACCCGGTTTATATTCCGCGGTCCGCCGTTTTTGCCGTCATTACAACGTTTATAAACGTTCAACCTATTCGAGACACTGTCGAAAAAGACTCCTTAAACATTTTTCGGTTTTTGAACGGCTTTAAAACATGTTTTTCATCGCTTTTATAATTAATTTACCTTAGGAATACACTAGCAACTTCCGTTACTTTATAATTATCACGAACCGCTTAAATAAAGCCGTTCTCTTTAAGGTTATAAATATTATAAATGTCGAAACTTATACGGAACGGTTTTTAAGTTATTATTAGCGATTTTATAGGTTTTCGCGTACGTTCATTAACGACCGCCGTTTAAATTAAACTGGTGGGTTTTAAGAGCGATTTTATTACCTAACTGGAGTGAAGTAACGTTTAAATACTTTTTTTTACCCAGAAATCGACGGCGTAATCGAATGCGTAAATTGAAAAGTTTTAACGTATTTACGTTTTTTCGTCGTTTACATTTAACTCGAATAGATTCGTTAATGACCCGGCTATCAATTAACATTAAATAATAAATATACAACTACTATTAGTATTAACTCTTTTTTAATAACCCACAATTACCACGTCGATCTTATACAGCCAGTATAACGTTTTTTCTGTTTTAATCACGATACTATGTGTAAGGCTAAAAACTTTATTTAACGGATTCGTAAAGCTACGAAATTCATAAAAGCCGTAATAATGGTTACGTAATCATATATAAAGAAATCCGCTAATAAACGACGTTCCCCTTGAAGACGCTTTTAAATTGGCGACAATGTTTAGTTTTTCCTTAGAAACCATAAGCTCAACTAATTTTCTAAAGGATTAAGTTAGCTTTACGATAAATACCACGTAACGCATATAATCGACTTTTATATTATTAAATTCTGCGTACCGAAAATAAAGTATCCCCGATTTTATATAAATTAACTTATATAAGCGGCTTTTAACCCGTTTTCATGCTAATAAACTTGAAACTTTGAACCGTAAACCATAGATATTATAGGCGACGACGGCGAAATAAAACCGAAATACCAAGTCGAAAGTATATTACGAACCAGTAATAAACCCTAAGTCCGACGTACTCAACTTTATAATTAATCGCAACGGTAAATTTTCATTAAGAAGATAGGTTATATGCACTTAATATAGGAGTCTCTTTTAAGCTTTTCTAATACCGTGGCACCTAATACCTTCGAATGGCGTAAAGAATCAGCTAAATATAACGATAAGCCCTTATGCCTAGCCTGTAGGCGAGCCTAATTTCTGCATTTTAATTTACGAAACGGAATGACGTTTAAACTACAAACGAGCAGGTTATAAGCAAATATATCAATATTAATAAAAGACAGAAATCGAACGACAACGACTAGTTTTACTTAAATATATTTTCGAACTCATGATTTGATTCCTTACCTAGTCATTTCTTACCCATTTCGAAAAATTAGCTTAATTTGGTATTTATACGACCTAATTTAATATTAGTATGCTTTGAAACCTTAATAAACTTTTTTATCGCTTTTAATAACGCTTCCTAATTACTCTTTAACCGCGTCTTTTACATTTTTACTTTATTACGGAAAACTTACTTAATTATTACGTTTTTTATTTATTAGCTATATAGCCTATGGGCTCCTAAAGTGCACGGGAGTAGCGGGAATCAAACTCGCCTTGTTTCGGGTATCGACCTTGCGTTACGTAATAAAACTTACCCTTATAGCCTTTTTTACGGTTATTACCTAAATTTACACGTTTTTAAGCCGTTAGTTAACACTTATGAAGCGGTTTACAGAAACTTGGATTTACCCAAGTCCTGAGAGTTAAATGCCAAATACGTTTTAGATAATTCCTCCACAGCCTTATTTATATCGAGATTCAGGTTTAGCGGCTTATGGCCCCAACGAAGTAGAAACGACACCAAACGCTAGTATATAACCGCTTTTTAATAGCTTTCTCGTGGTTATCGGAATTATAAACCCTTAGTATTTTGACAGAATTTCCCAGAGTTATATTTTATCCTGTAAATATATTAAAAATACTTTTGTTTTCGCGTCCCATCATGATATATATTGATAGCTTATAGGGTAGGGAACTTTATACTCGTTAGTAAGGACTAAGTAACCTCGAAGTATATAACCTACATCTTTTATAGTTTTGTCCACCTCAGCAATAAGTTAGGGATTTATTGTAAAACTTGACAAGGCAATTTCAATAACGAAAGGGACTATATTATTATAATATAAAAGGTTAAAGGTTGGTTAACGGTTAAAAGTACTAATACTATATGAAAAGGTTAAAGATTAAAGGAGAAAAACCTTTGTTTTAAAACTTGAGTTTGGTGATTATTTATAAGGAAGGCGTTAGGGTACCTTCTATATAACGTTCGATCTAATACGACCTAGCATCTTTTATATAAAACTACGATGTTTTGAAAGGCGCACTTATCCTCCCTTGTATTTGCTACGCTATGCGCAACGAAAAATAGAAAAAAATAGAAAAAAAAAGGGGGAGGGGGTGTTTTTGGGGGTGATGTTACAGGCTAGTGCCTGGCTAATATTACTAGGGATCAAACCCTGGTAGTTTTAAACGCTTCTACGATGCTTTAAAGTAGTGAGGAAGCCGTTTAGGAATATGCTTCCACACGTCACATGACCGGGAGTTACACCATCTTAGCTCTATAACCGCTCTCTAGCAGAGACTTCTCTTTTTATCTTCATTGAGGTTTACAGACAGAATCCGACCACCTTGAGCGACAGCTCCAGCCTTAGTCCCTTTACACGCAGCAGTAGAAGCACTTCGTAAGAATCTTTCCTCTACTTTAATCTTTCACAAAGCGTAACCAGAAAGTAGCCTTTTCTTTTACTTAGCTAATCTGTGCTTAACCCAATAAGCACTGATCAGTATTAGTAGAACCTTAAATTGTTACAACGTTGTCGATTCGAATCGTGGTCGAAGTAACAGTAGCATTTTATTGGTCAAGTGGTGAATGTATTCTTCTAGGTTTGGCAAACTGTTAGCCGGTTTGAATAGTAATTTGTATAGCCAATTGCTTGGCCCGTGCCCTAGTGTGAAATTTAGCGTACTACACTCAACTTATACCCAATGCAGTAATTCTATAGAAACAATACACTCAACTTGCAGTTCAGTCAACTTTACTGTAAGTAAAGTTGACCTAGTGCACTGCATGTAGTACTATTCCATGAATATTCAAAATATTTGTAAGCGGAATTTATGCCTACTCTTTGATAGAATATCAATAACAAATATTTTCGAGCCATTTATATCAGTCTTTACGACTACTTATTCAGCTTTAAATTACGTCTTTATTCTAATTGTTTGAATCCCGAATTACCTCAATAACAAATCAAAATTCGCTCTATGAAGAAGTATTTATGTTACTATACTTAACTTATTAAAAATATCGTAATTGCAAAACCAAACAATTGATGAAATAAAAATTGGCATTAATTGAAATGTAATGTCGACGACTATATATAACAATCTATGGAAAGGACTTGAAAATATTTACATTGACAATGAAAATTATGAAGACTTAGGCTAAGTTTATATATTAAAACACAATATGTGGGAAATTTCGTTTCTATCTCTTATTTCCTTATCAATTTACATATACATCGCACGATATGTATTTAATACCTATCACATTGTTATAAACCTAAATATAATTCTTTTATATAGGTATCTCTACTGCCCAAACTAATGCGATACGGAAAAACTTGAGAGGAAGATGAATAAAAGATTGAAAAAAATATTAAAAACACCTAAATTGTTACCGTTGCCAGAGAAAACAAATTTAATATTAGATTCGTTAAAAGGGTTATGATTTGAAAGATGCCGAATTAAAACCTATAAAAAACATGTATTATTTCAAGGACCTTATTACAGCGTACGAAAATAACCTCAAATAAACTTCTCGCATTTTACGTCTCTTGTTTCGCGTCTTACATCTCGCGTCTCTCTTTTCGTATCTCGCATCTCATGTTTCGCGTCTCATATCCCGTATCTCAAATATCGCGTCTCATATCTCGCGTCCCGCTTCTCTTGTCTCGCGTCTCACGTTTTACGTCTCACGTCTCGCATTTTACGTCTTACATCTCACGTCTCGCGTTTTATGTCTTGCGTGTCACGTTTCACGTCTCGCTTCTGTCTCATATATATTATGAAATAAGGACATTACCCCTTACTTTGAGTCCCGAGATCATGTTATACTTGCCTAAGGGAATATGACATATTCATAAGGAAAGCTAGACTGGTATACATCAAGTTTGCAAAGGTACGTATCTATGCCCCCATATCATACATTCTAAGTTCTATTAAATAGCTCTCAGTTCTAGTTTCTTCCTCTTTCATCATAAAAATACTATAACAGTTCAAGCAACTGAATTGCTTCTATAAGCTTATCAACATCGGCATCAAAAATACTAAGAGATTTTAATTAAATTCTTTTTAAAGAAAATCATTAAGATTAACTGTTGAAAATTTTCAATATCATCAAGTTGGAAAACGGCTAAGTTCATATTTTCGAAGGTATTGATATTGAAAAAACCACTAACTTATACGGTTTTGAAATTCTAATGTGAAATAATAATATTAAATAACCTTAGACTATATTTCATACACCAAACTTTGCCTTTTATACTTGTTTTTCTATTTATACCACTTTTCCCCCTTACATTACCGAATATTTCATTGGATAGGTTAACTAATACATTAAGATCGTTACTTGGAGCGAAAATCGTTAAAAATTGTGAAGTTATGTTAAGAAAGTCACGTCGTACGACTTTATTTCAAACCGCCAAATCCCTTCACCCAAAACACCAAATCTCTACTTTTTTTAATTGCTAAACCCTTTCAATATTAAGATGGTATTGAATCAAAAGATATTGAAAGAAATCAAGGGTTTTGAATTTCTTTTCCTAGCCCATTTTAACCAGAAATTATGGAGGGAAAATGTCAACACAATGTTTACTAAAAATACCTTATCAATTACGTCAGTTGATAAATTTTCGACTTAGATGCCAGCGATGACTTTCGTCGCGGCGTTCACATCTTTGAAGACTATCATAAAATTTTTATAACGTAGTGTTGAAATTGGGTTAAAAAAGGTCAATTAACATGGTATTTACATCCCAAAAAACTATATTGAGATTGATAAATACCTTTTTTGAATTTTCGTAACTTAAAAACTTCTCTTGAAATAGTTATTCTTAAGACCCTCAAGGTAAAGAAAGGGTATTGACGAACTTTAACGCACTCATACACGTTTCAAGGGATTAACATACCTTAATTCCTAATTAATTTAAACTTTTAATCACTTTGTCATTAATCATTTATACGCTAACAAAAGATACTTGTTGATCCGTTCGAAAATTTTGTTCAATCGCATGATAAAGTGGTATGCGTTCGGCGGATATAGAGCATGTGAAGTAGCAGTTGTTAATGCGGTAAGAGAAATCGACGCCAACGTTATTCATCGGTTAATTAAGTAACATCGTCAAGTTTTTCGTACCACTCAAAACTTCCCTTAGGGTAGTTAAGCCTTCCAAATTCCCTAGGGTTTTTTTTTTTAAAAAAAAAAAGTTAATTTTTTTACGGCCAAGATTCTTACGAAAATTACGTTTACATATGCGAGACTGTTATAAGTCCTACTACAAAACTTGACCCCTCGGGTCAAACGACCAGTAACTACCCCTATTATCGAAACTTTGATGCCACAAGACTTGATTTAATTGCAGGAAATAGTATCCACGATTAGGATGACTATCGCGACCTTTTTTTCAAACTTGTTGAGATAGTTAACATTGATTACAAGCTATTTAAGAACGTCTTTAAAATTTGAAATAATATAAAGACGTATAACAGAAAGGTTTATAGCTTATTTAATACGAAAATCATATCTTTCTTTAGTATATGTAAGTAAATGAAGCTTCCTCCTTCAGACTTTTGATAATTATTTCCTTCAATACTTACAAGTTACGCCAAGAATTATTTCCTGAATTTCTTAACAATAGTAAAAACTTTCTGGAAAATGTATGATATTATAAAAAGCTATTTCAAATACAACATTTGCATTGCGCAATCTTATACGGATTGGACCATAAAGATGTGGATAACGATAATAGTTGAAAATGAAATAAATGAAATAATAATGAATGTTTTTAATTATATATTTGTTAAGCTAATATTATATCAGCGAGAATTAGAGAAAGTATGTATTAGTGAAGCTACACTTCAAAAACAGGTATGGGAAATTATTGCGGGCGTCAACGAGTTTAAATACACCCTATAAGGTTTAAATGCTACTTGTAAAGGTTTTTTTAACCAGTTACGGTTTTTATTTACAATTATAATAACCCGAACGCCAAAGTCAATTAGTATATACTCCTAAGTTGACAGCTTCCGCGACTACGATAACGAAGACTATGCGATAACGTACTACATTAATCGCAAATACGAAAGGCCACAACACTTCAAATCTAGTTCAAAGCTCCAGTACTGGAAGTTGAAAAGGCGATAGTAATGTAGGCAGGACTCAAATTGACATGTTAACCGCAAAAATCATCATCGTCATGGTGTCAAAAGGTATTGAATTTATAGTAAGTCCGATTGTTAATCAACTTGTCATCCTCTGGCTAAGCGATACAAATAATAAGTAATATATTACACTTAGTATCTTATTGCTTCCGAGTAAGAATATTTGGACTATACCGGAGATTTCGAGGGTGAAGATACTGTTGACGATAACGATGCACCAAAAAAATCACGTGGTATGAAAATACTACTCCTGAAGCAGCTTAGTAATTAGTCGACCACGCTTTCTTATATTGTTTAAAAGGCTAAAATTCTTAAATTTGCCTTCAAGATAAATTAGCTAACCCCTTCAACATTTTTAATCTTTGCAATCATTATGCAAACCACACGTTCCAAGGTATAATGTCAAATATAAGAGCAGTAATATACTTATTAGGAAGCTATTTACAGTATTTGGTATTACGATGGAAAAGCAATACTATTATGGAAATTAATTGTCAAGATACTGGCAAAGCCAAAGTTAGCTTCGGTTCAAACAAATAACTATTATTACCAGGATCGAATATTATATAAATAATTTTTAGGCTAATTACATTCCATATTTTGAAGTTCTTTACCCTATTCTTTTTAGCCCTAAAAAACATAAAGATAATTAGCGTTAATGTTGACGTTAACGTTGACAAACTAGTTAAAAACAGCTGTAGGTTCTCTTTTACCTTCAAGTAGGGGTACCTTTAGTTTCATTTTTCATGGACTCAAGCCGTTGTCTATTGAACCTATAGGTTGTGTAACTGTGTACGTAACGGGATGGGCCTGGGCCCGGCCCGAGCGCGGACCAAGTATAGGCCGGATACGGTCCGTATACAGATAGAGCACAGTCCATATATAGCACGTATAAGGGCATTTGACGGGTTGGGTATTAGTCTTACCTAAAAACCTTATAAATTAGGTTACGACATCCTTTTTTAGTTCTATTCCGTACCTTAATAGTAAATATCATTCAATACCTATTGAATTTACTTTCGTAAATCGGATTACAATATATTTTTAAGGTTTTTTCATTTTTTCGAAAAAATATTACTTATAATAAACGAATAGATAATGAACGTTACTAATTTGGCGTTACATTTTAACTTCATTTGGGAAGATAGGCCGTCGGAAAATATCTAGTTTTCCACTTTTATAAATACACTTTTAACTCAATCGAAACCAACTTAAACCGATATCTCTCGTTTACAAGATACTGTAAGCTATATCGCGTCGGTTGTTAAATAGTTATAATAACCGGTTAAATTGATTTTAACTATCGATTTTACGTTTGACTTTACTGAGGACGTCGCGAAGATTTAAGACTCGAAATCGAATTATCTGCGACTCGCGTTAGGTTTTCACCGGTTCATGACGGATGAAAATTACATCACTAATAGTAATTTAACGGTTTTCCTTTTACGTAGGCAGCGACGCGCTAAAAGATCGAATTTATATTAAAAGAGAATAAAATATAAATAGGAAAAGGTCGGTACGCGCTCCTTTATGTATAAGGATATTCTACTACGACGGTAAATTGAACGGTTACAGCTTATTACGAAGTCGAAGGATATAAGAACAAGTATAATATAGGAAAGTTTTTCGATTATATCGAAACGGCTTTCGATGACCAATACCATACGGATAAAGTATTAGTCGAATTCAAAATCTTGGTTATAAGTAATAAAAACTTATAGGCACTATTCGATATTAGGTTCGAAATACTGTTGGCTTAAGTAGGAAGCTTAGATTAGCCTTAGGCTGTAAAATATAATTACTTACGCTTTTGCGTATAGTTACCTATCAACGATAGGTTTATTACAACAGGTATTAGCCGGTTAAATTATATCGTAGCCTTAAAAAAGTATTGCGAATTCGCCGAAAAGTTAAAGTCCTTAGATTTAAAGCGGCGTTTTGGTCTTTAGTTAACAAAATCCGTTTAAAATTAACGGCCGGATAATAATACGGTTATAACGGAAGGTTAAGACTTTTAAACGCCTTTATTAAAAGGCCGTAGTAATCATAGCCAATCCTTTCGATATTGTAGTCAGTTGTTTTAACAAATCTGTTCGATACGTATTTAAAATGAGAAACGTAAGGCGATGTAAACGATAATAAAAGAACGTTAGGCTAAGCTTATTTTAGAGAGTTACGTATGTTGTAGGTTACTAAATCATTTTTAATGTAGTTACGACCTCCGTCCGGTATTACCTTTTACGTAAGTATATACGGCCTAAATTAAAAAGGTAAAGGAAGGTTTTCCATCAATAGCGATAGGGAAAGCCTAATTTTTGGATATAGTTTTGTTTAGAAGTTATATAACTTTAACGACATAGTTATAAAATCTAATAGAAAGGAGTTTAATTTGATTAAAATACGTATAAACGAAAAACTATTCCTTATCCTTATCCTTTTTAATAATATAGACTTTTTATATATTTAAATCGATTTTAACCATAATTATTATTATATCATAAACGAGGTTTTGGTATAACAATTAAAGTCATAGTAAATTCGATCATTATATTTGCAAAATTTGACAACGATATTAAGATTGGAGAATAATAGGCGTATTCCATAAATAACCAAGTTTCATTCAAATATTGATAGATAGTCGAACCCGATATTAACATATATTATTCCTAGAATAACGTAGGATATCATTCTTGGGATACCTTAAATACAATATTAATAGGTAACTTCAAACTCTGGTGCTAATCGTTTAATAATTTAAAGTTAAGGAAGTTTAATTATCGACTTAGTATTGATACGCCTTAAAACGTTAGATATATAAAATGTAATAGATTTGGTTTTCCTCGGGTTAACATAACGTTAATATCGAAAGGCATAACGTATAAGGAATCCGTTCCGAATAATTTATATTACAAGCTTTAATGAAATAACGCAGATTTTATAAGTAGCGGCGACGATTACAATTAAGAGAAAAAATTATCAATCTCGTTTTTACCAAAATTAATGGTACTTCGCGACCTATTCGATAAGGATAAAACTACGGCCTTACCCTTACATAAAAGGAAACTCGATTAACATATTTATATTGAACTAAATAAAAATAGATCTTTACTGAAATAGCCTTGGGAGCTTTTATGTTCGATATTATAAAATTATTTTTTTAAATTTGGACGATAAATTACGAAATCAATAAATAGAGGTTAGGTTAGAGCGAACTTTTCATTGGCAGCGATGCCGATATTACTAATTTGTTAACTGGTGAAGGGATTAATAGTTTTAAATCAACTATCGGGTATTGAATAAAATTAAAAAGTAAAACCGTTTTTCATTACCTTTAATTAAGAAAACATTAGGTACGTGGTTAAAATTAATATAACTTACGAAGTTAAATATTTGAACGGTATTTTACCGTATTCAAATGGCATCCAGATAAAAGGATTTAACGGCGTTTCGTATGCGGTTCGGGTTATTTAAATGGCTAATTATCCCTTTTCAGTTAGCGGAAGCATTAGTAATGGTTTAGGGATATATTGATTATGTAATGGCAAATATTTCAAATAATTTCGTTATAATATATTTGAACGACTGTCCGGTTTTTCCTTTAAATATTAAATTAAATTCTATAACGAAAGTTCGCGTGTTTTCAAAATGTCCTTATAATATAGAATTAAATTTAAATTTCACAAAGTGTAACTTTATAGTTCAGGAGGTAAAATACCTGAGCTTTATTATAACGCTAAAAGTAGGTATTCGGGTTGACCTCGAGAAAGTTCGGGTAATTCGCGAGTAGGAGTTACTATGTACGGTTCGGAAGGTTCGAAGTTTTCTGGATTTTGCCAACTTTTATCGTGATTTTATTAGTAATTTCTTAAAGCTAGCGGATTATTTCGTCCGCCTAACGAAATAAGGTATTCATTAAACTTGGATAAAGCGGAAAAAACACGTATTTCGAACCTTCAAAAAATACTTTATTATAACCTCGAATTTAGTATATTAGGATCTAAATCGACTAATAATAATAAAAAATCATTATTCCGAAACGGCGTTAAGAGGGTGTTTGTCATAATAGGACAAAAATGATATTTTAAAGCTAGTAACTTACTATTAAGTACAATTAACGGATATAAAACGTAATTATATTATTTACGATAAGGAAGCTCTCGTGGTAATATTCTATTTAAAACCGTGATCTTTTAAATCACGTAATATTCGTATACAGTTTACAATTTTAATGGATTACAAGGAATTAAAGTATTTTTCTTCACCACGATTAATTTCGAAACGTCAAATTACATAGGTCGAGGTCTTTTCCGTTTTTCAATATCATTTAAGGTATAAGCTCACAACTTAGAGCACCCGCCTAGATACGTTAACCTGTAAGCTATAAAATAAATCCGAGGTAAAGGAACGTCGCGTACGGGTTTAGTAATCTATTTTTATTATTATATTAACCGTAGTATTTATAAACCTATATATTAAAAAAACATAGATTACGGTGGGTTAGGTAAAGAATTTTATAGAAACGGAGGCTTAGCTGCTGGATTACGACGACATGTATGCTAAGGGGTGGTTGAGGGCTTTTAAGGGCTTACCAAAGGCGGTACCACCCTAGGCCCGGTCCGCACCCGAGTCGTTATCGGGGATAACGTCAATGGATTTTAGTACGGTGGCTCCAATAGCACCATCCCGGGTCCGACCCACGTTAAACCCTCCAGTATTGCTAACGCCGAGTAATTTACTTGTTTTTAGCTCGGTTACGTTAACGAAATTGAAAAATTAAGCAATAACGAACGATTCATTATATAAAATTCGCTTTTTAATGGTTTTTAAAGGCGTTAGACGTTTCCTACCTAAGTTAGGATAATTGGTGTAAATTGTAAACTACGAAATTAAACCGTAAGGGGTATTATATTATCGTGGTCTTTAAAAGTTACCAAGTAAGAAATTATCAATAACGAGGTTATTATAATAGACCTACGACTTGTCTATTATAAGTTATTCGAGTAAAAATATTCTATTTCGCGTTTTCCAACGAGATTAACATGAAAAAGGGATAGTTTTAAATATTCGACGTTTATATCGAATATATACGTAATATAACGAAACGAACCCTCGTTGTACTTTACGATAAAGCTTCCTTTAATTTTTCTTTTTTTCCGACCGGTATTAAGCGTATATTTCGGTCCACTTAATAATCGATTTTTCAGCTATCAATAAAAGCTTTAGATATTTCTTAATTATCATGAATAAACTTTTTAGATTTATCAAATGAAAGGATATATAGTTTAAAATTACGGATACGTATGCAGAACGCTTTCGGAATATATAGTAAGGATTTCATAGGTTTCCAACTTTTATTATTAGTAACTACGGTTCAAATTAGGTAGAAGTATTTTAAATAATACTTCATTCCCAGGTAAAAGTCGAATAACTTTTATTTACGACATAACATTTACAAACAGATAACTATACTAAACGAGTAAATTAAAAAGTTTAGTAGTACTTATATTTCGTAGTCTCCTTTTTGTAATATATTTAAACTTTATATTCACTCATTTATCAATTTACTTTAAATAATCGAAAGTTAACGGTTACCGGGTTTAACACGAACCGTTTAGTAAATGAATACGAAATATTATCAATCCCGAAGGTAAACGGAGATACGAAATCGTTAACCAATCATACGGGGCGAGCTATTACGTTTTTAGTTTATTTACGCGAAGGGACGAAACTAACTTCAACGGCAATAACTTATATATAATAGTAAATGAAAACGGCGGCAAATAGTAAACAACGTCTATTAAAACAATATAAAGTGGGGAATTAGGTTTAACTAAGCTTTTGAAATATTAAAACTAATCGCCCAAGTAAAAAGTTCAATAAACTTCATAATTAATACCGGATAATCGGTATTTCGAAGCCGTTAAATATCGTATTAAATATCTTGAACAAATATCTGGTATTTTATATAAATCTAGTTTAACGTACGGCTTTAAACCCTTTTTCTTTATATTTTTTATCCGATATTCGTTCGGGACTAATTTTATTAACGGATATTATAAGGAAAGGTTAATACGAGTAATTTAAAGTATAAAATATCCTCGTAATAAAAACGGTAAAGAGCGGGGTTCATGACGTATTAGTTATATGAAAGGGGCGTAATAAATCGGAATGGGAATTTTTAAAGAATCAGTAACATATTAAAGCTCGAAATCAATTTAAAACGAAATATAAAGATATTCTAGTTTACGATAATCCGGTATTTCGACGACGGCGTTAAACTTATACCAAATAATAAACATAAGGCAAATCACCTATACCCCTGAAACAATACTTTACTAATAAATATAAATCAAATTTTATTATGGAACGAAGTTATAATATATTAGGTAGGGCCAAGCAAATATTACTCGACTATCTCGAATAATCTCCGTCCGCAAAACGGCTTTTATTATATTTTAACTAAGGTTTACCTACTCATTATTCTTATCTTTATTTAGGTTTAACAAATACCGGCGTTGTTAACGTTAGGGGCTCTATTACGATTAGCTTTGAAAGCTAAGAGATAGTAGGGGAAGGGAATGGTAAAAGGAATGGCGAAAACCGGTGGGCGTCAAGGAGGGGGGCTGGTAGGAGGCGAGCTATACGTGAAGCGACGTTATAAACGGCGGATAACGCGAATAGGGGCGGGCTTTAAGAAAGGCCGATAGAGGATAATACGAGGAAAGATAGATTTTAGGGAAGGCCGACGATAAAGGATAATGTTAAGAGGAATAATCGTTAAATAAAGCCGACGATAACAACTAACAAAAAGTAAAAACAAGGGCGGTGCTGGAGAAATAACCCTTTAAACGGGTTATTAAATATTATAATACGTTAATCTAAGTCCCGAGCAATTCTATTAACCCGGATACGATCTTATACCCGCTCGTAATTGACTTGATTAGCACGTTCCTGTAAAAGGTTAACAAATAGGATCCGGATGAAATCGAAAATCGTATAATTAAGCTTTAAACGTCGTTCGTAACATTTTTTTAACCGTAACCTATATTAACTATAAAAGATATAACTTGGTTAGTTATATTATTTTAACCTCTTCAGCCAAAACTACCGAAGGTTATTCAGCGGTAGTTAAATGGAGCTGGGGCGAAAACGTTATATATTAAAGTTTGGTTAGACGAAAACGTTTTATCTTTATAAATAGACGATATACTAAAAGGCGACAAAAGGGTCCAGGGTAAATACGGACCCAGATGGAAAGAGCAGCGTAAATGTATAGTTAAAGAAGTAACGGCTTATACGGCCGGTATAATAAAACCTTTTTATGCCCGAGCAATATTACGAAGCCGAGTAAACTAATTAATCAACTCGGAAAAGGCGGGGGGAAAATGGGTCGATAAACTAGGATATCCCCTTAACGTTCATACGTGGGAGATTAAATATAATTTTAATCTTTTACCGTAGTAATTAATTATTTTAAAAGGGTATGTAAACTGGAAAAAGCTGTAAATAAGCTCATTTTTAAAATATATTCTAAAAAGGAATTACTTAACGGTTGGCCTTTCGCAAAGCTTTTTTAAAAGCTTATCTTATTATAAATCTTTCGATATATACAACACCCTTATATACGATAAGTTCGAACGTAAAATAAAGGAACGTTAAATTTTAAAAACTGGTTAATATATGATATATAAACGTTTTTAACTCATAACGGGAAAAACTTATTTTCATCTTTATTATAGTCGAGGATAAAAAGATTTCCTATAACGCGAAAGGGTTATAATAGGTAATTACTGGTAGGGTATTGGTTTATTATAAAGTAATATACCTTACGTAAAGATTTATCGTCCTCTCCAGGGGCGCCGACAGTAACAAAACCTATGTTAAAACCGTCAAATACGTCAGTTATAATAATGAGCTAGAAAAAAGGGTGTATATATATAGGCTTAAATAACTAGCTAATTTATATAAAAGAAAATTAAAAAAGTTACAATAAAGTAACTAGTAGAAAAAGGGGAGCGATTATATAAAAGGGAAAAGGAGAAAGTTTTAAAGATTAAGTAGATACGGCTGTATTTATAAGGATTAACAGACCAAATAGGGTAAGGGCTATGTATTATACGGGGCGCGTTACTCGATACTAAAGACAAAAGCGCAACTTTATATAATACGTTAACGGACGTGTTATACGAAGCCGAAGGTAAGAAAAATACCTTATACGATGCGTTACGATGTGTTAACAGGTGCGTTATACGACGTCGACGGTAAAAAAAATGCCTTATATGGCGCGTTAACGGGTACGTTATATGGCGTCGGCGGTAAAAAGAAAACCTTATACGACGCGTTAACAGATAATTCATACGGCGCTAACGATATAGGGTAAACCGATCGAAACGTTATACGATATATTAGGTGTAGTGTTACTGGCTTATATTCAACCCGCGTATTAAACGGGTATGGCTCGCGTCCGGTATTTATCTAAAAGGACGCAGAAACCCTTATAACATCCGGGGAGGAAAAGGCATATCATGGAATTAGGTCGTTGGCTATTAAGATTATAGGTTACGTGACTATACACGTAACGAAATGGGCTTGGACTTAGTCCGAGCATGGACCGGGTATAAATCGGATACGATCGATATATAAATAGGGCATGGTCCGTATACAGCACGTGTAAAGACACGTAACGAGCTAGGTATTGGCTCTACCCAAGGGCCCTACACGTTGGGTCAAGGTAGCCTCTTCTAGTTTTCTTTCGCACCTCAACAGTAAATCCTATTTGGCACCTACTTGGCTTACCATTGTAGGTCGAATCATAACAATATTTTCAAAGCTTAGAGGCAACGGTATTAAATTTAAAGGAGTTAAAGACACGTTAATTATACTGCCATTTTAATTAATCAGTTGTCGACAAGTTATACAAAGTCGTTATGTATAGAAAGAATAAAGATGTGGAATAATGTGCTCGAAATGCTATTGAAACCCCTTTTCGCTTTTGTTAAACGTACATTCAGGCATTCAAAAATATCAAATTGATATTGAAACACGATTAGAATTTTAGTTAATTAATATTCGTTAACGGAATTCATTTAGATAATAAACCCGTTTGTTAGTAGGCCTTTATCTTTATATTGTAGTCTATTCGAATCACTTTGGTAGAAGTAACTGGTGTTGCGTTGATATTGTTGATTGAGATGCGTTGGTTCTAAGTTTAGCAGACCGTTAGTCGGTCTGCATACTAATTTTTATGGTCAAATGCTTTGTCATGTGCCCTACTTTGAAGTGAGCACCTACTGCACTGCACTTGCAGTATAGTGTATTCAAGCCCCACAAACTGCAGTCAATTTACAGTACATACAATCAACTTTACTACAACTAAAGTTGACTTGACTATACTACATTTAACTGCTATTTCAATACTGGCGGCGTTGTGTTTTGTGCTTAAATACCAGTATAGCTTGCTATCAATCAATGGCAACCTCTAGAATCCCTCTTTAATTCCCAAGCCAGACCCCTATCAATTCTAATCAATTTGTATTGAAATCGACCTTAATTACAGCCTTTCTTGTCCCTTTTACTCCAGCTTTCCGAGGCCTCCATTCCTTAATTCCCGTGCACAAGTCTTTCACTATAGACTTTTGCAAATCAGGTACGCGATCAATTATATACCTTTTACCAGTAATTTAAATTTCTACTATTTCTACCTTTTCCATTCATATTCATTCCTTAGCTGTTTTCTAATTTTCTAGGGTAACCCTGTTCCTTCGCGTTATGTGTTGGGCGTTTTACGTAGCCCTCGATTCGTATGGTTAACTTATTACTATCCACAAACCTTTCCAGGGCGCTATTGAGCGTGGTCTTTGGTATAGCTTTAGCGGGGTTATCTTTACCGTTGATTAACCAGAACTTATCGATTTCACAAGCTTCGTATACCTCCCTTAGGGCTATTACGTTTATTATTAAATGTTTTTCATTATTTGTACCCGGCTTCAACAGGCATTCGTAAAGGCTTCGGGAGTCCATATATATTACTTGAGGTATCGGAGGTAGTCCTAGCTATTTAGTAATAATCTTCAATATACCGTTAGTTACTACACCGATATTGAAACTTGCTATTATACTGTATACTTTGAAAGTCAGTACACTCCGGGTTACACGCTTTTACTTGACAGATATTAAATTTGTAAGGTTTCCAGTGATTTTCAATTGCCATTTAAACCTATCCTTGTTAACGAGCATTATTTGGAATCCTATTCATGATATAAGGTCAGTATTGTTAATGAATAACCTATCCGTAAAAATTATTAGCTTCACCTTCATTAAATTTACAAAAACCATGTTAATTCCTTTTTCCACGTAATTCATTTGTTACTAAAGCCGCTTGTTCAACCTGTTAAGGTTTTCATCTTATGGATCTTATACCCATTACGCAATAAAAATATTGAACAATACTTCCAGTTAGTACAGTATAGCGATGTAAACCGCATGGGCCCTCTATTTCAAGTTTTTTTTTAATAATCTTGCCTCGTTGGCCTTATTGATAATCGTTAGGCTTGTGGCTTAAATTCTTCGTCGTAGGCTAATATATGTGCCGTTTTTAGTTTTAATACTATAAATACAGATTAATGATCTATTAAAGTCAAGTTATATACCCTTAGCTAATGTCTTAATTGGTTTACATTTTTAAAGGCCTAACGTTTCGATAACACGCTATTCTGTCACCATGAACCTAGCATTTCCGAGGAAAGGGATATCGTAAATTCGTATATCTACGATATTAAAGTCCTGACCAATTGTAATTGATAGGCATAAATTAAAAATCAAAATCTTTAAACCCAGCCAATTTTTAAAATTTACCTAATATGTTAGGAACAAGTACACACTTGCCTCAGTTAATTATTATAAAGGCTTAATATAACGTATTATCGTACCGACCGAAAAATTGTCTTTTAGTTTTCTTAGTAGTTCCGACAGCATAATCCGCTAAAGATCGGTGGTAAACTACATATACGTTGACGTAATATCCGGACTATTAAGTATAAAATACCCTTTTACAATAATAGTTAAACTGGCAGTAATTATGAAAATGAAACGCTAATTAACATTTTAAATTGTAGGTAATGAAGTCAAGAACTAATTCTTCCCTTTATTACTGTATTTTGAAGCGATTAACCGTAACTTTTCGTACGGCCCGTCTGTGGTCTTACCCTTAACCTTGTAAATTATCCTCAACTAAATGATATTAAATTTTTAGCAGTTAAATTACATGAAAGGTACAAATTATACCACCACTCGTAAAAGAAAACTGTTCATTTTCACTTGGTCGCTTTCCTTAAATAGCTTTCCAGATATGTTAGTAATATTTTTGAAACGTAGCTTAAAGGTAAGTTCTTCATTATACTTTTCCTTTGAAAATACAAACGCTATTATACATGCACTACCAGGCCTTTAGTTCCTATCTTCGTCCTCTTTTTTAATATATATCCTTCTTTTAGATGGTCTTTTATGCCATCGACGTTTTATTGGCTTGTTAACAATCGGCTCAGGAGGCTTATATTAATTAATCCATTCGACTCGAAAGTTATCGACGTTAGGGTTTTTATTAAATTTAAGGGGCTTTCGGCATCGTTCAACTTATACAATTCAAAAAGTTATAAGGCTGTTAACAGTTTCAACTATTACGTTTAAGTTAATAATACTTAAAATTTTATACAGCCCATTCCATTTACCTGGTTTGAATTACGTAAAAATTTTATTTTAAAGAGGAAGAGATGATACGTTTATTATTAATAGTCCTTTCCTAGTGTTTAGGGTATCATGAACCTAATGACGTGCCGATTACTTCCTTAAATCTTTGAAGGCTTTACTGTATACCACAACGTGCTTTTGGATGCTTAACGAGAGTGATAACTTAGTTGGTATATATAGGAAGTCCCCGAATACCAACAAAGTTAATATAAGTCCGTTAAGGATAATAGTATCGCCATATGTAAACGTGCTTAGTTTGTAAAGTTTTCGATTTCCAATATAAGGATATCGTAAGTCTTTTGTAGAAAGGCATATGCCCTTTCGACCTTATTAATACCCTAGTAAACATTAACGGAAAGCTGTTTATAATAAATCCCTATTAATTCAACGTTAACTTGGATTTTCATTGTAGTAAAGTTGGTAGCGACATCGTAAACTAGTACATTTGGTAGCCTAAAGTACGTGTTAATTCAAGAAGTATATAATTCCTTCTAAGTTTCCTTCGCTATAATGGTTTTAAGGAGCTTGGCTCCGTAAAAAGTTATAACGGATTCTATAACGTATAATACTAGTTTGCAACCCATAAAAATACGTCTAATAAAACTTCGAATTAAAGTCTTAATTTTCTTTAAAAGTGAATTTAAACCTTAAGGGGGGGGTTCAGAGTATGTTTGAAAATAGTAGTAGAGCCGTTTCATTAACTTTAATGCTAATAAGGCAATATATTCGTAACTCAATACCACTACGACCTTATAAAGTATATTGGTCGCTGGATAGTAAAATATATGATATAATTAAAGAAGTTTAGCCTTTTTCATATTTAATATTATGACTTTTAGTCCATAAAAATGAAATTAAAAATACCTCCATCTAAAGTAAAGTAAAAATCTCTTACGAGCTTTAACTCATATTATCTCGTTAGTCTAAATATTAACATTAACGCCGAGGTTTTTTATATTTTTAAATAAAAAGATAAAAGGAGTAGGGAATTTTAAGATATGGAAAACGATAAGGTTAACAATAGTTTTGACCATCGTTAATAAAATCAAAAAAATCTCTTTTCCAAGTTTTAAATCGACCTTAACCTTATTAATATCCATGTAGTTAAATTTAGTAATAGTATTAGTATTCCTTCGTAATATAATATATTTCGAATAGTCCTCTATTAAGTACTATACCGCCCCTATATCCGGTATGATCCCCTAAAAGATCTGCTCTACGTAAAGATTTTAAATTTCAAAGTGGTATATAAGGCCCAGATCTTTATCATTATATTGGCGTTAGGGGTTTTTATCTTCTATGTGGTATTTAAAGGCGTAGTAAGCAAGTTATCACATCGCTTTTAGGCCGGTACAAGTATTTTTACACCAACTAATAACCTTAAATTTATTTTACTACTTTTTAACCTAAATACCTTTATAGGTTTCGATAGTATTAAGGTAATTATTAATGAGGGTAGAGGGGAATTTCATTTAGTACTTTATCCGCTTATCTTTACTTTCGGCGGCAGTATGATGTGTAGATTAGCAACCTTATTTACCGCAAATCCAACATCTTATGAAACTTAAAAAATACTTGTTTAGCTGATTTAAGGACTTGGGGGAAAATGAATAACCTCCTCCGTAGTCCCTTCCCTAGGTTCTAGTCTTCTGTTAGCCGTATTAGCCGGATCTTCCGTACTTAAAATTAATGTAATACTTCTGAGGGAAATCTTTTATATCGACGGTAAAATCCGGAACATACAGGTAAAAACTAGTTGAGCTAGAAACTCGGGTTAATATGGTTTCGAGCAAGAAACTTAATTGGATAAAAAACCCTTCGCAAATAGTATCTAGGTATTAAAGGGTGTATTCGAACTTCTTGTAACCCGTAACAGCCTACCGGACCTACTAGCGTAGGGTACTTTAGCCAGCTCCCACATTCTCTATTACTTGTTGAAAAAGTATTAGCCTGTTAAAAAGCTGGCGTAACTTAACATTAAGGAGGTTATATAGCTTACCGTTATACTTTTCCTTTCCTCCCCAAATTTTAACAAACGTAGTCATTTCTGTGTAATCCGTATCCACTATAGGGACACGTTAAAAAGAAAAGGTGATATACTGGTTGTAGGAACCTTTTATATATTTTAACTAGTGTTAGGGAAGGTTTTAAAATTTATGGTATTAGTAGGCAGAATAGTTACCACTGGCGGAGTTTGAGGGATAAAAAGGTAGTAGATGTATCTACAATAACCTCGTGTGTAAAGCCATTCCTTCCTTAATTTAACTACGAAAACTAAACGTGCTAAGAGGTTTAAAGGAAATGAACTTGGGGGTTTTCGCGTACTTGGTAATAATCCTTTGCATGTTAAGAGGTACGTCGATGTTTCTAATTAATTAACTAGTAGAGTTAAGGTTTTCCAGCTTGTAAATTAATAAACTTCTTAAAACTAATAATATCGAACCATTCATCCAACATAAAATGGTTTAAATAATTTATCCGGGCTTGGGTAAGTCCTTACAAACGCATTTAAAGGCGTTAAGAGATGTTTTTACTAGTTATCACTTTTCTTTTATATTTCTTAGTCCATCATATGTTTTTATCTGTAGTATATTCGTAATGTATTTTAGCGAGGTTACCGTCTTTTTCGACCTTTAAAGGTAAGGAAATCCCTCGTTTACGTAGGTTAGTCTTTGAATTTAACTTTACTAACTTTTCATTCTTTTTTCTCATAGTTAAAGTTTAGTCCCTAAAAAAACCAATGTAATCAAAAAAGCTTTAACGTTTATATCCTGATCGTTATGGGCGACGTTAAAAATGAATTAGCTGACGTAATTAATAAGGTGTTTAAGGGTAAAGTTTTCGTTAACTTCCTTAATCCAAAGGTTGTTATCGAAGTTCTCAATGAAAGTGGTTTCGAGGGCCTTAACTACCTCCTTCTTAATATGGTCGTTGATGATATCAAATTATATATGCTTTAAAGACATCTTAATAAAGATTAAGAGGTGTAGGGGGCAAAAAGGTGATGTAAATGTATTAGGTATTAGTTTATTATTAAAGTTGGTCTAAGTTTAAAGGTCGTGAAACTTTGAAGTCTTTACAATTTGTAGTATAAATACCTGTAATAGCAGCCGTAATAATACTAAGTTATCCGTTTACCAATTTACCGACTTTATAATATTTAAGACTTTAAAACGGTTAATCTTAACGCCTTTAAAAAGGATTAATGAAGATTTATTGGTATTTTCGATAATGAAAATACCGTTACCACATTTAAATACTTATAAATAACAAACTTACTTAAAAATTATTCCTTTTAACTACCTGTAAAAAACAAATGTAGCCTCCAGACCCGTCGAAAAAATCTTCCCTTTACTTTATGCAATTGTAAATCGTAACCAGAAAGTAACTTCTTCTTCTACTTAGCTAATCTATGTTTAACATGATAAGTACTAATCATTGTTAATAGGCCTTTATCGTTGCAACGTAGTTGATTCGAATCACTGTGATCAAAGTAACTGGTGTTACGTTAATATTATTGATGAAGTTGCGTTGGTTTTAAGTTTGGCAGACCGCTAGCTGGTCTAAACACTAATTTATATGGCCAAATGATTTGGCCTGTGCCCCAATTTGAAGTGGTCACCTACTGCACTACACTTGCAGTGCAGTGTATTCAAATTCCACAAACTGCAGTCAATTTGCAATACATAAAATCAATTTTACTGCTATTCCAACACTGTTTTCTATATCGTAAACTTTGTAATCCTTTTCCACAACATGAAATTTCTTAAATAACTATTAGAGAAAAATACGTAGGAAACGTTAAGGATACTGTGAATTGATGTTACAGGTTGATGCCTGGGCTAGTGGTCACCAGGGATCTAGCCCTAGCGGTTACCATGCTCCTACGATACTCTGGAACCGCTTCTGAGCATGCACTTATACCTGTCATATAACCGAGCCACCCCCTTTTCTATAGCTCTATAACAGTTTCCTAACAAGGGGGGGGGGGTTCTCCCTCCTTTTTTTTTATCAAGGATTATAAACAGTATTCGACCGCATTAAACGATAACACTAGCTTAATTCATTCACATATAATCCTCGATATTTTCTTCCCGACGATATCTTAAGTACTTGTAAATGGCTATAGCCTAGAGCTCTATCTTCCGACTTTTTGAATCTGAAACCCTAAGATTTGAAATAATTTCTCGACGCGTGTAAACGAAACCGGCTTCAAAGCGTTCTAGTAATGTAATACGACTATTTAACCGCCAAATACAAACGATTTACCGAAACTTTACGTACGAAAATCATTAAACGGGATCAAACTATTTGTAAACACACTTTACATATAAAACAACGTAATACCGACGCATTAAATACGTCAATGAACACAATCCGGTAACTTAAATCTACTATTGGCACGCCTACGACTTCGTAATACCCCCCCCCCCTGGCCAAAAAAAAAGGGGGTCCGGTTTCTACATTACCTACAAATGATGCAATTACCGTATCGCTTCTTACCAAAAACCATACCAATTTATCTAACGACAATGAAAACCCAAACGCCTCCGACTACGACTAAAATACTAATAGCATACCCGATAATAGTAACCGTTAACAAATCAAACATAAACCTCTTGATTAACCAACTAAATTTTCCAACATTAAATTACGCTTTTCGATTCAAAAAGCTACAATATTGTATAAATTACCTAGAAATCGGAAGTTTATCAATATAGAAAGGATTTCTTCAATACTATTTTAACAATGAAATGGTCTTATAACAACCTCTATAAAAAGCTATTATGCCTGCAGTAATAACGGCGGCAATAACAATCATAATTTCTTTATATTAATGTTTCGCGCATATTACTACAACGTAAACGCAACGAAAACCGTTATCACCCTACTTATTGATATAAAATGAAAGGCTCGTAACTGATTTTACATTTTTCTCAACGTTTAGAAAACATTACTTACTAAAACTCACAGTATAGTTTAGGAATTCGCCGTTAAACTCGAAATATTTCAAAAAGCTATCAATTATACATTGACAGACGTATTACTCTCCCCTCATATATCCATAAATCATAATATATTGGTTGCTTACGCCTAAATTATTAATAAACGACTTTATGACTTCTTTATTCAATATGATAACATTAACTACGTTGATATTACTAGTAAAAACGGTATTATTCATAATAGAGGAGGTAACAACAATACGACCGTTTACAATAGCTGAAGAAATATCATTATAATCGGCGTAAACGCTTTCGCAGCTAATACCAAACGACACGTTATCTAGGTTAATAGTTTTAAACTCTCCATTCGCAAAAACCTTTACTTATACCTAAAATAAAATACGAATAATGATTGAATTCACACTTACCTACTAAATCCTGTGGAGCTCCAAAATAACTTTTATACAAAATCTAATAGAAAATTTTTCCTTCTTACTATTGACAACTTTATCGACATTTAAAGGAAAAAACATAATTCTTATATATAATCGTATTCAAAAATTAACAGGATTTTCATTCAACTCAACAACTTACTCCAAATCTTTAGAGAACTCCTTGTGTATCATAAAATTAATATTGGAATAGTATTACATGCAGTGCAGTAGGTCATCTTTACTTACAGTGAATTTGACTATGCTGAACTGCAAGTTGAGTGTATTGCTTTGTGAAGACTTACCGCATTGGGTGTAAGTCGAATGCAGTATGCTGCACTTTACTCTAGGGCACAGGCCAAGCAATTGACCATACAAATTACTGTGTAGACCAGCTAGCGGTCTTCCAAACCTAGAACAGTACATCCACTACTTGATCAATGAAATACTACTGTTATTTCGACCAATCGAATCGACAACGTTGCAACGTCTAAAGCCCTACCAACAATTACTTTACAATTTTATTTTATTTGTTAATAATTGAATAAACAAACGATATAAAGGCTATAAAGTTACTAATAGATATATTACCCGCTGATTATAATTATCATGTATTCGTATTCCAATCCAACAACTTAATAAAACCACCCGTTATATACCTAAGATCAACTTACAGTTTATTTCTTTTATGAATTATTAAAACTTTAAGTTCGATAAATACTATCAGTAAGGTCTTTAACTATTTACGTGAAAATTAAATGAGTAGAAGAGTAATCGTTAGATATATATTGTAGTAAAAGATTGATCTAGAAGAAGTATTCCAGAGAGTGTACGCCACGGATAGGAGGTTATAAACCTCTCATCCTGGCAGTGGCCCTTTTGCCGTACGCTCTGGAATACTCATTCCAGACCGCTCCATGCATTATCGTACGGTCTGGAATACTCATTTCAGACCGCTCCATGTATAATGTACTTTACGTCTTATAAAAGTGCAGCCTATAGCGTAACACGTTATCGTGCACTTTACAGGAGTGCAACTTGCAATACAGTGCACTGCTACTTGATATATGTATACTATCTAGAAGGTTATATAGTAATATCCACATAGGTAATCTTTTCTTACTTCCTTATATACTTATAGTCTAGTAGCAATGGTGAAATTATGACGGTTCAATATATGTAGCCTTATAATAACAGTATGGTTACAAAAGTCCAAATTAGCAGTTTCTGTAGTAATAATACGGTTGTGGTATCAAATTATAAGAAGTCTAAATTAATAGTTTCCGTAATAATATTGTAGTTGTAAGGGTCCGAATCAATAAGTTTTGGCCACGATGGTAATTGTAGCTAGTGCCTGGTTGGGATAATTAAATAGTGGCAACATAATTGGTAATTACACTTTTTGTGGTTTTTCAACAGGGGTAATTACGTAGGTACTACAGAAGTTAATTACGCAGAGGTAATTGTGAGATTACGTGTTAGGTTAATATAAAAAGATGCATTGCTATCGGTTCAGGTAAAGCTTTTTTTTTATTTTCCCTTCAAAGGCGCATGGTTAAAACTAATATAAATCACAATTTTAATTTAACCTTTATTTTAACCAATTAAAATAAGCCGCTTTGATAAATGGATTACTTAACCAATACTTATATACTAACCTTCCTATTAAATGGATACCGCGTAAAAATAAAACGGCTAAATGCCGTTTGACGCGAGAGCGCCGTCGCGCCACCGCCATTGTAGCCGCCGCCGCCACCACCACCGCTAGCAGCCCGCCATTATCAGACGTCATCTCCTCCATTAATGCCATCCCGCCCGCCGCCGCCACCCCTCCAGCCCCACTAAGCCTTGCCGTCGCAATCCCCTCTCGGTCTCCTCCCTTTCCTCCCTCCCTTTTCCCTCCCTCTTTTTCAGCTTTCAGGAGGAGGAACAAGAGGCTCTTAAGGTTATAAACCTTACCCTTTCCCTGAAGGTAAAAACCCCCTTACTCGCAGAGGGCTCTTTACGACTCAAGCGCAGCTTAGCGTAGCTACGTCAGGGTTCGTATACTCCAAATCCACCTGCGCGTATACCTCTAATATTATTTCTCTTTAAATGAAAAACACGAGGTGGATCTATTCTGCCGCCTTAAGCTTTGTATCGCTAGGGTACGCTGTGAGGCCTCTTTAATACGTTAGGCGTTAAAGCGGTTTTCCCAACTCCATAGTCTCGAGCCATTAATAGATACGCTCCACGTACTGTATATCGCGTTCGCGGCCGCGGGAAAGTCTGTTAACGATTATTAAGAAAACGGGAGTCGTTTGGCCCGTTGTCACCGTTATAAGCGGAATAATAGCGGATACACCCCGTTCATTTATTCCTAAGGCCGTAGGCTGAAGACGCGTTACGCGTTAATCGGCTTTATAATAAGTTTTAACCGAATTTTCAAAACTTCCTTTATTAGAAAAACAACGTTTGAGGCGCTCTGAGAAAAGAATCGCGGTTATAAATAACTAAAATAAACCGATGCTAATTAGTAATAGGCGCCAACCAGCGGACCAAGGAGTCAGCGACTGCCATTACCATCTAGAAACGGGACTTACGTATATATTGCGCAGACGAGTTTTACTAAGTTATTGCGCATCGCCGCAAAAAGGGTAAAGGCCTTCCTACGCCTTTACCTAAGGGTATCCGACCCAAATCGTAGAGTTATATCCTTGCTAGCGTTAATATAGTCGATAGCAGTAATAGCGGTAGCGCTAGCATAAAGGGAAATGGTAACGGGGAGGATAGTGGAGACGCGATGACATCGCCCTTTCCCTCTCATTTTGGCTGTAACTAGCTGCCCTTACGGCCAGTCCGGCGCGCCCGGTTATATTAATATCATTACTTTCCTTATAACAATTACTTATCAGTAACAAATATAACGTAAAGTGCGTAAAGTATAACTTTAAAGTATTTAAAACAAAGAGAGGTAATTTGCGAAAACCGATGCGGTATCAAAGATTTAAATAAAGACACGCAAGTAGTAAAATACCTCGTATATCTGAAATACGTAAAACAAAGTATGAAAGTATGTTAAAAGCGGTTCAAATTCGTAATTCGAACCGATTAAAAATAATCGGGTCGCAGGGTATAAATCGAAACGTAACGATATTTTAGGAGCGACGCAAAATGGTAAATCTTGACAAAAAAAATGGAAAAAATCGGCAGGGTCGATATATATAAGACAAAAAATAACAGAAAGTTAGGCGCGATACGAAATAATATGGTTGAATAAAGATATAAATCGGGGAGCGACATAAATAGCGGATATCAGACTGCTTTAAATCGGTAAAAGTGGTGTAACAACCTATTAGGATTGTAAAACCTTTTTAACTATATTAATAAACAACGTACTTATCGTTATAAATGTTTTTAACGTTTCGTTTGGTATAGTTTTTGTTATTACGTTTGTTAGGTTCAGTTTTCCGACGATTTATCTTATTTCTTCGATTTCCCGGCGCTTATATAACTTTCGTAATATTATAATATCGATCATTAATCGCTTTTCATTCGTAGTACCCAACTTAACCAGGTATTTATAAAGCGAAAAGGAATTAGTACATATAATAAGAGGGTTAGGGCGTAAATTAAAGTTAAAAATAATTATCCAGATCATTATTATTATGGTGATACCCGAATTGAAACTTTTAATTGTGTTATAGATTTATGAAATTAAAAAACTTTTTGTAACCCTTTTGAATTTAGTAAATCTTTAATAGATAATATTTTCATGGAACGTAAAGCCGTTTCGGACCGGTGTTTCGTTATCGAGAACTAAAATAGAGCTTATTTACGAATTATAATCGCTGTTATTAGCGAAAACCCGTTTATAGAAACAAATAGCTTTATAATACATATATTCAGCGATTTAAACTGTAAACCGCGTTTTGGATTATATATTTGTTATAGGAGACATTTGTTAAGCGCTTTGCATATATAGTTTGTCGGAGTAGTTTGGCATTACGCGGCGACCGCAAGGTTTAATGCCGCCTCCAGTTGTATTACAAAAGTAATCCAAGCGTCACGGAAGTATTGGTATTTATATTGGTTGACCCTTTTTACGTTATTCAAAACGATAAACATAACCTTATTAAATTGCCCTTTTTACCTCAGGCCTAAAACGTTCCTTCGGAAAGTAATAGTAGCGTTATTCAAATTGATTATACGGGTTTTTGTTGGGTATATTTTAGGTTTCGCTTTTAAGTTTGCCGCTAAAAGTTGCTTTTTGTTGACGCGGAAAACGAGGCGTTATATAGCGTTAATATGTCGTCCGTTTGTATACCCGTTACTATAAAGTCCTTAAAGCGAACTGTTAAAATTAATAAGCACAGGTTGAAAATCGAATTAATTATCCTAATCTGTTCCTTATAGTACCTTTAATAAGTGTTATAACAGTAGACACCTTTTTTGACTAAACCGTAAAATGATTTTATAATTCGTAAGATTGTTTTAAGACGATAGTGCTTTTTAAAATACTTAGGTATATCGGCGTAAATACTTCGTTTAAACCGCTTTTTAGACTAAGTATAAATTTGCGTTATGTTACGGAGTTCGACATGTAAATTATATGGTGTGTTAAGGGAGGTTACAAACGTAAGAATTAAACAGTGGTTAACCCATTATATGGTGAGCGATTAGGTTATGATATCTTTTTTACTATAGTCGTTATAAACATCTATAACCTGGCGGGTCTTTTCGTAAGTTTTTTCGGTTTTATCTTTGATTTCGCGGACGAGGCGAGTGGGAAAAATTCTATAAACGTCGTAAATTGCCGGATCCAATCGTTTGAAGCGAAGTACGCCCTAGTCGATTAGGGTAGAAATTTCTATTTGGGTAAACTATTTGAACGAGGTACTTGGATTAGTAATAATATCGTCATGGCGAAGCTTTAGGCTAAGATTACAGTTTACTATCTTTTTCTTTTTGTAATAAAAAAGCTTACGATAAAGATTCTGGAGCTCTTTTTGATTTTCGAGCTAAAGGGACGGCCCCGGCGGCGAGGTGCATTTAGGGTTGGTATAAGCGGGCCGTTTTAGTTTGGTAGTAGCGGGACGGATCCATAGTTCAGGGTGTGTGCTAGAATTAGGGGCGGCTTGGATTCGTTGTTTTAGGTTGTGTTTCATTGGTGGTTTTGTCCGAATTACGATTCCGGGCCGCTCCTTTTTATTTTTATTTTATATGTTTGTATTATTATTCAACGAAAAAAACTTTTATCCTTTGAAAAATTAACGAGAATATCATAGCCCTTAAACCCGTTAATTTTCTAAGGGCTAATTCATCCATCCTTGGTTATCCAAATTAGGACCTTGGATTGCAATGGTATGTCCATAACTTTAGCTTTGTTTGGGCTATTCCTCGTTACTATCGCTTTGGATATATCGTTTTTGGAACATAAGGAATTTAATGCTATTATAGCCTTCGTTATAACATTCGCCCTTTACACTGTAGTTGGTAATGGTGTAAAGTTTGTATAGATTATTAGGTAAATATTGAAAAAAAGGAGTGTAGAAATAAGCTTATTTGGGCTAGAGGTGTTGTTAACGGCGTTAACCGTTATTTAAAGGATGGATTTCTTAGAACTGATACCTTTTAGTTTTTTGGACAATACTATATTCGCTTTTTCAAGCGATCTGTAATATCGCTTATATTTTCTAATAATTTATAGGGACTTTACTAGAATTTGCTTATATTTGCTGTCGGATATCCGAGCTTTAGTACGTTATTCAGTGAAATCAAAAGCCGTGTTAGTGTCGTTTGTAATACAGTTTGGGGGATTTAGGTAAAATTTAGACTAATAGTTAATTAGAGCGTTTTAGCAGTTTATAGCGAAAGCGTTCAGTATAAATTTGGCGGTTTAGAATGATATTGCCGCGTCGATGGCGTAGAGGACCGATTAGCTGTTTATATATATGATATTAATAATTATCTTGTAGTTAAAGTTTACATCGTTTTAAAGGCGGAATTTGAACCGGCGTAGGGTTTTTAATTGTAGCTGGTACTTATGGTAAAACTTTTTAATAGCTTTAAATACGTTTTGTTCTATATCCGTATAGCCTGCGGTGAGGAGTAGGCAGAAGAGATGTTTTGTAGCCGGGTGTCCGAATCAGCGGTGTAGAATCCGTAATTCAGGTTACGTTAAGTAAATAACCTTAATTATATATGTTTCGTGGGAAAACTATAAGGGTATGAACTAAATCGAAGCGGTACAGATACGTTATCTGAAGCGTAAATAAGCTGGTTGGTCGTATTCCGGACTTTAATTCCAAGTTTATTAAGGTTAGTTAATAAAAGTAGGAATAATGTCTCAAAGTTTATTAAGTAAAACTTAACCGGTCCGAATCGCGTATTCATAATAACTGTCTCGAGCGATAACATTTTGCTTTAACTAAACAGAACTTTGCGGTGTTTTCCTATTCGGTTTAGTAAAATCTTCGGAAACCTCGTCATAAACGCGTCAAATTATTGTTTTCCTGCCGTTAAGATTTCGGTTATATCCGTATTAGGTATAATATCATGAAATTGGTTGTTATATTTGTTTGAAAGTGTGAATTGTGACGCTATGTAAACGTTAAGCTCTTCGTCTACATAGTTTAAGCTTATAATGTATAGAAAAGAGACGTTCTGTAGGCCTGTTAAAATTCGTTGGGTGGTTTCGTCTTCTTGGGCTGTTCGGTAAGTATTATTACCTTTAGAGTTTTTTTCTCCTGACATATATTTGGCGGGGTAGGATTTAAGGCTATTTTTTACGTTTTGGCATTTAGTTACGTATATTGTAAAGTTGGCCTTTATCCGGTCCTTAAATGTATAATCGGCTTAAAATTGTTGTTTATTTCTAATTTGCTTGTAAGCGGAGTGGTTAGTAGATTAGCAGCCGATTTTGCCATATACGATGTATTGTTTTTGCAAACCTGCGAGGTTTCTTATGCTTTTTCGTAAGTATTACTGTAGTTGCGATACGTTTTGCCTATTCTCGAACGATCGTTTCTATCCCTTATTATTATGGTTTCCTCTTTAGTACTTATATTTTAGGCGCTCGTTTTGCTTTGGGTATACTTTAAATTCTTAACTTAAAACGTGGTAAATAATCCAAGTAAGGTTTAATTTAGTGATTTTTCTTTCGCCTTTAGTTTTGTCGGTTACAAATACTGATCCGAGGTTTACCTAACGGCGTATGAAGGTTTTAAGATATGTTTTAAAGCTTGTATAAAAGGTTTCTAAATTTATTTTAACTTGAAAAGTATAAGGTCGAAATCCGGGTTTCCGTAGCATACTCTCGTTATTACTTGGATAAATAGATTATTACCCTTATATTTCGGTTCAAAAACTACCTGGCATTTCTGGAACTTAGCTTATATGGCGGTAAGAACCTTTTATGGGTTTCCATTAGCGTTTATTCATTAGTTTTATATAGATTTCCATGTGATACGAGTCTAGTCCTTATCGTAAAGTTTATAGTTGATCTCTATATCGAAGTGGGGGTTTAAATGGTTATAATACTCCGTAAATGTATTTACTTACGTAAGGTGGTATATATACTATTTTTTAGCTTACGAGGACAGTATACCGGGTAGGATAACATGAAACTGGGATGGTTTAATATCTAGTCTTTTATATATATTAAGTATAGCACCTATTTTATTGTCGTGTATATTGTATAGTTTACTGTTGTAGTTTTCATTTTATTATAAAGCTTTACGAAGTTGATAAGCTTTTTGTGATCGTTTTTATTAGTAGGAAGACGACGCAGTAAAAAATTATGGTAGTAGTTATGGTTAATAGGTATTAGTTTATAGAATACGTATTGGCGTTTTGTTTCGCTCGTTAATTTCTAAAGCTGGGCGTTTTCGCTGTTCGGGCCACTTTTCTCGTAGTTAAACTGATTATTAATATTAACCAGGATGCGGTTTTATTTCGGTTTCGGTTCGAAATTACGTTTTGGTGAGGGTTCGTATTGAACCCTTGTTGTGGATAATCGTTGTAGTGCTTTCTCCTTTTTCATCGATTCTCTCAGCTTTATTTCCACTTCGCGGTGGGTGTTTAGCTTTGTTAAACGTCGTATTTAAATTTTCGGTGGCTTTTCGTATCCCCGGCTAGTTATTTCAAGTAAACGTTCCTGGCGTTTATTTGGCTAGTGTTACTTTATAAATGTTACTTCTATTACTTTATCGTCTATGTATCTTGGCATTTGTATAAGTTGAGACATTTTTATCAAGTCTTTTACAATTAGATTTTTTTTACTGGTCGTATTAATGCCTTTGCTCAGTAGTTGCTTTCGTAGTATTTTTAAAATCGTATTATTGATTATACGCCATATACCCGACGTCTAGTTTGCAAAGTTTTTTTAAAAAATTATCGAATAGGTCTCGTATTTCGATTTAGCCGTTACAGTAGTTAAATATTATGTTCATTACATTCGTATTTTCCTAATGAGGGTTTAAATCTTTTACTAATACCACGATTTTATTTTTTTATATGTTAAGGTCTAAGTACCTTGAAATATTGTTACAAAACAACGTATGGGTAAAGAGGTACTTTATATATTAGTTAGCCTTTTCAAGATTCGTCATTACTAGAGTTATCGTGTATTTGAGTAGGTAATCTGTATGTAGATGTAATGCTTGGAACGGCTTAAATTGGTGATTTCGCGCCATAGTTATACATGTTCGTAATTTGAAGAAAGCGTATAAAACGGGAAATATAAAAGCAATGATGTTTTCAATGCTTGACAATATAAATATATTTTAAATAATAGGTAAATTAGACGTAACCACAGGTCAATGAGACGTCTTAAATTAAATTTATTAATGTTTGGAGGCGTTACAATGGCCAAACGGTGAAGAAAACTTAAACGTCGTAAGTACTAAACTTGGTATATATTGGGCGAGCGAATTTAGAAAATACAAGGCGAATGTGGGAAGGTATATATGGTAAACGTAGGGAAAGAGGAAAAAAGAAATGTAGGCGGGGGGGAAGTGTATTGGGTAATCCGGTGTATAGGTCTTGGTTCATGTTTGGCGAGCGGTCCGGATTTTTATTTCGTGGTCACTTTTGTTAAAGCTTGCGGTTTGGTTATTGCGTTCGTAACCGCTTTTAAATTAAACGAGCGGTTTAGATAGTGTATTCATAACCTCTTTTGTATTTTGCGAGCGGTGTAAATTATAGAGTTTAAATCGGACGGTTTTCAAGGAAGGGTTTCGAAACTTAATGCTTTTTGGCTTACATAGCCTGATACGTAATGTGACGTTTTATAAGAAGTACCCAGGTATGTTTAGAGCGTTAATATAAGTTGACGGTTGACATAACAGGGTGTTTTGATAAGATAGGGTAATAATTGGTTAATAATATCGTATTAAAAGTGATTCTTTTTAAAGTTACTTCGGATTTTACAGTTTCATTACGTTTCGGGTTTCTCAGAGCTTTCGTATAATTCCACACCCCCGTATGGTTTTTATAAGTCATAGTATTGAGGTACAAAAAGTTGGAACCTTTATAGTATTTCGTTATATGTATTTAATTTAGGTTTGTCTTTTTTTTTTTTTAATTATCTATAGTCGACTTAATTGGTTGTTAATCAGTATCTGTAAGATTTATACCTATTTACGTAAAAATTAAATAAGTTAAAGAGTAATCGCTAAATTGGTATTATAGTAAAAGATAGATTGAAAAGAAGTATTTTAGAGAGTATACGCCACGGATGGGATGTTATAAACCTCTTATCTGGGCAATGGCCCTTTTATTGTACGCTTTAAAATACTTATTCCAAACCGCTCCATGCATTGCTGTGCAGTCTGGAATACCTATTCCAGACCGCTCCATTCATGATGCACTTTGCGTCTTACAAGTGTGCAGCCTGTAGCGTGATACGTTATCGTGTACTCTGCAGGAGTGCACCTTGCAATACAGTGCATTGCCACTTAGCCTATGTATACTATCTAGGAGAGTATATAGTAATATCCACAAATACCGATATCGAATTTAAGAATATATTATTCCCTATTTATGATAATACATTATTTTGAATGAACAAAGAATGAAATACGAAGAGGTAACTAATACCGCTTTAAAATATATATCGCTTTTAAAACGATTGGATAACCACTGCGTATAAAAACAAGAATTCGCGCCGATATAAAAACGACTCAAAAGCGTTAATGCCGCCATTTTCCATAACATATTCCGTATAATCCGAAATAAACATACTGTTACTACACAAATTACCGCTATCTCCCTGAAAAATATATGAATAAAATATTAGCCTTAAAGCTACACTTTATCGTTATTAATAATCTCTCCGATACTTTGAAAACATTCGCGCTTTTTTTTTTTTTTTTTTTTTTTTTTTTTTTTTTTTTTTTGACAAAACCCTAAGAGAAAAAAAACGCTTTCTTACCAATTCGAAGCCTATTCAAAATTATCCCCCAAAACTACAATGAAGACCAATTTTTAAAATTCCCTTAAAACTCATTATAAGGTGTATTGCGAAAAACGCTTCTGATATTGAAAAAAAAATGTTAAATAAATCATTAAATCCAAGTTATATTCGCGCAAATGGCCTTTAACAGAGACCCCTGTACATTTCGGCACAAAAACTCGAAAGCGCCTTATGATTTTATGTTAATTGCCGTACAATTACCGCTATCATGAAAGTTGATTGTTATCATTTTCACCTCATAAAAAAACACTAACAAATATTTTGAAAACTTGACAATTTCCCAAAATTGATGTTCAAACTCTTTTTACAACTTTCAAATTAAAAAAAAAAAATCAAAAACTACGTTGCGTATAAATTTTTAACTTCTTGAATGATTCGTAAGACTTTCTGTTTTTCCAATATATCATTTATCTTTTTACACTGTATCAACAATTCGTTAAAAATATCATTTGACATTTTCTATTTTATTTTCTTTATTTATATATTGATTTATGTAAACAATACTTTGAACGATATTAATGCTAAAGTTCATTAGATACGAAATGTTTTAAACGTTATTAAGCTAAACCTCGATATATCTAAGGATAAATTCGGAGTTTGAAAATTAAATACTTGGAGCTTATAATCAAAATGAAAATCATAGTTCGTATTAATACGGAAAGGCTTTGTATTATTCGGAATAAGGTGGATTCCACGTTTATATTAATGGTATGGAGGTTTCTTAACTTTACCAACTTTTAACAAAAAAAAAAACTAGAATTACTTGATAATCACCAACCCCTTAATTCGATTAATTAGGAAAGGCGTCGCCTTTTGTTAGAGGCTGGAGGAAAAGGTTGCTTTTGAACGGTTTAAGCTTTCCTTCATTTCCGAACCACTTTTCGCCTAATAAAACCCTAACAGAAAAAAGGTTTAGATACCAAATTTTCTGTTGGACCTCAGGAGGTAATTGAATCTAACGGGGAGATTGCGATACCTTACGCCCAAATTATATTACTCTCGTTGTTCATCGCCTGCTAAAACCAATTACAAAATCCACGACCCAAAACTATCAAGAATTATAAACTTTTTTTAAATATGAAAAGCGGAACTTTGTGGTACGATACTCCTGTTTATTATTTTTACAAATTATTAAAACTTTAAATACTTTATGATTATCTGAAAACCTTCCGAATGATTGGTCCATTAGTTTTAACATCTTTCCTAATTCTGGTTTGAATTGATTCATAATAAAGAGGCCACCATATACGTGCCATTATATTGTCTCAACAAAAATATAATATTCACAAAAGCTTCTTCGATCTCTACTTTTGAACCGGGAACTATAGCTCTTACGCCCCGAATAAATCGCTTTTAAACTGCTTCCACGCATATAAGTTTTATGGTTAACCGTTACTAACAAATTCATTCCGAAAGATCACGAATTTTTTACTAATATTAACCTCCAAAACAATCAGAACGCTATTATTACCCTGAACGCCACTTATCTCCATTTGATTTTTGTGGTATGTATAGTCGACTAAAGTTTTCCTACTAATATTCATGTCATTAATAACTAAATATTGAAGATTTTCATTTCAAAATATTTAATTAATGACAATAGCATTTCACGGTTTCAAAACTGTATTTAGGTTCTCATTCAAAAACAATTAATTACCGTATTAATTTGAATTACTTACAATTTACTTGTTACCAGTTGTCTGAATCATAATGTTACCATTCGTATTTCATTTAAAACATACTTTTGACTTAGGTGAAACCGTGTGATCCGATATCTTACCGGAATTATAATGTTTATTAGAAGATGACTTATTAGCGATATTTTAGAAAAGGATGTTATAAGCCCCTATTGATTTACAAACGATTTTAAAATGAGTTTTCAATCAACTTCATGGTTAATTTCCAATGGAAACTAACGGATAATTTGTATTACCTCATATTTATTACGTATATTTGAAGTAAAGTCGATACCTTCAAAAAAAAACTAATATTAACGCCGAAATTTACTCGTAGCGGTTTTTGAATAGTTATTGGCGATTTTACAGATTCTTTCCCGTTATTATTAACAATTAGGATCCAAATTGAACCTATGTATTTTGAAAACACCTTTAAGACTGAACGGGGGTAAAATATCATTTAAATATCATATTCCATCTCAAGAAAAAAGTTTTTACCGAATGCGCTAACTAAAAGTTCCTAATATATTGACTTTTAGTCGTTATTCATATCAATCTAGATTATATTAATTTATTATTTGGTTACTAAATAACGTTTAATGGTAATAAACGTATTTATTTTTAATATTATCCAGTTTTTATAACATATAAATATTAAGTTAACCTTTTGTAATTTTTCAAACGTTTACTCATTTTAACTGCTGAATTACGCAAAAAAGCCGAGGATTTTATCCAACGTATTTGCGACGTTATGGAATTTGCATAAAAAATAATAGAGGTAATGTAATATCGTATTAGTAAAGATGTTAATAAATGAAGTTTTTTCCCGGAACGGTTTCAGATCGGCGATAACGTTAAACATTTTTAAAAAAGTCAAGAATCGAACTAAAGTTTTAAAAATTAAACTAAATTTAGAAAAAATGTTTTATCATACGTATAGTTCATTCCAAAATTATTGAAATTAAGTTGCCAGGTGGAAAATACCCCCGATTTAACGTTAATCAACTTATCCGAACCTCTTTCGACTCGCTGTCCATCTAACAGGTCTGTGACTATTCACTATCCGCTATTAACATTATTAATGATAACAACAAAATAAAAATTAAATATCATATCGAAAACATTTTTAATCCAAGAAATAAACTTTGAATAAAACGCCCCCACATTAGTAATTTCCCAAAGCGATAAGTTTTAATTAAATGTGTAAGTTATATACATATGACCTAAAAACCGCTTTTCAACTTTTCGAATACCGCAACCTGAACGCTTTTGAATCCCTTCATAATTCAGCTGATAACGACAACAAGTCTTCCCTCGCAGTCCGCCAGCGGACTTAATTTAAATTTTTTTTCTGGTCACTAAACCATTTAGAAATCTTCATTTTATAGGTACTATACGAGTAATAAAAACGGTAGTAAACATTTTTTTGCGACTACGATTACAATTATTACACCATACTCTTATACTCGCCATTACCATCATTAGTGTCCCTGTCTAGGCTATTAACGGTAAATAGTTTATCGTTCATACTAAGAAGTTTATCCAACGTACCATTAATATTTTTAACAATTTTAATGAACTCTTTCATAGATTTTAACTCAACCCCTTACCCGTTCATTTATACAAACGTTCATACTTATTAACAAAATAATTTTTTTCTTACCTAATTAGCATGTGCTTCATTTAGAAGTTACACCACTTGAAAACAACCCGAACGAACAGGTGTAGACGACACAAATCCACTATAATTACGTATGTCTACTTTATATTAAATAACATGACGGACTGTTATGAACTTCTGAGTTACGATCACCTAGGCCTACTTGTTATGTAACCGCTTATTAGCACTTAAAAAGCGGCTCAAAAACCGAGAAGTTTACTTTGGTCCTAAACATCAAACCCCAGGAAAGATTTCGAAAGCTATTTAACAACTTCGTTCATAGAAAATTTAAATTTTAAAAGGATATAAGTATAGTCGGAAATCCGGCCCGTAACACCAATGATATATAAACGATATTTAATAATAATATCTAGTTATTTATTAACAGGTTCCTAATCGTTACTCTGATTTTTCCTTACCATTGGTTTCCCAACAAAATTTACACGAATTATACATTATTCTATAAACACAATTAAACAAGTCTAGTCTCTGATTCCATCAGAGTACGTGTCTATAAGGCTCTCTAACGGAAATTACATACTTATTAACAGAACCTAAACGGCTCCAAAACAATGAAACTCACGTCTCGGATAGCCATACCTACCTAGTTACTCATTCTAGCGTTAATTTCAACAAACGAGGACGACAACAATAAAAAAAGCAGTAACGGAAAAAGTTTTAATATTTTGTATCTATAATAACATGTAACATGGTGGGAAGATATGATACTACTACTTGAAAGACTGAAAAGTAATTATTAAAAAAGGAAAGTTTTACTATTTTAAGTACCTACGGAGATTATTTGTCAAAATAACTGTAAGGGACTAATACCGGCGTCTTTTATAACGTGTCAAAACCATTGACAACAGAAACCTTATATGTATTTCCACAACATTTTAAGCTGCTCCTAAGCGATTATCACATACCTTCTAGAACTGTTAATAATAGGAAGTTACCTTCTACTACCTTCTACATTTCTCTAACGCTTTTTACAATCTTTTATAAAGCTCCGGAATTTAAATTGATAAGTTGGGGGGAATATCTCAAGTTGGTGCTTGAGCTAGTGGTCACTAATAATCTAGCCCTAGTGGTTGCTATGCTTTTACGATGCTCTGAAGCCGCTTATAAATATACCCTTACACCTTTTACGTGACCGGACCACCCCCTTTTCTATAGCTCTATAGCAGCTCTCTAGCAGGAGGGGTTTCTCCTTCCTTTTTTTATCGAGGATTATAGGCAGTATTTGACTGCCTTAAGCGACAGCTCTGGCTTAGTTCCTTCACAGTTGACACGTATTTGAGCCCTCCAGATATCGTCGTCTACAATATTGGTATTAACTTTGCAGCGGCGGAGTTTTAAGCAAATGATAGGATAATGGAAATCCAGTTTTAATAGGTATCTGTTAAGGCTTATTATAGTATTAAGAAGGTTAAGAAGGTACAAAAACTACTTCGCAAAGCGTATAATATACTTACGTTAAAAATCATAAGTTTTAAGAAATTAGAGGCTCGCTTTTAAATAGCAGTAAAGGGGCTGAATAATATTGTAGTCCCTAATGGCTTAATGTCAACTTCATCATTTTTTAAAGCATATATTCGTCCAACTAGTGAATCTTCACTATTAGTAAATATTTAGAAAAGGGTTCTAGCGTAAAGTGAAACCTTAAAAGAATTTTTAAAGAAAGGTGTATATTGTCAAATTATTAATATCCTTCATACTATAACTTTATAACAATCAACGTGTTGTTTTTACCGTTGTAAATAGAATTATTTGTATGGTAAATTATAGGCAAATGTAATAAACTTTTTAAAACCTTAGGTATTATAAACCTTGAAATAGTTGTGAAATTTTCTACCGGTTTTACGATGTTTCGTCTAACTTGGGTTAAAACTTATATTGGGACGAGTGACGGTAACGGTAACGATAATAATAAAGATTCTTCAGCTAAGAAAATTAGTCAATATAATTCTCCTTCTCTCTTAATTGATAAGCCGATAAAACTGCGACAATACGAACGACCACCAAAAAGGGTAACATTAAAAATGGGGAATATACACCGGATCTAATCAATAATACTGCTTAGGTTAATAGTAAATAGAAGGATAATTAAAATCTAACAGTAGTCGCGTACGATAAATCATTGAAATTACAAATAGGCATTTTCAAGAAAATAATAAGGTTGATATTTATGTACTTTTAATCTGAGAAGTCATACAATTTGTGGCTAAACGTAACTTAAGCCTACAAAACCCAAATTTTACGATGTTGAAATCGAATATTGTATACGAGGTTAAAAGTAAAACAACGGGGAGGCGGTATGAAAAGTCACGTTTAATCGCTTAAAGATATGGTAATAAAGGTAATAACTTGGTTTTTACGTAATCGCCAACGATTGAAAACAATCAATTACTATTTATAAGATGTAATAGTAGTGAGTTTGACCACTAAACCTGATGGAAAATTTACCTTTGATAGCCGTAATATTGCTTCAACGTATATGTAATTAGTAATAGATTTATAAAGGATCTTTTTATTGGAACTGTTATAAGAAATTCGTAACAAATACCTCTTTGGAACGGTTATACGATACTTTGAACTATTTTACAAGTTGTATGAAGTAGGTATTCACTAGTTCCTAAAGAACTAATCATAATTTAAGTCAAAACGAGTTATAAAGTTTTTGGCCTACGATCTATACTTTCTGATTACTTAAGATGAATATTTCGGTTTGGTAGGTATGTAGATTAACGATACCCTTTTCGTCGGAATTGCTAGCTTTATGGTATTTAAAGAGCAGGCGATTGGAAACTTAGAGTTCTTAAATTGCAATCAGGTTGCGACTTTGATAATTGGTAAATATCTAGATTTTAATAAATTGTTAATTCGTAACCATAGTGATAACAATGTCACTATTTATCTTAGCTTTCATTAAAAGGGTAAAGTCGTAAATTTTGTTATAATTAATAAATCTGACGTGGCTAGGGCTTAAAGGTATCTAAAGTAACGCGTTCGTGGTAATTACATCGCGACTTTATATCAGCCCGAAGCATTTTACAATTTTTCGATTACAGAATAAGTTTGAAATCTAACCGATGAGAATTATCATCGATTAAATAAAAGGTTGGATTGGTCAATTCCAAATTTGGATCGTGGTATCAATATCGTTTCAATCGATTTGTCGAGGATTAATTTAATGATTTTTACGGATGGCTTTTTTTGCAAATATCACAAATATTGCGTTACAGTTCGGATTGCTTAGGACGATCGTTAATAAGAATGAATTATAGAAAAGCCAATTTATCATGAACATAAACTTAATTTATTGTATTTTCTTTAAATTTGAAAACATTACCCGAAACATATTAGTTTCAGAGGTTTATGGTATAATATTCGACTTCAATCAAGGTATAGTGATAGAGAAAACTTTCAAAATCGTTACCTAACAGTTCAAGATTTTACTTATCCCGGTTATAATTTGTATAGATTTGAAAATCTTATTTGAATACCCTTCAAAACTAGGAATATTTGGCGAAAAACGCCTTATCATTGACGTAATGGTAATCTGCGAAACTTACGAAAGTATGGAAATAAAGGAGATTAGGTAAATTGATGGTAAAGATAATCCGTTTAATATTTGTTGGAAGTACAACAGGTACAGTCACTCAACACACTAAAAAACAAGGCTAGTCAGTACTTGATACAACTTCAAGTACTAATACGTTACATCACCAAGGACGAGGAATTCACTGGAGATGTAGGTAACTTCAAGGTGCACTAGTATTTACAGGTGCAAGTACTAGTATTGACTAGTACAAAGGATCAGTACAAAAATACTACTTGGGATAATACTTACTAGTATAAAAGAACTAGCATTTATAAGTATATATGGGTATTAACTAGTATAAAGCCTCGATATTTAATCAAAATCTCTATCAGAATACACTTAATCATATATCAAGTCCTCCATATAGATTCTAGAATATTTGAATCTACAAGCCTACACAATATCTTCCTGTATAGTAACTTCAACACATTATTAGTACGATTATACCATTTTATTTTACTATTCTACTCAATTAGTTTTATACTTTGTTATGGACTCAAGCCATTGGCCATTGAGTCTGTAGTTTACGTGACTGTATATGTAACGGGATATACAGTACCCGGTCCGGGTCCAGTTCGGGCACGGACCGGGCGCGGTCCGCATGCGGCACGTGCGAGGGCATGTGATGGGCTGGGTACTGACCATGTCCATAGGTCCTGTACGAAGAGTTACTATAGCCTGTTTTAGTCTTCTGCCTATACCTGAATAATAAACCCTAATTAGCATCTACCTGGCTTATTATCATAGGTTAAACTATAATATATTATTAATTTTTTTTTTTTTCCCCACGGAATACTACTTAGAATCAACTAATCGATAATCAATATCGAAAATTTTACGTTACATTTTAGCGTTATCGGAAAAGATATACCGTTGGCAAATACCTAGTTTTCCACCGTTATAAATATACCCCTTACTTTTTCGAAACCAACTTAAGCTGACATATTTAGTTTACAGGATATTACAAGTTTTATCGCGTCTTCTATGAAGTAAATATAATAACCGGATTAATCTATTTTCGTTATCGACTTTATATTCGACTCCGCTTAAATCTTAATTAAAAATTAATAATTCGAAATCAACTTCATAATGATTTGTATTAGTTTTTTTAAATATTTTAAACTAAGCGAAAACTGTATAATGAATGGTAATTCAACGAATTTACTTTAATTTAAGCGTCCACGCGTTAAACGAGCTAACTTATATTGGAGGCGCATGAAATATAATTTAAAAATGGTCAGTATACTTTTTTCCACGTATAGGGTTATTATACGTCGGTGACGAAGTAAACTGTTACGACGTATTACGAAACCATCAAATAGAAGGGTATATATAATATAAACAAGTTTTTAAACTGTATTAAGGCTATTTTTAACGTCCTTTATCGCACGGATAAAACTTTAGTCGAATTAAAGGGATGACTTATAAACGATCAAAACCTGTAAGCATTATTTGTTATCAAGTTCGAAACATTACTAGTTTAAACGGGCGGATTAAATTGGCTTTCGGCTGTAAAGTATAATTACTTACGTTTTTGAATATCCTTACTTATCCACGATAAATCCATGAAAATGGACATTAACCGGATTGACGACATCGTAACTCAAGTAAAGTACCATAAGCTAGCCGAAGAATTAAAATCCTTAAACTTGAAACAACACGTTGGTCGACAATTATTAGGACACGTACAAGTATAAAGGTCGAATGAAGATAAAGTTATAACGAAAATTTATATCTTTTAGGTATTTCCGTTAAAGAGTCGCGGTAATTTAAACTAATTATTTTAGTCTATCCATTCGGTATACGTTTAAAACTAAGGACGTAGGGTGACATGGATAACGGCGAAGAAACACCTAGCTATTCAAGTTACGTGGCGTTACTTACTTTATGGTTCGACGTACCACTATTAATGTGGTTATGGATTTCGCCCGGTATTACCTTCGACGTAGGTATATACAGTCCAAGTTAAAAAATTGAATGAATATTCCCTATTAATAACGATAGAAAAATCCTAAATTTTGAATATAATTTCGTATAAAATTAATGTAACTTTAACGAAATAATTATAAAATTGAATAAAGGAATATTGGATTTAATAGAAATACATATAAACGAAAACTTATTCCATATCCCTATAATCTTGAATAACACCAATTTGAAAATACTTAAATCTATTTTAATTGTGATCATTATTATATTATAAGCGAGGTTTTAGTATAACGGTTAAAAATTAAGGATATCAAGCTATTATATCCTCGAAATTTGGGTACGATATCAGGGTTATGGCGAAATACACGTATGACCTCAATAGCTAAGTTTCGTATAAATATTAATATATAACCGAACCCGATATTAGTATATATTATTCCTAAAATAACGCGGGATATAATTTTTGGAATACATTAGACACAATATTAAACGGTAATTTTCAACCTTAGTGGTAATCGTTTGATCATTTTTTACTCCAAAAAATTAGCTGTTGATACGGTAATAATACGCCTCAGATCAGGGAATATACGAAACGTTATAAGACCGATTTCTATTACTTTAACAACCCGTTTTCAACGAATGATATTACGTACGGGGGATTAATTGTAGTTCACTTTGATTATATATCTTTGTAAAACATTGTGAATTTTATAAGCGACGGCGCCAACTACTACAAAAGAAAAAAAGGATTAATTCTGTTTTTACCCAAATTGGTAAAATTTTACGATTTATTCGATAAGGATAAGGCTATAACCCTACCCCTATATAGGTGAAAATTCGATTACTATATTTATATCAAACCAAACGAAGATGAATATTTGCCAAAACGACTATAACGATTATTATACTCGATATTGTAAAATTTATTTTTTAAACTTAAACGTTAATTTACAGAATTAATAAATAAGGTTAGGTTGAGACGAATTTATTATCGGCTGTAACGCCGATACTATTAATTTTTAAACTCGAGGGGAATTAAGGTTTCATATCGATTACCAGATATTAAATAATATTACCAAATAAAATAGTTTTCTTTTACTTTGAATTAGAAAAAACCTCCACGCGCGTTATTAAAGTCTGCGTAGTTTACGAAATTGTATATTTAAACAACCTCTTACTGTATTCGGGTTATACCCGAATAGACAAATTTCACGACTTTTAGTATACGTTTCGGGTTAACTAAGTAATTGATTACTCGTTTTAAGCTAGCTGGAACGCCGGAGACGTTTTTATGGTATATTTATTATTTAATATCGGATGTTTTAGATAATTCCATTACAATTTACCTAAACGACCTTTTAATCTTTTCTCCCGATGCTAAATAGGACTATATAATAAAAGTTCGCGTAGTTTGAAAACACCTTCTCGATACCGGGTTAAACCTGGATTTTAAAGATTGTAATTTTATGGTTCAAAAGATAAAATACCTGAGTTTTATCGTAACGGTTAACTTATGTATCCGGGTCGACCCCGAAAAAGTCTGGGTAATACGCGAATCAGGGTCTTTACATATCATTTGAAAGGTCCGAAGTTTTTTAGGTTTTTCCAACTTTTATTGGTACTTTATAAGTAATTCCTCCGATTTAACTAATTATTTCATTCGACCAACAAAATGAAGAATTGGTTAGGCTTGAATAAATCGGGAGAAATATATATTCCAAACGTTAATAAATACCTTTATTACGGCCCCGATTTTGGTATATTAAGTCCTAGATCGGCTAACGATAATAAAAACCAAGTACTCGAAAACGGAATTAGTAGGGTATTTGCCGTGAAAGAATGAGGAAAGCATTTTAGAGAAAATAACATACTATTTTATATGGTTAACGAACGCGAAACGCAATTACACTATTTATGATTAAGAGATTTTCGAGATAGTATCTTATTTAAAGGCGTAGTTCTCGAAATTACGTGACGTCGGCACCACGTTTACGATCTTAATAAATTACAAAAAAAAAATGGATTTTTTTTCCCTGCTGAGCGTAATTTAGATACGTTAAGTTAAATAAACCGAATTTTTTTCGCTTTTTCAATAGTATGTACGATACTAGCCCACAACCTAAAACTCTTGTTGAAATATATGAACCCATAAATATTAATATAAGCTCGAGGTTAAAAAGCGCCGCGCGCGAGTTCTTTAATCTATTTATATTTTTATATTAAATATAGTAATAATAAGTTCATATATTATGAAAAGGTTTATTACGGCGGGATATAGTGATAAATTGGTTAAGATTAAAGTCTAGTTATTGGATCGCGATAATTTACATTTCGAAAAAAAAATATGGGGGATTTCGGAGTATCGGTATTAACGAGATCACCCCGAACGCAGCCCGCGGCCGGGTCGTTAACCGTAACAACACCGGAGGATAACGAGACGCCGGTAATTATAATACCGTTATAAGCCCAGCCTATATTAAACCCGTCAATTTCGTTAAAGCCGAGTAATTACCTTATTTTCAGGTCGGGTATTTTTATGGAATTATGAGATCAATTAGTTACAAATAACCAGTTATATAAAATTCGCTTAATAACGGTTTTCAAATGCGTTAAATGCTTCCCATCTAAGGTAAGATATTCGGTTCAAATAACAAATTATAAAATTAATTCGCAAGGTACATTACGTTACCGGGGCCGTTTATCACTACCGAGTAAAAAACAATTAATAACGAAGATTTTATAATAAATCTATAGTTCGCAGATTATAGGTTATCCGGGTAAAAACGTTTTATTTCGATTTTTTTAACGTGATTACTATTCAGAGGAGATAGTTATGAATATTCGATGTTTATATGGAATATATGTGTAATATAATAATAAAAAACCTTATCTTACCCTATGATAAAGTCTCTTTTAACCAGTTATTATTTTAAATCGGTATTGGTCTTATATTTCCATGTACTTTATAATCAATTCATTACTCATTCATAACGGTCTTTAGTATTTATTGGTTTTTACGAACCGTTTTTTTTTAAGTTTATCCAATTCAAGGTTACATGGTTCATTACCACTGATACGTATACTGAGTGTTTCTGGGATATAAAATGGAAATTTCATCGATCTCTGGCTTTTATTATTAACAACCGTGGTTCGCACTAGGTCAAAGTATTTTAAACTACTTTGTATTTTTGATAATATTTAAATGACTTTTTGTTGACAGCTTACTATTTATGAATAAATAGCGATATTAGACGTGTAAACTAGGAATTTTTGAAAGTACTTACATATCATCATCGCCTTTTCATAATATAATCAAGTATTATATTTACTCGTTTATTAATTTATATTAAATTATAGGAAATAAACGGTTGCAGAATTCCACTCAAACCAATTATTCAATAAATTTAAAACATCACTTATTCTTAAGGTTAATAGGGATACAATTTTATCGATTAAACTGGCGAAACGAGCAGTTATAGGTTTAATACATTTATACGAAGATATGCAATTAGTTTAAACAGCGATGATATATATTGAGTAATAAATAGAGATAACTTCAAATGATCAAAGACGCGTAGTATAACGGTATAATATAAATGATTGAATTTCATTTAAGTTACTTAATATTAAGATTGATCATTCGAGTATAAATTTAAATTAACTTGATAATTAATATTAGGTCGTCGATATTTCAAACCCATTTAATGTCGTTTGAAATATTTCTGAAAGACCTCTTATATTTTACGTAACTTTTGTTAAAAGAATATTTACAGACCCTTTTCCTTCGTAAATTTTTTAAGATATTCGCCCGAAACTAGTTTTCATCGTTAACAATACAGAAAAGAATATATACGAGGAATTTAAAATTTAGAAATTTTTATGGCGAAAACAGAGCGGGGTGGTATTCGTTATATATTAGTTAATTAAAAGGGCTATTATAGGCCGGAGTAGAAATTATTCGAAAATTACCAGTATATTATAGCCTTAAATAAGTTTGAGGCGAAATAGAGGAACTCCTAGTTTGATAATAACCCGATGTTTCAACGTCGGCACCGCGTATATATTAAGCAACTTACGCGGGGCGAATCCTTTTTACCTCGGAAATCATGATAAATATTTTTTAAAAAGAGCACAATCTATTACTATTATAATATAATATGATAATTAAGGCTGGGTATACATTACCCGGCTTTTTGAAATCAATATCCGATCGCAAAACGGTTTTTATTACGACTTATTAAGTTTTAACTACTCATATCATTATCTTTTTTTTTTAATTTTTACGATTAATAGTGCCGTTAACGTTAGGAACCCCATTATAATTAGCCTCGAATATTAGAAGAAGCCGGTAGGGACGGGCGATACAAAGCGGGGCGGGCGTTAGTTAGTACCGACGAGGGCAACTGATAAGGAGCGGAGCAAGCGTTAGGTGACACCAACGATAACTGATATTGTCAAATGTTATTAGTACTAGGGTATACCGATGATGGCGGTTGACGCGAGGCAGGATAGGGAGAACGACCTTTTAAATGGGATATTAAAAATTATAATATATTAGTTTATACCCGGGTTCCACGTTTGTCCTGGGTACGATTATCCGTCCATTTTCGATCGGTCTAGTTAACTCGTTTTTAATTAAGGTTAGCGAATGAAATAAAGGTAAAAAGAAAGTTTGATGGTTAGGATTTAACCGTTTTTTGATACATTTTATAAACCGTAATCTGTATTAGTTTTGAAAATATAGTTTACATGTCTATATTATTTTGGTTATTTAAACTAATATTACAGAAATGTATACAGCGGATATTTAAATGTATCGACATAAAGAAATTATATATTAATATATGATTGGTCGAAGGAATTTATGATAGTAAATAGGTGAAAACGTAGAAAGCAACGGAAAAGGTTGAGAAAATAAAGGTCCCGAAAAGGAAAAACCACGGAAATATAAAGCAAAAACGGTAATAAATTATACTTTCAGAATGGTAGGAATTTCTTGAACTCGGGTAACATTTTAAAGTCGAGTAAATTAATTGATGAATTCGTAAAACACAGAAATAAAAACGCGTTTATATCCCGGAACATCTTTTTACCGTTTACGAACAGGGGATGAAATAGAGCCTCCCATTTCAATAATTATAACTAATGACTGTAATAAGGCGTATAAACCAGGCAAAATCATAAGTAAATTTATCTTTGAAGTATATTATAGGAAGGGCTTAATTTGTGGTCGGTTTTCTCATAACATTAATTTTTTAAACCAGCCTTATTATAAAAGTCCCTATACGTACGATATCTCTATGTACTATAAATACAAACGTAAATCAAAGTTATTTTGAAGTAAAAAAGGCGGTTAATATGAGATAACAAGTTTTTCACTTATAAAAGAGAAAACTAGTTTTTGTCTTCGTTATCACCGAAAATGAACAGATTGCTTATAATGTAAAGAAGCTATAAAATATAATTAGCGAAAGGGGGTTTAAATGTAGTGAGGCGATATATTTTGCGCGTTGAGTAATGATTTATACTAAAAACGTTGACGACGGTATAACCCACGTTAAATTTATTATAAATATTAGTTATATTAATAGGAAAAATAATAATATGAGACGAAATGTTAATGACTAATTCAAAGTCAAAATAAAAATCTGAAATAAATAGTGATAATAAGGTTATTGTAAAAGGCACGGTAAAAGAGAAGATATTGAAAGAAGGTTAATTCGGTGAAAATTAGAAAAAGGAGGTTTCTAAAACTATGATAAAACCCGTATTTATAAATATAAACGGACCGGAATCAACAGGGGTTATACGTTACACGGTACGTTAAGTGGCGCGTTATACAACGTTGGCGGTAGAAACGATATATCATATAGTATATTAAAGGGCTTGTTTTACGGCGTTAACGGTAGAAACGATATATTATACGGCACGTTAAGGGGTGCGTTATATGTTTTTGGCAGCTTAAGATTAAACCATTTGATACGTTATACGGTACGTTAAAAGGTACGCTATAAGCTCGCGCTCCGTTCGTATCCGGCCCACGTATTGGTCGGATACGGTTCGCGTCTTACGTTTAACAAATAGGATACCACGGCTTTTATAACTTTTAAGGAAATGGGGGGTATATTATGAACTTAAGCCATTAGCCATTAAGTTTATAGGTTACGTGACTATATACGTAACGAGATATATAATACTTGGCCTGGGTCTGGTCCGGGCGCGGTCCGGGTGCGATCCATATACGGCACTTACGAGGACATGTAACGGGCTGGGCACTAACCATACCCATAGGTCGTACATAAAGGTTCACTGTAGCCTCTTCTAGTCTTTCGCCTATACCTTAATAGTAAACCCCAATTGGCACCTACCTGGCTTACCATCGTAAGTTGGACCGTAACATACTTACTTTTATAGAAATTAAAATGTCTACTTTTTCTAAAACTTTTGATACCTTTAAGGATGCACTTTTAGTATCCCTAGAACGTAGATCTTTGTTTCTAACCATAGGATTGTTTTACGGCAGTACTTGTGATGATTGTACTTTTTTATAGAGGACTGTTATTTCTTTGGTCCTCTTTAGTCCCTCAAAACCTGCAGGTTTTTTTATACCTTCGGCTAAATCTCCATCCCTTCAATTTCTACAATTTAGTGCTACTCTCGTTTCTTTAGGACCCTAAACACTAAAACTTTGTTGAGGAAAAGAAAAAAAAAAGAAAAAAACAGCTCATAATACCCGTAAGGAGAGAGTTGAGCAAAAACTTCAAGCCATCAATATTAATGGTCTTACAAATAAGGAGGCAAAAACTAAAGCTAAAGCAATGAATATTTTTGATCACTTGAACCAAAAAGAATTGAAATCAACTATCAATTGATACAACAAATTGATAGCTAAGCTTAAGAAACGCCTCAAGGAACAAATAACATTGGAACCACACAAATTGAAAGGTATCATACCGATGAAGGAGGAGAAATGAAACATCAAAAACTTCTTTTTTAAAGCTCAAGAAAAAATTATACTTTCGAAGGCTAAGTTATAATCATTGATAAGCTATCAAAAAATGCCCTTTACAAATATAAACACATAACTGACCACAATTAAAGGATATATTATCAGGAATACCTACTTTGATATCTTATGATGAATATTCAAAATGAAAATAAATATAGTCTTCACAAAAACAAGTTATATTCACTTATTTACGCTTATCGATTAAAATCATACAAAAACTTCCAAATCTATATGTATATGAATCTGCACTCATAAAATAATGACTTCTTCCATTAATTCAAACCTTTCAGCCGTCATCGTAGACATCAAAGATCCGTATAAAGCCCTCTTAAAGTTGATTGGCATATAATAGAGTACTGAATAGAGAAATTATCAAAAACTTTTCAAAAAACTTTGCTTGATTCGCCCCTAATATTACTCCATCTTTACTCTATTTATAATAACGTTTAAAAACAAAAAAAATTCTACCAAAGCCGTTGAGTTAAGGATATTAAATCATCCTTCCCAACATATTGATGGGCAGCCTCCACATTTGTTAGTGCCGCCACCAGACTTACATACGATATCTTAACATCACCGGAAAAGTTTTCCAATAGCTCCCTCCATGGCTACTGCCAAAGGGGCCAAACTGATCACGCGTACTCTTAGTACGCCTGTAAAGGAAGCCCGACCTTTGTAAAATACATAAGAGCTACAGTTCAAACGTTAGATAACTGGACCGCTTTTGGCAGAGAAGAAAGTTATTACATACCATTTTTAACGTTTTACCACCGAATACTTATATAAGGCGTTCGATACGTAAAAGAGAGACCTCGAGGTCCGGAAGTCCGTTTATAAAACGTACGAATAGTTTATTAATACCTTATTCATACGTTTTAACAGTATTGGCTTTATTAAATACCGAGCGTTAATACTACATGTCGTAGCATATGTTACCAACTACCTAGTTAATGAAGGCTTATGGATACAGATAATAGGAATTGTACCCTCGTTTGCGAATGGGGTTACGTATCCCCTAAATTACCCTTTTACTTTAATCGAATAGGTACGAAAAACCCCTTGAGGAGCCTTTTATACGCCTCTACCTGTCGTTTACACGACGGCTTCAATTTTGCCAACAGCTATGGAGTATAAAGACTTTACAACTTTCGCCTCTGTTATACTCAACCCAATTATCTTATGAGCCACGGTGGTAGGCCGGGATGGAACTCCGGTCCTCTTGACGTTACGAGAGTTTTTTACATTTTCGAAAGGACGTTAAAATTCTGTTTAAAACTATTCGAAATATTACTCTACTTAACGTATTACACCTTAAAAGGCGGCAGAAAAAGAGGACCTACAGGTCTTTATTAGGGTCCCTAAAGGATTTAAACGAAATGTCAAAAGGTTTTTCCTTTGATACGCTTTTTTAAAAATGGTGTAATTAAACTTTATCACTATTAAGTTGGTAGATAAAAACCCTACAGAGTTTTCTATATATTACGCAGATATAGAGGTTAAAATAGGTTTTTTTTTAAAAGCCTATACTAATCGTAGAGAATTTTGAAGATATATTCGCTACGTTATATTGAACTTAGTATATGTATATAATTCAAAATGTCCCTTGTATTATTGATATACTCTTTTAAATATATACTAATTGAGGTTCCGAAAGTGATTGAAAAGAAGATTTTTAAATAGGCTAATACCGCGCTTATCGACGCTCATTTATTAATATAAGGTTACAATATATATACGGGCTTCAAGATTTGAATTATCTTCTTTTTAAAACCCACCAAGTCTATCCGCTTTTTTAATATGAATAAAAGGGCTCCGGCGATAAATAGAAAACACCGGATTGAATTTCGCAACAATAGATATTTGAAATAGTATATAAATATACGGTATACCCAGCCGATACGCTAACCTAATTAATCGATTTTAATTAAGGATTACGTTTCTGGAGCGTACGTAGCTCTTTTCTAATGTTATAATTATTACGGGCTATTTCCTTCAACATATGATGACTATTCGGTAGCTTTGAAAAAATGGGCAAATTCATCCGCGATTCGAAGTACCGGTTAAAAAAATTAAGTTTTTCGGTAGGATCCGGTAGAATATTAAAGTGGTAACGAAGGCTTTAGCTAAATCCGTCTTCATCACTTTTAGACCCGCGAAAATCAATACTCATACAGTAAAAAAGGATAGAAAACTGAAACCTTACTACATCAATATTTGCTAGTATTTCGTCGGTAATGGTATAACGCGACTTGAGTTTACTATATATAGCCTCTGGATTAGAGGTTAAATAACCCAGTTAGGTAGTATCGTCTCGTTCCTTAATTCGTCTCCTTCAGACCCCATACCGTTAAAGGTATCTAAGCCAGATAATGCTTAGGGAGAAGCTTTTTTACAGGATATTTCGAGTGGAGGCCCCGAACTTTTTACTTTAATGTCTACAGTTCTTAAGGTTTTTACGTTTAATAAGTTCAGTCACCGGTTCGTAGGTAAATAGGTTATAGGTTTCAAATCCTACGCGATAAAGCGCTTTTTTTATAAATTTAGGAAAATTAGCTTTAATGACTCTAGGCGCCTAACTACCGGGGCCTAAATAATATTAGCGGCCGTTACCAAAACCTTGAATAACAATGGGCCCCTTATATTAAACTTAACTACGTTTATATTCGAGGTCGAATTTTCACCGTTTTAGAGTACTGGTTTTATATAATAAGACCCTATAGGTTTTTCGGACTGAAATGACGCGCCGCATAACGGCTCTACTACGAGTATAAGCTTAATTAACTTAAATGATTCCAAGTACTGTATATACCTTTTTCGGAAATACATATTATGACTAGGAGTTATCAAAAGCCGAAAAAAAAAACGGAACTTACGATTACTTGACTAAACATAGGTAGAGTTACAACCATATACCAAACTTTACTTATAGGCTACTCAAACGAAAAAAATAATGTTATTGATGAATAGAAACCATGGTACGGTAAGAAAAATAACGGATATAGATTTATATAACGTTGCCTAATTTACGACCTATTTTTAACTATTCGTAATTAGGGTTTTTTTCCCCTTTACCTGGGAGGAACTGCATAAATCATTATTAAATATTAGGTCTTGGGTCCTAATATACGTTCTGAAAAGGGCTTTTTTGACGGTTACACTTTGAAAATTAAGCTCTGACAGTAACTTTTTGTAGTCACGCATTCAGAAGATTATTAATAACGTTCGTAAAGATTAGTTTACCGACTAGGTTTTGACAGAAATATAGAACTGGTTATCCGGATTTTAAAGTATCTTAGGCAACGACTTTTACCCTCATGGACAGCAGGGTGGAACCAACATAATATAACGTTCGAAGGGGGGGAGGGGGCGCTTTAGACGCCTAAGTACTTACTACTGATATGTAGTTTAACGGGAAGGTAGGAGTTTTTATATACCGTTTAGGATATATACTCGACCTTGTTTTTATTAATATCGTTAAGCCTATTACGATTATCCACTTTAGCCTAAATAATAGGATTAATTACAAGGTTTTATTAATAACCCCTTTAGCCTACGGATCCTATTTTTATACGATTTCGCGAATTAGGGTTCCAGAAGCTAATTCACCTAGATTCGGAGACTTAATCGTTATAGGTATAGCCTTTTCACCTCGCGTCTCCAATATTTAAAACGAGGTCGCAATATATGAATAGACGGTGACCTTTATACGATTATATTTAAACTCCTTATATATGGTTGAAAAACTTGTTATGATGCGCGTTTAAGTTATAAAGTGGTGAACTTCTAAATGAAATTGATTTCAGTATTATATAAGGAAGGTTACCGAAGCCCTGCCTCGAAGGGTTGGGTTTATTAAATATAAGAACTTTTTAGCTAAAGTGTATAAGATACTAGCCGGCTTATGGAAAAATAAGTTTAATTGGGTCGCCGAATTTACAAAGGTATATAGTCTTATTAATTGGTATAAGTTTTCATTACTATTTCCGGTCCCTTTCTTAAAAATTAAGGGTCAAATCATTTTAGATATAGGTTAAAAAGCTTGAATTTTACGACACAATAGCCTAAATATATTTATAACTACTACTAATTTCATTAACGACCCCTTAAATAACTAGGACGGATCTAAGTATGCGGTTTCTTAAGGGTTTGATATCTTCGATAAAAGGGTAAAGTGTAATATTATAGAAGTTTATAAAACGCTTAGCGGATTTAACGACATAATCGTACGACTTCTAAAGAATTATTAAGTTTATATAGTAGGACCCTTGAGTATATTTTATAATAAATACCTCCGTCCAGGGGTCTTTCGTAAGTATAGCGATAATCGGAGGTCTTTATAATACCTAAGTTGGGAAACCAGAACTTATCGCAACTAGTTTTTTAAAAGTCGATTGTATCAATTTTGGGGTATTTTAAGGGGTTGAAACGTATTATATCCCAGCGGATTTCTTAGTCCATTATTATTAAGGGTTTTATTAACGTTGGATACGGAGGAAGAATACTTAAAAGGTTCGTTGCCAGCCTGGTTGCGGCTTTAATATACGATATTAAGTTCGTATTAATCGACAGTAAAGTTACAACGATCCTTTTTAAAGATGATTAAGAGGTATTCGAAGTTTTTCTTTATAATCAGCTAATTTGAAAATCTACGACATTTAGGGTTATACCATAATTTATTTACTCTTATTAAGGGATTTACAACTGGAAAAGTTGTAAAAATGCAATATTAAGTGGTAATTACGGCGTTTTTAAACCTTAGTAACTATGTCTTACAGGGTTTACCCCTTTTCCGGATGCTTTATATAATTCATATATCAGATTTTACGAATTATTATGTAGGCCGGGTTTTTATTTACGTTGAGAACGTGTTTTTCCTATGCACTTCGCGTTTTTTGAAATTAGATGTCGCAGATTTCGAAGTCGATATATGGGATGAAGATACGTGAGTAACTGGCAACCGGCTGGCCCTCACCCCAGAAAATTTGAAACTACTATATATAATTAAATGATAAAATTTAACAAACCTTTTTAAACGGGGGAACCCTTTTGTTTTCACCGCCACGGGACCAATCCAGCCGGTTATAAACCCTTTACCTCATATTAAGTTTCCGGGTATACGATAATCAAGGTTTTGATTCGACCGCGTTTCAATAAAAAGAGTTTACGTCAAGGAACGTATAATAAAGGCTTTGAAATTTGTCCAATATTATAAGGGACTTTTAAGTATAAGATAAGAACCCTCACTACAACTTTTATATACTGTAGTTATTACCGCGGTCGTTCTAATACTTAACTATTACGCTAAAAGTTGGTACTACGAATACGGGTAAAAAAAGCTTTAAAAACAGGTTACGGTTTTACTCATCGTTATAATAAAAGTGTTCGACCCGTTATATAGGACTTCGCCTAGTGTCGTCGCCCTTAAAGACTCCGGTTTACCATCTGGCAAAGTCTCTTTAAAATAGTAATAACTTCGTTTTACCTACCGTTTAGAAACCCTCGATATTAGGCACCCGTTTATATGACTAATCGAAGCAACGTCTGTATCGGAAGCCTTAAAGGGCGAGATTTTTGCTTTTATAGCTATGTTAACCGATAGACAAAGGGTTCTTTTAGATAGCATAACACCTAATAAATTTACTTAACTTTAGGTACATAGGGTATAGGATACTTACGAAAAACTTAGCCTGTTAAGATACGTTTACGTCTTTTCGTAATCGACGATGAGTTTACTAACTTTTTATGATATATTTCACTTAATTTTCGGTTTTCTCTTTATTTTTTGAACTAACTTAAGGGCGAGCTAATTGAAGAAGATGTAACCGCATCCATTTAAACCTAATATATAAGCATAAATCGTTATTATACTACAGTTTTTACTGATGGGTTCGAGTAGTTTCTTGATAGCAAGCGTTACGTTGATTACGGGTACGTGGTTTACCGAAACGGGTTCGTAATTACGAAGGGATCCGGTAACCTACTCCCAGATACACACATTTCAATGCGAATGTTATTATTATTATTTTTTTTTTAGTTTTTTTGAAGCTTCAAAACAGCTTTACATGATATCTGAAACAAGATAACGGTATAAGTAAATAATAATTTCATAATTTAGAGCTTAACTAACCATTCCGTTAACTTTTTTCAATATGTTTCTAGGGCTATTATATTATGATCGAAGCGTATCCGAAATTCATTACAATTAAATAAAACCTTAGGCACATGTGTATCGATGATAACAAGATTACGGATAGGCTTATTAGCCTAAAAACTGGGTTTTACACTTATTTTTAAAACGATGACCTACTCTTTGCAAATAACGTAAAATTGATATTTAGGGTTTACTTTAGGACCATTAAAAATGTTACGTTTAAAGAAAAGCTCAATTATCTATAAATTATAGGTACTAAGGTTTTACTTATACGACTAGGTTAAGGCCCGAATTCAATATATTATGTGGACCCGGCACTTTTATACCTTTAATACCGTTATGGAAACCCCTTTTATATCGTTTTTTACGATAAAATATAATTATAAGGACTTCGTTCCGTATTTCTAGAAATGTCGTCTTTTTAAAGCGGATTGAGGGTACTACCGTTGTAACGACGAATGGAATGTAGTTTATTTGATTTACTATTAAGCTTTACCAAAGATTTAAAAACTTTGGCCACGGGCTTTTAGGAAACCTTTGAATGGGCGAATACGCGATATTTATATAAAAAGGGTTTCGTAAACCCTAAATTGTTGCGGGATTTCACCTACTTTACGAATTATTTTTTGAATGACATACGTCATTAAATTATAACTTCATAAGGCCGTAATTAACCCCCGCTAGTAAAGATTTCATTCAACGCTCGCCGGCGTTTACGTACAAAGTCTGCCGGACCATTTATATGTATTATTACTTTTACCATTACTATTACTATTATTACAAAAGGGTTTATCCCTTCACCAGCTTTATTATAGCTGTTACCAAGGCTTTAACGGCAGTCGTCCGGTAAGCCTATCCCTTTCGGAAAGGAGTTGTAATTTTTAGAAAGGCATTTGGAGCTACTACGGTAGTGGAGGCGCGAAAGGCGATAGTGACAGCGATAGGGTAAGGGGTAACGAGTTAATTAGGAATAAAGTCCATTTCCTCCTATTACTAATCTCGTCGTTGCCATCAACGTTTATTTAGGCCCCCCTAGTAGTAGAGCCCCGTCGCCTTAACAAGGTCGTTGCAACGGCCTACGTCGCGCGACCCTTCGCTGCTCTTACGGTGGTGCGTAAGGGTCATCTTAAAATGGTTAAGCGTTTAAAAGGCGCTTTCGCCGCGACGGCAACGCGATAATCCACCAATGATTCGGCGACGATAAAGGCGACAATAATATACCCACCTTGACGCTTAATTACTATCGTTATACGTTAGGTCCGGTTTCGCGTAACAAGGGTATCTAGAGGGTTATATACGCGTAACGAGCGTATTTTACGCCTTCCTTTTCTCCAGTATTAGCCCCGTTATCTACCCCCGTTAAAAGGGATCATACGTAACCCTTATAGGGTTACGTCCTATTTAAAGTGGGGTGGGAGCTAGTCGAAGGGGTTAAAGGGGTATAGGGGGGGCGGGGGGTGGGAAAAAAGGAAAAGGAAGTTGAAGGGGACAAAAGGAGGTCGCATATAAGGCGCGCTTAATGCGTTTGGGGTGTAAGGACTTGTGGGTCTTAATGCAACGGGCTCAGGCGCGTATAATAGACCTTTACAAGTAAGTGCCACTAATAAAATGGGGTTAGCTAAAGTACCCTATTTAAAAGGAAGCTAGTGGTACGGTACACCAAGGTACAAGGAGAAGTTTACTTTTTTAATTACTTCAACGATTCATGAATTGAAATGTTAAATTTAAGGGTCGTGTTGATAAAGGACACCTTTAATATTAAGTGGCGGTGTATAGATTACCGTGTATATATAAGGGGGCCCGTTATTAGTATGGAACTTTCCTTAACATTTACGCGTAACTTTATATGCGTTTTACCTTCGCCCCTTTTAAAGGCTTTTACCACACTTTTTATAACTTTACGGGGTCCTTTTTATTTAGAGGACCAAATCTTTCGTATCTCTTGCGTGATTAGGCGTTGGGCGGAGACTGAAACAGCTACGTTACATTGCCTAACCAAGGCTGTAGTTTGCACGCCTACCGGTCTCTAAACTATGGGACACCCTAAAGTCTTAATTGGAGGGATAGCGGGGGCCGACGAAGGCTCCTTCAGGCTGAAAGAGCTCACGTTACGATCACTCCCACCGGTATCTACAGGGATATTTCGTAGCAGCTAGTGCGTCGCTTCGCAGCAGGCACTTCCTAGTGACAGTACAATACAAAAAAAAAGGATATTAAGTATTCCTTTCAATTTTTAACCATACTAAAACCGAGTCTCTAGTCTAGACTTTCCGTATACGAATCAAATGAAGGAAATTCATTCCCTTCACACTACATAAACTATAATCAGACTTCCAAAACAAAAACCAATTTTAAAGAAGAAAGATACTATAAATTCAACCCTTAAAATAAAACCGAAAAAATAAACTAATTGATCTTATCAATTGGTTTAGGAATAATTATTTTATAGGCTTTTACATAGATTATATATCATAAACGTATTGCATACTACACCTCAACCTACGACTTTCTTATTCTATTAAATATATTGATTGAAAGCAAAAAAATAGAAGTTATTATAATTTATAGCAGTAAAGTAAAAAAAGACTACCATATATAGTATGATAACTTTATAGTATTGAGACCTACTGTTTTACAGTCGGATATTCAATTTTACTAGTCCACTACGTAAAACTCTGCACAGGACCCTACACTAAATATTTTTTAGCTTATGAGAGTCCGTATATCACATTAGTGTTTCCCCTTTAAGATATTCACTTTCAACGTTAAATGATCCATTTACAAAGTAAAAGTCTCCACTTGTTATATCCAAGGCCCCAATTTTCACGTCAATCCGCCAAAAAAACCATTTAAAAACCGTATTCAAAGAGGGTAATACCCTTGTATAAGCTCCACTTTAAACGTTAAGACTTCAAAATTTAACGTCAAATCCTACTTATTTACCTATTTTCTCCACACCACATCATTATTTTTCAATTGATAAATTCCAGTTTCCAAACTTCATAAAAGCTGATTGGAACTTATTTTTCGATGTTTTTATCAATAAAAATGATTCTTTCAGCTTAAGATATAAGGCGAAAACTATTCCGGATTATGAATAGTGGGTATTTTAGTTTAATCCATAGAATAAAATATAATAAAGATATTGGTTAAATCTGATAATGGTTACAGTTACAATACCCTAACCTTTCACAATTATTTTTACTACCTTAAGGTTATCATAAATTCAATGAGCTCATCAAAGCTTTATGGCTGAAGTGGTAGAATTGAAAACTTTTCTTGAGTTAACGTACTCATTAAGGAAATAATGGCCACAATAACTAACTACTATACCATTACATAACTTGTCAAGTCACAGTTTTATTATGACTTTATCTTCACAATCACTACTAGGTCTTTTACTACTTCCCATTTGCATATCATATTTAGTTATAATAGCCTAACATTCATAAAGAAATCACTTCAGTTATTGGACAACCTTAAAAAGAATCAGAAACAGGAAAGTTTCTATTTTATTTTTGCTCTCTATAAGTTTTTCAAAAGCAGTCGATAGAGACCAAACTTTTGATACAGAACTCTGAAAAAAGATTTATCTAAAACTTTAACAGATTACCGAAAACAATTACTAACCTAAAAAACAAATGTCGTAGCCTGATAACTAATAAGATTAAGTATGGATTTAGGGTTTGTAACAGAATTTTTATGTTTCCTAGTGAGGGATCAAAAGTCGTTTATTGCATATTAAAAAAGATTATCAAACGTATTAGGTGTACCATATACTATTCAATTCTAGACGGAAGAAGCTAACTTGTTAACTATTTAGTCAGGAATATTCATATTAGTAATATAATTACTTTTAGGCTTTATTTATAGTATACTCCTAAAGAGAAAAGAATTTCCAAACGCTTTAATAAAGTATTTTTTAGAAATAATAAGAACCTATACTATTACCGGAAAGGTGCCATATCACTTATAATCTTAACAGTTTTGAATAGCTGTTATTATAACCAATTTAAAGATTAATGATAGAAAACGTATTCAGTATACCACGCCTTATAAAGGTCCTTTCGATAAAATAAAGAGATATAGAGGTTATAAACCCAAAGTTAAGTTTATCTTTACTCTTGACTTTGCCTTTATCATCCATATACCCTCTAAAAAACGAAAAAAATTTAAAAAATAACTAATCTAAAGAGAGAAAGAGGAATCCTTATTTTGTGGCAGTTTTTCGATATCATAAATCCTTGGAATATTTTCAAATTCTATTTGCTAAACCGATCCGGAAACTTAATCAAGAAAATCGTGAACAATTGAATCTTGAACATTATGGGGGGAAAAAATATTATGGAACGTCGTAAATCCATCATATGAGATAAAGATACCATCGAGGCTGGTATTTCTTATAATACTGTAACGGTAGCTCCAAATTTTAAGCTAAGAAAGAGTATACGCTAAGCAGTAATGAAAATAGTAAATAGTCTACCAGAAAATCTGCCAGCAGATACTGTTGTTGACGATGACATGGTTTAATTAATACTTTTAGTCAGTAAGTAAAAGAAATAACTGGTTATACAGTAAACTTTATACGGGCCGGATGCCGCATACTGGAAGAAGGCTCTTTACAGTAAGATAAGGAGTTTTCTATTCCTCAAAGTTTCGAAGGTCGTCGAAAGAGATATTAACCGTTATACCCTAACCATAAAATAAGTTATTAAAGTTAAAACTAATTTGAAAGGTTAGATCGAGAGGTGTAAGGTGAGGATATTAATACGAGGGTTTGAGTAAAGGTATAGTGTTGATTACACTGAAACCTTTGCCGCCACAATAAATTTTTATATGTGGAGGATCCTCGTTACCCTCGCTGCTTTTTATGGATAGAATATCGATTAAATTGACATTGACTCAGCCTTTCCAAACGGGGAACTTAAAGAACTGGTGTTGCTAAAGATTTCAGATACCATCAGATACTTCTTTTTAGAGTATTTAGAGGAAAATAATATGGGTTTTTACTTTATAGTTAACCAAGTTCTTGAGTTATTCGCTTTTCTGTATGGGTTTAATCAGCTTTTAAAATAATGGTTAAAAAGATGAAGGGCAATATTCGATTCCTCAAAATGCAAAATATTGAATTTTAATAACGCGGTATATATGAACTATCATTATTAACTTATCATTTGTACTTACTTTATCGACTTTGTTATTATAGACTCTGACCCAAACGCTATCAAGGCCTTTAAGATGGATGTTGAGAAGTACTTTAAGTATAAGGACCTAAAAGACGCAGTGTATTTCCAAAGGGTATATTTTTTAAGAAATAGGGACATATATACGATTATCTTGGACACAAAATATATATATTTAAAATATTTTGAACTTTAAGGTGAAGGAATTGAGTAGATGTCCAGCTTATTTCCTTATTGCTTTTGGATAACTTGTTTATATTATGCACATGTCCATTGAAGATTAGGCTGATATATTATAGACTAAGAAGAATTAGTTAGATATGGTAGCTTTTGGCTATGTAATGTGCTAGATCAAGCCGGATATCGCCTTTCCTATGTAAGTATTTTTACGTTTTTTCCATAATCCTTTAAGTAAAAATATCACATTCGTTTGTTATAGCTTCAGATACTTTAAATAGTATAATAATCATAAGTTATTAGTATATGTTAAGGAACGATCAATAAGGTTTCGTTGGAACGTTGTAGACTTTAGCTGAGATTACTATGAAGATTCTTATAGACTTTAAATTAATGGTTGGAGCGATTTCGAACAGAAGAGGTTCAAGGAAATGAGAAATTTTACTTATAAATATATAGTTGAGATGCTTTACAGTACGGTTAATTAGGTATCTAAGCGAGGATTCATATTATGCCTTTCTTTTGTGGATATTGAAAGAGTGGCAGTAAGGAGGGTTACTTAGAATACTTTTTGGATGATGAAAGTGTTTATAGAGTTACGTATTTCTATCATCATTACAATATATTGTGATAATGAGAGAGCTATCAAGTTGTTTAGGGATGTTAAGTATTAATAACATATTTAACATATTCCCTTTGAAGAATACTTGGTGAGGTATGAAGGGAAGCGTAGTATAATAAAAATTTACTGGGGTTTTACGGATAAATAATTAGCGGGTGGGTTGATAAAGTTATTGCCAAGGGTAAAATACGAAGAGATTATGTAACGGTTTGATTTGTTTGACTTGAGTTTAGATTGATGGTATGGTTTATCAACCTTTGTGATTTAAGTTATTTTGTGTGGTATTATAAGTGTGGAATGGTGGGGTGGTCTTGGTGTAAACTTCGGGATATTGATAAAATATTGTGAATGTTATCGGTTTAAATCAGACTACATAGGTTTTCTTCCTTTTTACATTTACCAAATTTCTTTTCTTCACATTAAAATTCTTTTACTTTACCCTCTACATTTTGTTTCATTTTTACTGTTTTTTGATCATTTTTCTAAGTGAACAGTACATTTTGAGGAAGTGGATTGGAAGTATAATAAGTATAGTTACTCAGTATACTCAACAACAGGGCCAGTTAGTACTTGGTACAATTTTAAGTATCAATACATTTCAATATCAAGGATAATAAATTCAATAGAGATATGGATATCTCTCAGAAGTACTAGTATTTACTAGTGCAAGTACTAGTATTGACTAGTATGGAGGATTAGCATGGAGATGCTGCCTAGGCTAGTACTTACTAGCACGTAGGAACTATTATTTGCTATTATATACTAGTATTAAGTAGTACAAAACCTTGACCTTTAATCTAGATCTCTATGAAGATACACTTGATTATATATCAAGTCTTTTATACTAATTTAAAATACTTGAATTTACGAGCTTACACAATATCTTCTTTTGTAGTACATTCAATAATATTATGATGAAATCAGTATCAAATAAAGCTTTAAAAGATTCATGGATAGCAATAGGTTCATTATACATATCAAGGATTACGTTGGGAAGCCACTTAATAAAGTTAAATTAGGTGTAAACGAGTAATGAGGAAAGTAGAGGTACCTTGGCAAATTAGAAGACTGCCAGAGAATTAAATCTAGCGATTTGATTGATTAGCATGGTTACGTTGGAGGTTTTTATTAGTTTGTGGCAAAAAAACTTGTTTATGGGAATTGATAAAGTCGAAGCTCGAAATCGTGGGGTAATTGGGGTGAATTTGGTGCATAATGAACAGGGGTTTGGCCTGTTGACGAGAAGACACTTTATATGTTACTGGAAATGATTCGTGGAATATATTGGCGTTCGCCTACAGAACAACAAGCCACTAGTATTGGAATAGTTATAATTGCAATACAATCAGTCAACTATACCTTTTTTTTTTTTTACTATGACTGGACAGTACCCATTGTATAGTTAGTAAAGTGCGGCCCTCGATAATATAAAAGGTACCTATGCTGGCGGGAAGGCTTGCAACCTGAGTATCCTCACCTTACACAAACACCGCCCTATTCAGTTCTTGATTGAAGCTATACCCTGTAACCTGTTGAAAAAACCACTTTATTGCTCATAATATCAATACATAAATTGAAAACGTATCTTCCTCCCCTGGAGCCAATTTCTAAATATTACAACATATATAGTTGTTGAAAACCAATAAAGCCTTATATCAACTATATAAGTTCCCGCCTTATGGTATAAACTCACCCGCGAAACAAATGTGGATCGTATTTCTATAAGTTTAACCCATATTATCACATAAAAAGGAAAGACTTACCACTGAGTATATAGAATAGATTACCAACTTATTATATCTATAATATAATATAATATAGCCTTTGCCCATAAAACATATTGTCAGGTAAAGACCTTTCACAGGAAATCAGATCTTAAATCTGTTGAAATTGCTATGTAAGAATATATTGTAAAATCCTGTAGATTCAGTAATACCTATAATCTATATGAGAACCTCTTCATATACTTAATAGTATTCTTATAGAGATCTTGATCATCAGGATCGAGATTCTGTACTATTAAGTACTAGTTCCCTTGTACTAGTAAATACTAGTTAGTGCCAGGCAACATCTCCGTGTTAATATTCCGTACTAGTCAGTACTAGTAACTTGCACTGGTGAATACTAGTGCCCCTAAACTAGTAAGTACTAGTATACAGGTGTCATCTCCATCTTGATCCTCCTATACCCCAGTATACCATTCCCTAGTCCTCTCACTAGTATTCCTACTAGTTCTCCAGTGAATATCTTTATCTCTGGTGTAAAACGTATCAAATACTGATTGTTGTACCAAGTTTTAACTAACCCTGTTACTGAGAGACTGTGCCTATTATATTTTCAATACACCCTCTCAAGAGGTATTGTCTGCTTGGGAAAATGAGGCATAGAATGAAAAAAAAAAAAATATAAAACGAAAAGAAGAGTGAAAGGTAAAAAAATTGTAGTTTATATTTAAAGTTGATAGATACAAAAAGCAAAAAAAAACTTGTGTAATCCGATTTAAACCGATGGTCTCTACAGTAGTCTTTATCAATATCTCAAATTCTAAAGTAGTAATCACTTTAGCATTCCATAACCGCAATACCAAAAGGTAACATAAAGTACAAAGATTTATAAACTATCAATCTAATCTCAAGTCAACTCAACCAAGCTAAGGTTTTATATTATGATTTTGTGTTTTGCTCTCGGAAATAGCTTTATTCATCCATTAACCACCTATATATTGATAGGAACCCACGCAATGAGTATAATACCACGTTACACTTTATCCCTAACAAAATTCTTTTCAAAAGGGAGATACTAAGTGCGTTAGTGGTACTTTAAATTCCTAAACAATTTATAGATCCTTTATTAATTCAATATGAAATAATGATGATAGAAATATGTAACTTTATGAAAATTTCCTTATCTAAAACGTACTCTAAATAGCCTTTATCACAGCCGTAAATTTAACATTCACAGAAAAGAGGAATAATCTAAATCCTCGCTTAAATATATAGTTAACCGTGCTATTCACAATCTTAACTATGTATCCATAGATTAACTTTCCAATAGCCTTGTCTCCCTTATAGTCGAGATATCACTAACCTTTGTTTCAAAGTTTATAGAAATCTTGATAATAATTTTAACTAAAGTTTGTAAAGTTTTAATATAGTAATAATAAAAATACTTTTTCATAAATATATGACCCTCAATTTTTATACTATTCAAAACATCTAAAGGTATAATTGACCATTTTCATATTTTCATGTAAATGATTGTGGCCGAGACATATGAGTACTGATATAAGAAACGAGATATCCGGTCTATTGAGGCACATTACATAACAAAAAGCTTTAATATCTGACGAATACTTCTTAATTTATGATATATCAGCCTGATTTTTGTAATACATGGCGTAAAGAAGGGAAACAGTAGCAATACGTATATACGACGGTATTTTACTCAATTATTTTACCCTAGGATCTAGGATTTTTTGGATTTACATATTTTAAGTTAAAATAATTAATTACATATTCTAATTCTTGTGAAGACATACCTCTAGGAAATTCTTAGTATATCACAGGTTCCTATACTTAAAATGCTTCTAGATCTTTATTTGAAAGGCTTAAAAAGACTTCAGGTTAAAACATATGAAAAGGGAGTCGTTAATGTAAGTACAATAATAAATTAATGGTAATAAATAATACATATATAATATTAAAACTCGACCTTAATTTAAATCTAAAACTATTGAAAACTTTGTTGATCCTTTTAACTATTATTTTAAAACCTGTTTATACTCGTATAAGGAGGCGAAAATGGGAATATTTAGTCAATCATAGGATGAAACCCCACATCATTCTCCTGAAAATACTTTAAAAAATTCTTAATGGTATCTGAAATTTCCACTAATACCAATTGTTTAAGCTTTCCGTTAAAAAAAAGCTAAATCGATATATATTTCTTCAATATCTTAGCTATAGGAAGTAACGAGGGTAACGAGGATTCTCCACATGTAACACTTGATTATAACAGCAAAGGTTTTAGTGCAATTAATACTATACTGTTACTCAAATCCCCATATAATGATTCTAACCTTATACTTTTCGATCTGACTGCTGGTATTAATCTTAAACTTAATAATTTCCTTTACGATTAGGGTATAAAGGTTATCATCCATTTTGATAACCGTAAAAACCTTAAGGTATATCAAACTCTATATTTTACTACAAAGGGTCTTTTTCTTATATTTGGATTTCGAGCCCTCCAATGCTTTCTTTATAATCAATTGTTTCTTTAACTTGCTAATTAAAAGTACAAACTAAACAAAATTCTCATTAATAATAGCATTTGCTATCAAGATATTTGGTGTCTTTTTTGTTACTTGATGTATACTCCTCTTTGGCTTGAAGTCTAAAGCGGAAATTTTAGTTATATAAAAAAAAACTACCTCGATAATCTTGGTATTTTTTTTTTTACAACTGTAAAATCACGGCATCCTGTAATAGTTCTTTCAAGGACCGATAGATAAAGAGTGTTAAGGATTTTTCTGGTCAAGTTCCCTGACTAGGTTGGAAAATAAACCGTAAAGATGTATCAGGGCTTTTTAATATCACAAAACCTTCACAAAACCAGATTTCTCTTTCTCCTGTTGAATCAGTCTTCCGAAGTTTTATTTATCTTATAAAAGGTATATGAACTATCACGGCAAAGGCGAAAGTAGATTCAAACTTCACATTGGATTTATAATTCTCTTGACCCTTTAATTTAAATTAAAAATCTTCATAGGAAACAGTATGCTAAATCCTATTTTGTTATAAACTGTTAAGTTAGTTATAACAACAGCTATTTAAAACAGTTACGACTACAAATAACGTGGTACTTTTACGACAACGGCTCAAAATTGTATTCTTTCCCATATTGATTTATTGAAGCATCCGTAATTTCAATTTCTTTTTAGGTCTTATGGTAAAAAAAACTGAAAAGTGAATATGTGATTTATGAACTTTTTTCAGAATGAAAAGTCAACGAGTTGATTACCTCTGTCAAGGATTAAAAGTCTATAACATACATTGATACGTTTTGATGGAATAATATTACATGCAGTGCAGTAGATTAACTTTACTTAAAGTAAAGTTGACTGTACTGCAAGTTCATTGCTTTGTGAGGACTTACCGCATTTGGTGTAAGTCGAATGCAGTACGCTGTACTTCACTCTGGGGCACGGGCCAAGCAATTGGCCATACAAATTACGGTGCAAATCGTCTAACGGTCTGCCAAAACTAGAACAATGCATCCACCATCTGACCACGCAATACTAATGTTACTTCGACCAATCGAATCGACAACGTTGCAACATTTAAGGCTTACCAACACTGATCAGTGCTTGCCTAATAATTTAAGCACAAATAAGCTAAGTAGAAGAAGAGGCTACTTTCCAGTTACACTCTAGGTCAACAACGGCGAATAAGGTAGAGGAAAGATTTTTGTGAAGAGCCTCTATTAGTATTGCGTCAGTCCTTAATGGAAGGAAAATAGAGAAGAATTCTTGGATTGCGTTAGTCCTTAACGGCAACCTGAAAGTAAGCGACGTTATTGTTATTTAAAAACACCAAGAAATCTTTAGTAATCCTTTTTAAAGAAAAGCGTTGAGATTGACCTCTAAAATTCTTAAACAACAAGTTGGTAAACGGCTAAGCTAATACTACTATAGGTGCTACTACTATAGAAAAACGACTAAGTCTCACGGCTTACAACAAATAACCTTCGCCCTTTACCACTACCACCGACCTTCGACTTTACCCATTACACTAGACTTTTACCCTACTTTACTATTTTTACTCCCTACTTTACTTATCTCGATCTTTAAGTTCGCTGCTTTAAGCGAAAAAATCAAGTCGCGCTAAGAAAACTACGTCGCGCGAGCTCACGCTAAGTTACCAAGTCGCCAAGTCGCCAAGTTTCCATGCGACTTTACGCTAAAATATCAAGTCCCTACAGCTAAAAGATTACCAAGCCCCTTACTCTATATACCTACCAATTCCTATATAAGCCAAAACGTCAAAATGTCTACCGCTAACGCTTAGTTTAAAGCTATCACCGACCCCAACCAGAAAAAAACAATTAAAGCTTTTGGATACGCTTTTACCAAGTTTTACGACGACAACCTCTGGACGTTAAATATTGACGAAAAATCAACCGAAAAACACTTTAATAACTTCTTCAGATACTTTATTATTAAGCATAACATCAACTATGACCCCAACCGTGCTTTCTATATACACTGTAACTTCCTTAAGGATTGGATAATGAATATATAAAAAGCAATTTTAAAAAGGGTTAAGTTAAGACTTAAGATTAAATTGAAAAGGCGAGTAATATTCGTTTAATTATAAGGCACTTCGATGTTAGACTAAGCCCTTTTCAACTTAGCCTAGCTTAAAAAATGCTCCCAAAACCTACGATCCAAAGGAAAAGGCGTCGAAAAACCTTAACTCCCTTACACACGATTTAGGTAACCTCCCCTTTAACTTTAACTAAGTTAAACTTTTTCGCGAGATGACGATAAGAAACCTATTAACTTGCTCAACAGCTTAGTACTTTTACGTGATAGAGTAGAGTACGCTCTTAGCGGCAGAAAAATACGCGAAGCAAGGGCTGCCAACGCGGCTAAAGGTATCAACGTCGGCATTTTATACCAGTCAATTGAGCAAAATCGTTAGGTCTCCAAAAACCTTCAAGTACCCTACCGACCCTTAATACAATCGCCAAACATCTTAAAAACACTTTCCTTTCCAACCTACCTACGTACGAAAGCCGACCATAAGCCCTATTACAAAACTATACCACTTGAGCTAAACGAATGGCAATTACCCTTAACACTGTACCTCGAAACCTCCAAAATTTAAACCGTTAGTAAACACCAATCAAACCTAAGATAACTGTTACGACCTTCCTATAAGACCTGCTAAAATAGTCAATATTAGTTACAAGTTAATAACGGACTTCTTTGAAATTTGAAATGATATAAAAAATTATAACGGAAAGCTTTAAAACCTTTTTAATACTAAAATGATGCCCTTCCTAAATATTTGTAAATGGATAAAGGTCCCACCTTCTGGTTTTTACTTACTATTTCCTAAAATCCTTACAAGTTACGCCAAAAACTACTACTTAACCTTTTTAATGAGCGCCACCACGTTCCGAGAGATTTACGATGGCATAAAAGGCTACTTCGAGCAAGACTTCCACCTCGCGTAATATCATGTAAATTAGGCCACTACGCGGTAAATTACAATGATAACAAAGAAGAAAAAAGAGGAATTGCCAATAGATATTCTTAATCAGATGCTTAACAAACTAATGATATGTTAAAAGAAAATAGAAAAGGCCTATTTTTGCGAAACCATACTTTTCGAATAGGTACGGGCAGTAATCACAGGCGTAAGTAAGTTCGAATACGCCTTACGACTTCTAAATACCATTTGCGAAGGCTTTTTTAACTAGTTACGTTTTTAGCTTGCCATCGTAATGACACGTATATTAAATTCATTAGGTATGTACTCATAAGCCGGTAATTTCCTTAACGTAAATAAAGAAAACCTTAGGGTAGTTAATTACGTCGACCGTAAATACTGACATCCATAACGCCTAAAGTTTAGCCTATCGACCTTAGCCCCGGAATTGAGGCAATACCTACGTTAACGCCAATAAGATACAAGCGGACCTGCTGACCGCCAGCACTATCATCGTTATAATGGCAAAAGATATTAGATTTGTGGCAAAATTGGTTACTAGTTAACTTAAAACCCCTTTGCCGAGCAAAACAACAGAAATGTAATATATTACATTTAATACTCCGCCACTTTTAAACAGGAATACCTAAACTAGGTTACAAACTTCCAAGGGAATGAAACTATTAATAACAATACCCCTAAGAAAATTAAGTGGTACAAAGATACTGCTTATGGTATAACAACTTAATAATTAGCTGACTATACCTTTTTATATCGTTTACATGATAAAAACCCCTACCTTTGCCTTAACTATATCCTAATCCCTTATATACCTTTAACCTCCGTAATCGCTACGCGGACCACACGTTTTAAGGCATTATATCAGATACAGGGGTATTAAGGTACTTAATAAAAGGCTGTTTGCAATGCTTAATACTGTGGAGGGAAAGCACTACACCTACTAAAATCAATCGATAAGACACTGGTAAGGCTAAAGTTGGTTTTGGCTTAGGCGAATAACTATCTTTACTAGGGATAACGGTAATTCAAACTATTATAAGAGCATTTACGTTTGATATCCTAAAATCCCCTACCCTTTTTCTACTTTCCTTAAAAAATATAAAGACCCTTGGCATTAACATGCATGTTAACGTAAACAAGCTGGTTAAAAACGGCTAAAGTTTTTCACTCGCCTTTAAATAGGGATATTTATGGTTTTATCTTTAAGGTCCGGAAACGGTGGTATTAAACCTAACGGAGCCGGAAATACGTTAACTATGCGGGCGTTTTAATTACCTAATTATTAACAAACTGTATAAAGTCTTAAAGTCCGTAAATTATAACGATATAAAATACTTTATCCTAAAAGCCATTGAATGGCTTTACTATCATTACCAAATATATATATAAGCCCCCCAAAAATTTAATTTTACACTGAAAAAACTACAAGAAAATTAATTACAATATCTTTATTAATACATTTCATTTAAATAACAAACCTATTTTTCATGTCATTAACTCTGTAATATCCTTTCACGAAGTTAAATTCCTAAAGTCCCTTTCGATAAAGGATATGTAGGAAACGTTAAGGACGTTATAAATTAATACGTACCTAAATCCATCTAACGTCGTCATTTACGATACTGGTACCAACTTTACGACGGTATAATTCCAAAAGGACGTTAAAATAATGGGTATTTAGTACAAATAAGTACCTATAAAAGCCCACTAAAGTATTGGGAAAGTTAAAAGGGTATACTCCCTACTTCGCCAGGCGTATAATATCATTAAGTTGGAAATTGGAAGTTTTACGGATTTGGAGGCACGCTTATAAATAATAGTAAAGAGCTTGAACGATATTGTAGGCCTTGACGGCCTAGTACTAACGCTACTGGTCTTCAAAGTGTACCTACATCTAACGAGTTAATTCCTGCTTTCGGAAAGTATTTAAAAACGTATTACGGCTTATAGTAAAGATTTAAGGGAACTATAAAGGGAATCGGCGTGTTTACTTTATCACTATAAAGTAAAGTCTTCGTATAGCAAAAGCAGGGAAAATTAAAGAGGCCGTATAAGATATTAAGTATAGTAAACTTTAAAGTGGTTATTAAAACTACTAACGGTCCTATATCCTTTTAAATGAACTAGGTTAAACCCTATATTAGGTGTACTGAAAATAAAGATAATTAAGCCTTATAAACAAATCGACCGAGTTAATACAACATTTTTCCACACGTTATTAATAATCCGATAAAGCGCCGCCAATGCGAACGACCTCCGAAGAAAAAGCAAAACACTAAAAAGAGGAATATATATCATCCCGTATCTATAATATTACTTAGGTAAACAGGAAAATAAAGAATAACAAAAACTTAATAGCAAAGCTTAGGTTATAAGGGATTATTAAGACTTTCGAAAAATCTTTTAAGGAAAACGATAAGGTTAAGATCGATAGCCTATTAATTTGAGGTATGGTATAGTTTGTATCGAAAACTAACTTTAATCTTTAAGACCCAAACGTTACGATTTTTAAATCGAGAATTATTTACGAGGTTAAGAATAAGATTACGGGGCGGCCCTATACAAAATTACGACCAATCGCTTAGAGATATAGAGATAAACGCAAGGACTCAATCCTTACGTAATCGCTAACAATTTAAAATATTAGCTAACTTTTAGTAATTACTTTGGTAATAAGTTTACTAACCAGAACTAAAGGTAAGTTTATACTTAATAGCTGTAATATTACGTAAACCTATAAATAATTAGTAACGGATTTATAGCGGATTATACTATTAGAGCTATTACATGAACTATGTGTTATTTACCTATTAGAAACGGTAATAAGGTGTGTTAAATTACTATATAGATTAGCTGAAGTAACCATCTACTGGTTTCTAACCTATTCATCGTACTTTAAATCCAGATTAACGATAAAGTTTTCAAAATACGATTCATGCTTATTATTAACGTATGAAGAAGACTTCGTTATAGTGGGTATATAAATTAATAATACTCTTTTCGTCGGAACGACTAGCTTTATAGTATTAAAAAAACAAACGATTAAAGACTCCAATTTCTGAAATTATAAACCGGTAACGACGTTGACGAAAAGCAACCAACTTAACTTTAATAGATCGTTCATCCGCATACTTAATACTAATACTAGCCTAAACTTCAACTAAAATAGCTATGACTTCATTCTTACAATAATCCATAAAATTAATAAAGCTAAAGTTAAACTGTACTTAAAATAATATACACAGAGTAATTATATAACAACCTTATACTAACCGAAAGCCTTATACAATTTATTTATTACGACTTAAATATTAATATTGAAGAATAAAGACTTTGATAGACTAAATGAAAAGTTGGAATAATAAATGCGAAACCTGAACCATAAAATTAAGATAGTATTAATCTATTTTTAAAAGCTAAGCTAATAATTTTTACAAACGGGTCTTTTGTAAATAATAACTACTTATCTTTAAAAATCGTCCTTTTAATAATCCTCGTTGACCAAGATAAGCAGAAAAATCAGTTTAATATTATCGGCAACCTAATTTACTAAACTTCCATTAAGTACAAAAAGATTACGTGAAGCATGCTGGTTTTGGAGGTCTACGGTATAATGGCGGACTTTAACGTAGGTATAGCACTGTAAAAGACCCTTAACCACATCACCAAGTAGCTATGGATTCCTTTTATCTTGGTAGTAATTTTTGTTAACTTAAGAAACCTTTTTGAATACCTTGTAAAGCTCGAAACCACTAATAAAAGACGCCTAATAATCGATGTGATAACACTCCGCGAAACCTATAAAGGGAGAGAAATTAAGGAGTTCCGATAAATCGATAGCAAAGATAATACTACAAATACCATAACGAATGTTACAGCAAACAAAGCTCTGGAAAGGTTAGTAGACAGTAACAAGCTAACCATACGCATCGAAGGTTACATTAACCGGCTACCCGAAAAGCCTAAATCACGGAATGAGAAACTGAAAGACTGCTAGGGAAGTAAAGGTTACAATGGTGATCTATTTAAATAACACAGTTGAAGTAAAAGCTTACGAAAGATCGTGGCAGAAAATTTTTTTGTAGGAGTTAATAAACTCGAACCTCGGAGAGGTGTAAAAATTGAGGCTAAATGGGGTCAATTTTTATGCAATTGGGTGTAATACAGTATAGAAGTTAATTGGAATTGACAGGGAGTACGAGCCCACTATTTAACGCTAACTGGAAAAGATAAGTCAGCTATACTGGCATACGTGCGCATAAACTAAAAAGCCGCTAGTATTGGAATAATATTACATGCAGTGCTGTAGGTCAACTTTACTTACAGTAAAGTTGACTGTACTACAAGTGTATTTCTTTGTGCGGACTTACCGCATTGAGTGTAAGTCGAGTGCAGTACGCTACACTTCACTCTAGGGCACGGGCCAAGCAATTGGCTATACAAAATACAGTGCAGACCGGCTAGCGGTCTGCCAAACCTAGAACAATACATCTACCATCTGACCACGCAATACTACTGTTACTTCGACCAATCGAATCGACAACATTGCAACGTTTAAGGCCTACCAACACTTATCAGTATTTATTAGGTTAAACACGGATTGACCAAGTAGAAGAAGTTACTTTCCGTTTACGCTTTAAGTTAAACGACCGCTGGGGTAAAGGAAAGATTCTTATGAAGAGCATTTACTGCTGCATCGGTTTTCACGACAATGAGTAGAAAAGACTTCTAGGCTACGTTGGTTTTCACGGGAGCTTAGAGGTAACGATGGTATAGTTATTGAAAATACTAAGAAATCTTTATCAGATCCTTCTTAAAGACGTTGAGATTAACTATCAAAAGTTTCAAAGTTCAGCAAGTTGAAAAATGGCTAATTTAGTACTATTTAGGGTATTACTACTACAAGAAAAACAACTGAGTCCCTACGCTAAATAACCTATAATAACAAACAAATTTCGCCTTTAAATACCAATAACGACCTTCGACCTTATCCTTTATATCAAAACCTTTACCCTTAATTTACTCTTTATCACTTCCTACATTACCTTAATCGTTAAGTTCATTGCTTTGAGCGAAAACATCAAGTCGCGTCAAGACAGCCACGTTGCACAACCTCACGCCAAGTCACCAAGTCGCCAAATTCCCACGTGACCTTGCGTCAAAACACCAAGCCCCTACGTTTAAGATCACCAAGTACCTTAACCTATATGTCTTACACAAGCTAAACCGTTAATATAGCTTTAAATCAGGAATATAAAAAGAAAGTTAAAGCTTTCGGAACAGTTTTCGCTAACTATTACGATTAACAGCTTTAAATTACGGATGTTAACGAAACCTCAATTAAAGCATATTTGACTAATTACGTTAACTAGTATATTATTGACGTGGACCTTGGTAACGAATACAGCTGTGGCGCCCGCGCTTTTCATGACTTTTGCGAGTTCTTCAACTACTTGACTCTTGGTATATGGAAGATAATCTAGTGTACGGTTAAGGCTAAGCTAAAAAAAAAGAGGTTACACGCCATGGTATTTATATTCTTGAAAAGACTTTATTAGGACTGGCGGAAACTCTTTTCGAACTAGCTTAGCAGAAAGACTGCCCTTGAGACTTTAATCCTTAAGATCTTTAGGGAAATGAAGAAGGAGTTAAAGGATTTTAACGTTTACACACACGTTTTAAAAGACCTCCGCCTCCTCCTTAGTTAAGTTAAGCCTTTTTGAACTCTAATGATATGTAACTTATTAACCTATCAGAAAATTTAATACTCCTATGTGACAACACAGAATACTCCTTTAGCGGTAGTAGAGCACGTAAAACAATGGCCACCAACGCGGCTAAAGGTATTAATGTCGGTGTTTTACACCAGTCAATTAAATAAGATCTTTAGGACTCCCAAAACCTTCAAGTACCTATCGCCCATTAGAAATTTAATCGCCAAGTCCCTTAAAAACCTTTCCTCTTTAAACTTACCTACGCGCGAGAGTCGAACATAAGTCTTACCATAGAACTTTACCTCTCGGGTCAGGCGACTATCAATTACCCCTAAACTCGTACCTTGGAAGTCTTACAGCTTACATAATTAGGAAATACCATTTAATGGGATAATTATCGTAATCTCTTTTTTAAAACCTGTCAACATAATTAATATTAATTACTAGTTATTTATAGATTTCGTTAAGATTTGGAATGACGTTAAAAAGTATGATAAAAAGCCCTATAACCTCCTCGACTTTGAGATAATACCCTTTTTAAATATCTATAAATAAATATAAGCTCCATCTTCAGGTTTTTACTTATTATTCTCCGAAATCCTTACAAGGAATGTAAGGAACTATTACTTAACCTTCTTGACTGGCGTTACCACGTTTTACGAAATTTACGATGTTATAAAAGGCTAATTCGAATATAACATCCACCTCGTATAATATTATACAGACTGGGCCATCATGAGGTAAATTACAATAATAGAAAAAAAGAGAATTACCAATAAACGTTTTTAATTAAATGCTTAACAAGTTAATATTATATTAGAAAGCAATGGAAAAAGCCTACATTGGCGAAGCTTTACTTCTCGAACAGGTACGAATAGTAGTTACGAGCTTGAACAAGTTCGAATATACTCTGTAACACCTAAATACCATTTGCGAAAGCTTTTTTAGCCGGTTAATTTTCTCGTTTACCACCGTAACAACGCATACACTAAACTCGCTTAATATATACTCCCAAGTTAGCAACTTTTTTAATGTAGATAAAGAAGACCTTACGGTAGATAATTACGTCGACCGCAAATACGGGCGCCTACAAAGCTTAAAGTCTAGTTCACCAGCTTTAGACTGGAGGAAACAACTACGTTAATGACAATAAGGTCCAGATTTAAATGGGCCCGATAACCACTAACACTATCGTCTTATTAATAGTAAGAGATATTGGATTTGTAGCAAATTGGGCTATTGGTTAATTAGGTATCCTCCCGCCGAGCATAACGATAGAAAAGCAGTATACTACGTTTAATACCCTAATATTTTGAAATAGGACTACCTAAACCAAATTATAAATGTCGAGGGCGATGAGCCAATTAACGCTTTTAATATCCTTAAACAAATTAAATGACACGAAAAAACTACTCCTAATACGGCCTAATAACTGGCCTACTACGCCTTTATATACCGTTTACGTGGTAAAAGCCCTTACATTTATCCTAACTAAACTCCTAACCTCTTATATATCTTTAACCTTTGTAATTGTTACGCGGATCATATATTTTAAGGTATTATACTAAATATAAAAGCAGTAAGGTACTTCACAGGAAAATATTCGCAATACGTGGCACTACGAAGTGAAAGCACTACAGCTACGATGATTAACCGTCACGATTCTATCAAAGCCAAAGCTGGCTTTAAACCAAGCGAATAACTATCGTTACTAGAGATAGCGATAATCCAAACTATTATGAAAACGATTATGTTTCACATCCCCAAGTTTCTTATCCCTTTCCTACTTTATTTAAAGAATATAAAAACCCACGGCGTTAACGTTAACGTCAACGCAGACAAACTGATTAAAAAAGACTAAAGATTTCCACTCGCCCTTAAGTAAGGGTACTTATAGTTTCATATTTAAGGCCCGGAAACAATGGTATTAAACTTGAAAAAGCCGGAGATACGTCAACTACACCGGCGATTTGACTATCCAGCCGTTAACAAAGTATACAAAGTCATGAAATCCGTAAAACATAAAAATATGAAATACTTCGCCCTAAAAACTATTAAAAGACTTTACCACCATTACCAAACATATAACAAACTCCCCCGGAAATTTAAGTTAACATTAAAAGACGATAAAGATGGCAATTGAAATATCTTTATTAATATATTTTACTTGAATAACAAGTTTGTTTTTTATATTATTAACTCCATAACCTCTCTTTATGAATCTATATTCTTAAAGTTCTTTTCAGAAAAATATGCGTAAAAAAACGCTAAGGATACTGTAAATTAACACCTATCTAAGCCTACCTAACGTCGTCATCTATAATACTGATACCAACTTTACAGCGGCGAAGTTTTAGGAAGATGTTAAAATCATAGGTATCCAGTACAAACCGTTGCCTGTAAAAGCCCACTAAAGCATTAGAAAGATTAAAAAAGCATATGCCCTGTTTCACCGAATATATAATATTCTTACGCTAAAGATTAAAAGCTTCACGAATCCGAAGACACGCTTACAAATAGCAATAAAAGGCCTAAACGACACTATAGGCCTTGACAACTTAATAATAACACTACTGGTCTTCGAAGGGTACCCACGCCTAAATAGTGAATCTCTGCTGACGGCAAGTACTTAAAAATATATTACGGCCTATAACAAAGCTTTAAGGGAAATATAAAGAGAATAGGCACGCCGCTAGATTAATAACGCCCTTAATACTAGGAATGGCCCTTTAATAATCAACGTGTTTACTTTGCCATTATAAAGTAAAGTCCTCATATAGCGAAAGCCGGGAAAATAAAAGGGCTTGTATAAGATATTAAGTATTACAAACTCTGAGGTAGTTATTAAAACAAATAACGGCCTTATACCTTTCCGAACCACTTAGGCTAAGCTCTATATTAGAGCTATTAAAGATAAAATCCCTTAACCTCCTTAAGCCAAGTAACCTAGCCAACACGAACCTCCTCCACTCGTTATCGATAAGCCCATAAAACGCCGCCGACGCGGACGACCTCCGAAAAAAGATTAAAAAGTAGGAATACATACCGGGCCATATCTACAATACTACTGGGGTAAATATGGAAAAAAAGGATAACGAAGACTTAACACTAAGACTCCAAACATAAGGGATTATTAAAACCTCTGGCAAACTCTTGAAGAAAGGTAATAAGGTCGAAATTAACGCCCTATTAATTCGAAGTGTTATATAATTCGTGCTAAAACCCGATTTTAACCTTTAAAACCTAAATTTTACGATCTTTAAGTTAAGTGTTATTTATGAGGTTAAAGGCAAAATCACGGGGCATCCGTACGAAAGATCACGTTTAATCGTTTGATGATATAGTAATAAAGGTAAAACCTAAATCCTTACACAGTCGCTAACGATTTAGAAAATTAATCAGTGATTTGTAGTCGCTTTGACAGTAAGTTTGTTAGCTAAAATCAAAGGTAAGTTTATGTTTAATAGCCGTAATATAATGTGAGCCTATACGTAATTGACAACGGATTTACAACAAATCGTACTACTAAAACTGACATAGGAACTCTGTGCCATACATCCTCTAAACACGGTAATACGTTATATTAAGCCATTATACGGATTGGCTAAAACAGGTATTCACTAGTTTCTAACCTACCAATTACACTTTAAATTACAACTAACGCTAAAGTTTTCAATATACAATCCTTACCTACTAGTAACGTAAAAAAAAGTGACTTCGGTGTAATACGTATACGAACTAATGATACTCTTTTCGTCTAAACGACTAACTTTGTAGTACTGAAATAACAAGCGATTAAAAACTTTAAGTTTTGAAATTGTAAACCGGTAGCAACGTTAACGAAGAGCAGCCAACTTAACTTTAATGGATCGTAAATCCGTATGCTTAATATTAATATCGGCCTTAGCTTTCATTAAAGGAACAGGGCACTGTCTTAGCTACAATTAACAAAATTAACGAGGCCAAGGCTTAATGGTACTTGAAATAGCGTACTTGAAACAGCTAGATTACCATCTTATGCCAACCTGAAGACTTTTACAACCTATTTATTACCATACAAATACTAAGGTTAATGGATAAGGACTTGAACCGACTAAATAAAAGGCTCGAATAACAAATGCGAAGTCTAGAGCGTACAATCAATATAATCTGCATCGACCTTTTAAGGTCTAAGTTAATAATCTTTACTAATAGGTCTTTTACAAATGATACCAACTTATCTTTACAAATCGGCTTTTTAATAACCCTTGTTAACGAAGATAGATAGAAATATCAATTTAGTATTATCAGGAATCTAATCTATTGGACCTCTATTCGGTGTAAAAGGATTACACGAAGCGTGTTGGTATCGGAAGTCTACGGTATGATAGCGGGCTTTAATATAAGCATATCATTATAGGAGACCCTCAAACTTATTACCAGACGGTTAAAAATTCCTCCTATCCCGATGGTAATCTGTACCGACTTAAGGAGCCTTATAAAATACCTTTTAAAGCTCGGATCCACCAGTGAAAAACGCCTGATAATCGACGTAATAGCACCCTATAAAGCTTACAAAGGGAGGGAGATTAAAAAGTTCCGATAGATCGATAGTAAAGATAATCTTATTAACTTTATAACGAAGGCATTATCAAACAAGGCTCTGAAAATGTTTGTAAATAGCAATAGACTAACTATACGTATCGAAGGCTACGTTAATAGGCCTCTCGGAATGCTCAAATTACGTAACAGCAGACAAGAATGTACTAGCAAACTGGAAGACTGTTAGGGGATTGATAATAGTGATCTGTTTAAGTGACACAGTTAAATTAAAGGTTTGTAAAAGTCTATAGCGAAACAACTTTTTGTAGGAGTTGATAAACTTGAACCTCGGAACAACGGAGCAATAGAGGTTAAAATGGGGGCAATTTGCATGCAATTTGGTGCAATCTAATATGAAAGTTAATTGGAATTAATAGGGGGTACGAGGCCGCTATTCAGCACTAGTCGGGAAAGATTGGTTAACAACACTGGTGCGCGCACACAAACTAAAAAGCCGCCAGTGTTGGAATAGTACTATATGCAGTGTAATAGGTCAACTTTACTTATAGTAAAGTTGACTATACTGTAAGTTGAGTGTATTTCTTTATGGAGACTTACTGCATTAGGTGTAAGTCGAGTGCAGTACGCTACACTTCACTCTAGGGCACGGGCCAAGCAGTTGGCTATATAATTTACAATGCAGACCGGCTAGCGGTCTGCTAAACCTAGAACAATACATCTACCACTTTCAATGCAGCACCAGTTACTTCAGTCCACAGAGATTCGAATCGACTACACCTCAAAGATAAAGATGCTTACTAACACCGATATTATTTATTTTTAAACCGGGGGGGTGGGGCGGATATCAGTTTTATATTAATTACCAAATATTAAATAAAATGACCGAGTAAACCCGTTTTCCCTTAAGTTTGATTAAAAGGACCCTACGTACGTTATCGAAGTCAATATAACTTACGAAGTTGGATATTCTGACGGCTTTTTATCGTATTCGAGTTACACCCAGATGAGAGGAATTAACGATGTTTCGTACGCGGTTCAGGTTATTTGAATGATTAGTTATCCCTTTTAGGTTGGTAAAAGCATCGGCGACGTTTTAACGATATATTAATTATATAATATCGGATATTTTGGATAGTTTAGTTTGAGTTTATCTGAACAACTTTTTGGTTTTTTTCCTTCGGTATTAAATAAAGTTTTATAGTGAAAGTTTGTGTGGTTTTAAGACGTTTTCATTATACAGGGTTACATTTGGATTTAAAAAAGTGTAACTTCATAATAAGGAAGATAAAATACCTGGGTTTTATTATAACGGTTAGGATAGGTATTTGAGCCGACTTTGAAAAAATCCTTGTAATTCGCGAGTAAAATTTACTACATATTATTCGAGAGGTTCGAAGTTTTCTGGGTTTTGTTAACTTTTATTGTAATTTTATTAGTAATTTCTCCAAGTTAACGGATTATTTCGTCTGAAAAACGAAGTAAAAAATTCGTTAGGCTTAGACGAAGCGAGCGAAATATATATTTCAAAACTTGAAAGATACCTTTATTATATCCCCGATTTTAGTATATTAGGATCCAAATCGACTAAGGGTGGTAAAAACTGACTGTTTGGAAACGAATTTAATAGGTTATTTATTATAACGGTATAAAAAGAGCATTTCAAAGCTAATAATTTACCATTTCATCCGATTAATAGATACGAAACGTAATTATACTACTTACGATAAGGAGGTTTTTGTGATGGTATCTTATTTAAAAACTTGGTTTGATAAATTAAATAGTATTAATATCCCGTTAACGATTTTAACGGATTATTAAAAATGGATTTTTTTTTTACCACATTTAATTTTGGAACATTAGGCTAAATAAGACGAAGTCCTTTTGCTTTTTTAATATCACCTACGGTATAGGCCCGTAATTTAGGTCACTCGTTTAAATAGATTAATCTATAAATTACAAGATATCCCGATGTTAAGGAACGCCGCGTATGAGTTTTTTATCTTATTTTTATTGTTATATTAAACGTGGGAATAATCAACTTATATATTAATGGAATGTAGATTTCAGCGGATCATATAAATCAATCCTTTTTTTAAAACGGAGGCTTGGTTGTTAAATCGCGATAATATGTATCCTGAAGATAAGCCGAAAGTTTTCGAAGGGTTGTCGAAAATGGAACCGCCCCGGGCCCGGCCTGCATTCGAATCGTTATCGGGAATAACAACGGGAGATTTCAATACGTCGAAGCCGATAATACCGTTACGAACCCAACCCGCATTAGGCCCGTTAATATTATTAACGTCGAGTAATCATCTTATTTTCGGCTCGGGTATTTTAACAAAATTTTAAAATTAAAGGGTAGCAAAGAACTTGTTATATAAGGTTTACATATTAACGGTTTTAGAAAAAGTTATACATTTCTTAATAAAAGTCGAATAATCGATATAAATTACAAATTTTAGGATTTATTCGCGGGGTATATTATGTTATGGTAACCGTTTATAACTACCAAATTGAAAACTATTAATAACAAAGATTTCATAACAAATTTACGATTCGTTTATTATAGGTTATCCGGATAAGAACATTTTATTTCGTGTTTTTTAACGGGATTACTATTAGGAAAAGATAGTGGTAAATATTCGACGCCTATATCAAATATATATGTAATGTAACGAGACGAAACCTCGTTATATTTTACGATAAGGTTTCCTTTTACCCCTCCCTATTTTGAATCAGTATTAGGTATATATTTTTGTCGACTTTATAATCGACTTATTAACTACTAAAAGCGACCTTCGATATTTATTAATTAGTATAAATCGCTCTTTTGAATTTATTCAACTTAAAGTTGTATAGTTTATTATTACCGATACGTAAGCGAAAGTCTTTCGGGATATATGGTAAAGATTCTATAAATTAAACTTTCATTATTAGTAACCATGGCTTGAATTAAGTAAGAATATTTTAAATAACCATATATTTTTAATAAAAGTCGAATGACTTTTATTCACTACATATCACTGATAAATAAATAGCGATATTAACCGTATAAATTAAAAAGTTTAAACGTATTTATATATATTTTTTACTTTTTCGTAATACGATTAAACTCTATATTTACCTGTTTATTAATTTACATTCAATAACCGAATATCGACGGTTACCGGATTTAGCGTGAACCGTCTAATGAATAGGTATAAAATATCATTTATTCCGAAGGTAAAGGGGAATACAAAGTCGTTAACTCATCCGGCGGAGCGAGTTATTACGTTATTAATATATTTATACGAGGGTACGAAATTTGTTTAGGCGGCGATAACTTATATTTAATAATAAATAAAAATAACAGCGAACCATCGAAAACATTTGGGGAAACGATATAAGGTAGGGGATCAAATTTAACTAAGTTTTCATAATATTAAAACCAATCGCCTAAATAAAAAACTTAATTAACTTTATAATTAATACTGAGTTATCAATATTTCGAAACCGTTAAATATAGTTTTAGATATTTTGAATAAACACCTTATATTTTATGTAAATTTAGTTAAATACAAGATTTCGAAGCCTTTACTCTCCAACTTTTCATCTGATATCCATCCGGGATTAAATTTAGTCGTTAACAAGATAAAAAGGGTATATATGAGAAATTTAAAATCTCAAAATATTCGCGGAAAAAACGGGGAGAAACAGGGTTTACGTTATATTAGTTAAATAAAAGAGCTATATAAATCGAACTAAAAATGATTTTAAAACTGCTAATATATTATAGCTATAAACAAATCTAAGGTAAAATCAAGAGACATTTGGATTTATAATAACCCGGTATTTCGACATCAACGTCGATTTTATATTAAATAATTTATGCGAAAAGTGCTGTTTATACCTTCGGAAGAATATATTATTTATAAAAAGAGTGGAAAATTTAGTAATGAACTATATTATAATATAATAAGTAGGGCTAGGAAAATTTTACTCGACTTTTTCGAATACGTATCCAACTATAAATCAGTGTTTATTACAACCTAATAAAAATTTACCTTCTCGTTATTCCTATTTTTATTAAAGTTTAACGAATATTGGCGTTATTAACGTTAAAGACCCTATTATAATTAACTTCGGATATTAGAAAACGCCGATAGGGAAGAACGAAGAAAGGTGTAACGGGCGTTGGTAAACGCCAACGAAAGGGGTTAGTAAAAGGCGGGATGAGCACGGGGCGACGTCAACGATAACGGATAACGTTAAAAGGAGCTGGCGTTAGGGGAAGTCGACGATAACGGTTAAAGAAAGATAGAGCGAGGGGCGAGAAGAAAAAAGAGATTTTTTAGGCAGGTTATTGAAAATTGTAATATATTAGTTTAAGTTCGAGTGATGCGATCGGCCCGGATTCGATTATTTGCTTATTCGTTATTAGACCAATTAACTCGTTTTTAACTAAGGTTAATAAATTAAATACGGGTAAAATCGGAGTTTATATAATTAAGCCTTAAATATCATTCGTTATATTTCGTAAACCGTAGCCTATATTAGTTATAAAAGATATAGTTTACGTAATTATATTATTTGAAATATTTTGGGTAAAATTGCGAAAAAGTATACGAAGGGTATTAAAAGGGGCCGTGGCGAAAACGTTATGTATTAACATATAATTAATTGAAAAAGTCTTATTTTCATAAATAGGCGATATCGTAAAATGTAACGAAAACGTTCTAGGAATGAATAGATTCAGGAAAAACAGGCGACAGGAATGTATAATTAAAGGGGTAACTGCTTGTACGAACGGTACGATAAGGACTTTTTATACCTAAACGATATCGCGGAGTCGGGCGAACTAATTAACCAATTTAAAAAAGCGGGGGTAAAAACGAGTTAATGACCCAGGATATCTTTTTACCATTTACATGTAAAGAATAAAATATAGCCTTTATTCTCGGTCGTAATGACTAATTAATATAAAAGGATACGTAAACCAGATGAAATTGTAAATATGTTTTTTTTAAATAAATTATAAAAAAGGTTAAAATACGGTCGGTTTTTCCATCACGTTAATTTATAAGTTTACCCCCTTGGAACCGTTTTAATATATTCAAGAACCTTACGCTCAATAAATTCGGATATAAATAAAAAGAATACTGAAATTTAAAAGCCGGTTAATATACGATATATACGTGTTTTTAACTTATAAAGGGGTTAGTTCATTTTTATCTTCGTTATTATTAAGAACGAGCAGGTTTCTTATAGTATGAGGAGACTATGAAAAGTAGTTCAAGGTAAGGTATTCGTATATAATAAGGTAGTATACTTTATAAGGTGGTTTATTATTTTTACCAAGGGTGACAACGACATGGCTAAAGTTAGGTTTATTATATACATTAATGATACGGATAAGGTAAAAGAAACAACTAAGAGATATTAGTAAAAATCGGTAATAAAAATATAAAAGGGGAAAGTAAAATCATTACGAAAAAGGGTAAGTAGTAAAGTAAAGGCGACGTTATAAAGGGGGAACAAAGGAAGTTTTAAAGGCTATGAGGGCGTTTTTATTTATAAGTATTAGCAAACCGTATGGGGTAAAGGTTACGTATTATATAGGGCGCGTTATACGATATTAAAAGCAAAAGCCAAATACTATACTACGTGTTAAAGGGTATATTATACTATATCGGCGGTAAAAAAGAATATATTATACGGAAAATTAAACGGCGCGTTATTAGGCGCCGGCGACTTAGAATTAAACCGGTTAATACGTTATACAACTCGTTAAGGAACGTGATATATGGTACCGACGACCCGGGATTGAACCGGCCAATATGTTAGGCGTTATATTAAGGGTGCATTATACGACGTCGGTAATTTAAAATCGGATTATCCGATACGTTATACGATACGTTAAAAAAGCGTTATAAAACGTTAACGGCTTAGGGTCGGATCGGTTGATACGTTATACGGCGCGTTAAACGCCGCGTTATAGGCTCACATCTGGCTCATATATTAGGCGGAAAAGGCTTATGCCCCGCGTTTAATTAATAGGACGCCGTAACCCTTACAATATTCGAAGAAAAGGGGGGTATGTAATAAACTCAGGCCATTATCTATTAAGTTTATAGGCTAAGTAACTGTATACGTAACGGGACAAGAAATACCCAGTCTAGGCGCGGTCTAGGCGTGAACTAGACGCGGTCTGTATACGCCACATATTAGGGCACGTGACGGGCTGGGAACTGGCTATTCCCATAGGTCCTACACGGTGGGCCACAGTAACCTCTTTTAGTCTTTCACCATACCTTAATAGTAAACCCTATTTGACATCTATTTGACTTACCATTATAGGTCGGACTATAATAGTATAATTAATTAGAACTTTACCTTATAAGTGGTAGTGCGTTGTTGAAAGAAAAATAAAAGGAGTTTTGCCTGGATCGATAACTATGAATATTACTATATACCTTCATAGATAGTATACATAGGGCTAGTGGCAGTGCACTGTATTGTAAAGTGCACTCCTACAGAGTGCACGGTAACGTGTCACGCTGCAGGCTGCACTCTTGCAATATGCAAAGTGCATCATGCATGGAGCGGTCTGGAATGCGTATTCCAGACCGAACGGCAATGCGTGGGGCGGTCTAAAAGAGGTATTTCAGAGTGGTACGCTCTGGGTGAGGGCTTATAAACCCTCACCTGTAGCGTACACCTCTGGATGTTTCTTTTATAATTATCTTACTTTTACTATAATATTAATCTTCTTAATTACTCTTTTGCTTACTTATTTACATAAACAAGTATTTAGACCCTACCGACACTGATTAGTAGCCGACCCAGTCGACTACAGACAGCCTAGGAAAGAAAAGACAGATATAAATTAAATACCTACAGCGGGATGCCATAACAGTTTCAATTATTTGTAATTTAACACTTCATTTTTATAAAAATTATATGTCGACGTGCATGAAACTATAAAAATTAAGTGACTTTGAAAAGGATAACTTTAATACGATATTATTAACTCTTATTTGGCTTTTAATCTACTAAAAGCCCTGTTACGCTATTATTAACCTTTAATTGGCGCTTTAACGTATCCACATACTTTTTAAAGAGCGTCCTATCATGTACCAGGCTACGTAAGCCAAAACCACCAAGTTTCGGAACCTTTCGTTGAAACCCGTCCGATTTTCGACATTCTACACCGCTCGCTTCAGCAAAAGCGGTCACGTATAAAAGAACTAAACCAACCGCTTAAAAAAGAGCGGTTACACATAAAAGCATCCAAACCGTTCGTTTAATCCAAGAGCGGTTACGAACAAGCCAACCAAACCGATCGCTCCAGAAAAAGCGGTTGCGTATAAAGCAACTAAACCGCTTACTCTACCAAGTGCGGCCACGGCGTACCAATCCGAACCACTTACTCCACCAAGAGCGGCCACGACACGCTAATCCGAACCGATTACCAAATACTGGATCACACAACACACCTCTCCATAACCCATATTTCCTTTGCTCTACCCACTTTCCCACATTCGTCCAATGTATTTTAAGTTTGACTACGTTCGCTTTATGTATTTCAAGTTTAATATTTATAAAGTTTAAGTTTTCCCAGTAACTTAGCTAGCGTAACGTTACCAAGCGTTAATAAAATTCATTCAAACCATTCGATTAGTTTGTAGTTATATCTTATTTACATATCGTTTGAAATTCATTTATATTAACAAGTGTCAGTAAGCCTTATTTTAACATTTTAATTATCTTATTATTTGTATTTAACGAAGTACCCCAAACTTTGGTATTTAAACGTACCTGAAATACAATTACGATGCGAAACCACCAATTTACGCCGCTCTAAAAAAATCAAGTACATATAGAAATTACTATTTTTAACTACCCCATAATACCTATAGCTATAGCCTTAAAACCAACAACATTAAAGGAAGCTAACGCTTACTTCGACTTTTTAATTAAATGTATGGGAATTAGAAGGGTTATAATACACGAAATCGATCTGGACTTATAAAACAATACTATCGATAAACTAGTCGAGTGAGTAAAATACTATATGTAAAAAAATACATTGTGACCTTTATATTTCGCTATTAGGAGGAAAACGCCCAAAGACCTAATTGATTGAATAATTTCAATTAATGTTTTTCGAATTGGAAATTAAATATATAATAAATAGTAAATCCTATCATTATCAAATCCCTATGGATTTCATTGCGGATTAAAGGTATTAATACCTTGAGGCATAGGAATAGTCGCCTTGTAAAATCTTTATTCGAAATAACGTAGCTTATCGACTTATTAAACTAAAAAGATAAAATTTGTACTTGACGGAATTTGTAAAAAGGGTATTACTTTATGGAGTAAAAGAAACTATTGTTCAAACAATGGGGACGAAACGTAAAACGACCTAATTTTATATTTATACCCTAATCAAAAGTAGCAACTCCAAGGGGAAAAAACAACTATAATTATTATTTACTGTATAAATATGATATACCCTTATACTAGTATACATTATAAAATAAAACCAAATACTGAACCGTTTTCTGAATATTGGAAATAGAGCGTTTGGTTATAGCGGAATCGGACGAAATACCGAAAATGACCCGATTAAATATAGTAGGAATAGTCTAAATATAGAGAACAGCCCGCCTCTGGAATTAACGAGCGGCGTAAAACGCTAATACGAGTTTTACGGATTAATGACTGCCAAATACAACCCTTATCGTAATTTCCTATCGTACTGCTTTCCCATTGATAAAAACGACCTTGTAAAGTTGACTAATTGTATTGGGATCTGGGATGGGGATAATAATTATGACGGTAAACCATACGACATACTTAATAATGAAATACGCGTTGTATTTGATATATATAAGAAATTACATATTAAATTATTTTAATTTTATATCATTTTACCCAGTATACTATCTAGGTATATTACTAATAGTATATATAAAACTTCATTTAGGTAAATATATTCGCAAAGTACTATAACCGCTTAAAATCGTACTTTAATATAAAAATTAATTACGAACTTTACGATAGGGATTTGACCGGTATAACCTAGAAATCCGTAAGACTTAAATAAGAGAACGTTGATGAAAACCTATAAGAGATTTTTACCTCCCTATTAATTAAGTTTCAGAAATGTTAAGTAATCTTTAAATCGAAATATAAGGGTAACAAACTGTTCATATAAGTAGTAACGAAAGTTTGCCGTGAAAACCCGGATTTCGACCTTACACTTTTTAAATTGGAAAAGGACTTAAAAGCTTTTTATATAAGCCTTAAAATATCGATTGAAACTTTTATACGCCGATAGGCAAGCCTCGGATTTGTATTTATAGATAATAATATTAAAAACAAGGGTTAAACTACTAAGGTTGACCTCGTCGAAATTATTTACTACGTTTTTAATCGAAGATTTAAAGTTTACCTAAAGTAAAACAAACGTTTAAAGTATAGGTATTAAGGAGGAAACTTTAGTAATAAGGGATAAAGAAGATTATTTGGAAATAGGCGAAACGTATCGCGGCTATAATAATACTTACGAAAAGGTATATGAAGCCTTACGGGTTTGTAAAAGCGATATATCGTATGTGGTAAGATTGGCTGTTAGTTTAGTAACTATTTCGATTACAAATCAATTCGGATTAAACAATATTTTTCAGCCGATTATATATTTAAGGATCGTATAAAAGCTCATTTTACAGTATACATTACCGAATACAAAGGCATGAATGATAGATTAAACGCCAATTTGTACGAGAATATATGTGGAGAAAAAAAACCCATAATAATATTAATACTTATTTGTTAGCCTAAAATGATAAAACTATCTAACGTATTTTCGCCGGTTTACAAAACGCCTTTTTATATATATTATAGGTTTAAATTACGTAAATTATGTGTTTAACGCCTATAGGACGTTGTAATTTACTCTTTCAAACAGATATAATAACAGGTTTCAGGGTAATATGCCTAATATTAGTATATACCAAATTTTAACAGCCGGAAAACAGTAATTCGACGCGTTTGCGACGAATTTTCCGAAATTTTAGTTCAACCAAATAGGAGAAAACCGAAAGGTTTTAGTTGGTACAGGTAAAGCGTCGTTACTTAGAACGGTTATTATAAATACAAGTTTCGAACCGGTTAAGTTTTACGCAATAAACTTTAAAATACGATTTTTACTTTTATTAGTTGATATAAATAAGTTTGGAATTAAGGTCCAAAATACGACTAATAAACTTATCCGTGTTTCGAATAGCGTATCTGTACCTTTTCGACTTAAGTTCAACTACTTATAGTTTTTCCCTGAAATACGTATAATTAAGGTTGTTTACTTAATATAACCGGAATTATGGACTTTATACCGACGATTTGGATACCTGGTTATAAAACGCATTTTACGCCTATTTTACGCCGCAAGCTATATGGATATAGGAAAAGACGTAATTAAAGATATCGAAAATTTCGGTTATGAATTTTAGTTATACTTATAGGTACTACGACGGTTTAAGTTTCGACTTTAAAACGATATGGATTTTTACTACGAAGTAATTGTTGATAATATATATTTAAATAGCTAACTGGTCTTTCATATTGTCGATACGGCAATATTATTTTAGGCCGCGAAATTTACACGAAACGTTTCCATTACAAATTATTAAGACGCTTTGGTTGGGTATTAATTCAATGTTTACCTAATACCATTGAATTAAATTATATATAACCTTAGTACGGCTTTTGATTTTATATAGTAGCGTATTAAGGCTGGGATAACCGGTAACGAATATAGGTAAATCCTAGTAAAAGTTCTATAGGGTATTGAAAATATAAACGGTATTACGAACCGTTTAAAAAAGAGTATATGGTATTGTCGAAAGAATTAAAGGGTATTAGTTTTAAAGAATTTATTCCTTAAATAATGGTTAACACCATTAATAATACTTTTAGCTTAAGCAGGCTTATCCTTACGGTTTTTTTTTTAGTGCCTACCCAAAAATCTAGATAGACTTTATACTATTACCGTCCACAGTGTAAAGAGCTCATTCTGTGACAAAGGCTATAGCGGTATTACGCTTCCTACGGATGAAAAAAGACGTGTCCAAAGCGTTAGTTATGAAAAATGTTTCATATAAAGCTAGCGTCTTAGATTTACTATTGTAATTGAAAGTTTTGTTTCAGAAAATGAAAAATATATGGATTGGCTTTTAGAGGATTGATAGATTTAAAGGTTATAATGTGTTTGTTGATTTTGCCACCGGTATAAGTTCCTTTCCATGGATAATAATATGAAAATATAAAAAAGATGTGAAAAAAAGCGGTCCGGAACCGTAAAATGAATAAATCCGTTAACGAAACACCCCCTAAAACTACGAATACAAACGGATCCTAGGTTTAACCTACCTTTTAAAATACAATTACGGCCCGTTTACATTAAATAAAAGCAATCCGTTTATACAATCCTTACTGAAACCTCGTCATTAAGGGCGCCCCTTCGGCTCGAAAAGAGAAAAATACATTAAAACCCGTATTAAAAATTTATTTGTTAGGTAAAAGGAAATAATAAACCGCGAATTAAGTTTAAAGTTTCATTACGAGGGTATTATTATAATTTTAGGTGCCCTTTTCGAATAATTTACCTAAATAGAGATTTTAGCTTTAATTGACTAAGGCGTATTTCGTTTTAAATGTTTCTATTAGGCTATTTACGTTATTTATAGGATTTATTTTAACACTTTTCTTTTACGAATTTAAAGATAAAACCGGGAAACCTTACGAAAAAACCGTCTGATTGTTGAAGGATATAACGATGAAGGTAAAAAGGATATTATAACTAGATCGCCTACGTTATAACGAGTTATCCATCGCCTGGTTTTTACATTCGCGGTCTCCCTTAGCATATTACATAACCTATATGTCGAACTTCGAGATATAATATAGGTATATACCTAATTTGAGGAGCAGCTTAAACGATGGATTTACGCCAACATATTAAAGAATTTTAGTTAACACTATTTATTTGGGACGATTTTAAGTATTATAAAATTATTTTACGTTTTAGTTAAAGCTGTTATTAATTAATATAATATTTACTAAAGGTACCATAAGGAACAGTTTGGGATAACCAACTTTACCTTCGATCTATACCTATTGCTATCGACAATCCGTTTGGAAGGCTTTATATTAATAGGCATATAAATGGACAATACTTCAACGTTATATAACGCCTCGTTTTTCGCGTTTAAAAAGAGGAAACTTTTAATGGCCGGCTTAAAAGCGAAACCTAAGACGTAACTAACGGAAGACCACGTAATCGATTTTAATAACTTTACTATTACTTTCTGAAAATGTTTTTTAGGCTTTACGTAAAAGGGATAATTGGATAAAGTTACCTTTGTCGTCTTAAATAGTGTAAAACGGGCCGAAAAATATACATATGAATGTGTACGTAACGTTTGGGTTGTTTTTGTAATATAACCGGAGGCGGTATTTAACTTTTCGGTCACCGCGTAGTGCTGAATTTCCCTGACGAACGATATATACAAGGCGTTTAACAAGCGCCTTATATGGCAAATATATAATCTAAAGCACGGTTTGTAATTTATGCCGCTAAATATATGTATTGTAAGGCTATTTGTTTTTACCAATGGTTTTTTTTTTTTGCTAATAATAACGATTACAATTCGTAAATAGGCTTCATTTTAGTTCCTAGCAACAAAACTCCAGCCCGAAACGGCTCTACGTTTCGTAAAACCATTATTTATTAAAGCTTTAATAAGTGTAAAAGGGTTACGAAGAATGTTTAATCTTTAAAAACTTATAATATAATTAAAGGTTTCGATTCGGGTATTATTATGATAATAACGATTCGATAATTATTTTCAACCTTATCTTACGCCTTATACCTCTGATCTTATATACTAACTTTTTTTCGTTTTATAAATACTTGGTTAAGTTAGGCATTACAAATGAAAACCGGTTAATCATCAATATTATAACATTATGCAAATTATACGAACTCCATTATATCAAAGAAACAAAATGAATTAATGGAAAATTAAATCCGAAAGATGCGAGAACTAGGGCTATATAGATCAGAGAGTTAAAACCTTTATAATTATAAGCACTTTAATTGTTAGTTTGGTTAAAAAGGGTTTATAACCTTATTAAACCGTTATACTACTTTAGCCAGTTTTAAAACGGTTTAAGTTCCGTTATCCTCGCCAATGCTCGATTTATACCTTTATTTAAACTTATTATTTCGCGCCGCTTCCAATATTTTGTCAATTTTTCTTTTACACATCTCGACTCAACGTACTTGCCTATTCTTTTTCTTTTTCTGGTTAAATTTGCGATATCGTACCTATCCTGACGTCTTATTTCTCTTTATTTCATATATTTCAAGTTATACTTTCTACATTTTGGAAACGATTGTGTTAAGTGAAATAATAACAATAATATGGCCGGGTGCGCTGGTCCAGCCATAAGGGCAGCTAGTTACTATTAAAAGAGAGAGAGAGTAACGCCGTCGCGTTCATATTATTCTCCCTGTTACCTTCCACTTTTATGTTGGCGCCACCACTATTACCGTTATCTGTAAAGGGACTAAAGCCGGAACTGTCGCTCAAGGTGGTCGTATTTTATCTATAAATCTCGATGAAGGAGGAAAGAAGTCACTGATAGAGAGCTTGTATGGAGCTAAGATGGTGCAACCCCCGGTTACGTGACGTATGGAAGCGTTTCCCCATGCGACTTCTTTCCTGCTCCAGAGCATCGCGAGAGCGTGTAAAACTAACAGGGTTGGATCCCTGGAAATACTAGCCAGATATTAGCCTGTAATATTATCTCCAAAGACCCCCCCCCCCCCTTTTTTTTTTTTTTGCAAGTACAAAGGATGGGAAGCGCGTCTTCCAAGATACCGTAGTATTATATGAAAGGTAATAAGCCATGCTAGGCCAAAAGTTACGTAAAAGGTATCTTAACGCCTTCTTTATCAATAGTCCTCAAACTCTAGTTTTAAAACAAAAGTTTTTCTCCTCTTTTAACTTTTAAATTTCCGTATAGTATTAGTATTACAGCTTTTTTACCACTAATATTAACCCTTTAGACTTTAGTGCAATATTAGTATTATAGTCGTCTCCTTATTAGAATTACAATGCCAAATTCCCCTTTTTACGTTTTTTTAGTTTAACGATAAATCCTTAATTTATTAACGAGGTAGATAAAGCCATTAAAGATATAGTTTCTATACTTTGAAGGTACTTAGTTATTATCAACACGTATAAAATCCCCTTCCTTACGGGTTATTGACATGTATCCTAACGGAATATGAAAGCAAACGCGTTTCGAGTATATTTATAAGATGGCGTATAACCTTAGGAAATTCTACCCAAAGACCGAAGGTAAATAATCCCGATAACAATAAAAGAGCTACTAATAAGCGGTTGAATATTAACGTTCAGCGTTGTCTCTATTCCGTCGAGGCTATAACCCGTAACTTTGGCTATTTTTATACATTGTTAAATATAAATCCAAATATAAACAACTTGATAAAGTAATTGTCTAAACCGTACTTAGCGTTTAACTTTTAAAATCGGGTTACATCCAAATTTTTGTAAGTCGCTTTACAAATATTAACGAGTGGTTAAAAAGCATATAAACCTAGGTAATTGCCGCAAAAAAATCCATCAGAGTACATTGTGTTACGTGGTGTAAAATCGACACCCGAGGTGGAACGGATTTTGTCCCCGTTACTTCCATGTGTTTTAGTGACCTACGAGATATATAACTAATAAAAGAAAAAAGTAATGTTAAGTAAGTTTTTCGTAATAAGGTAAAACATGGAAAACGTAACTAACGAGTGGCTAGGAAATGTTATTAAAAGCTATAAAAAGGTTTGTTAAGGTTTTAAAGCGTATTAATATTGTATTGGGTCGTATAAATACCAAGTTAAGTTAATTGGTTCATGTAGACAAGAAACTGTTGGGAAAGGAATTAAATCAGGATTTAGAAGATATATTCCAATAAGACTGGTCATCATCGTTTAGTTTTCGTCTTCATTAATATTAATATGTTTACTTATTACCCGTTTGTTATCATCGTATACGTTGTTTCATTTCTTGAAGTAAAGTGTAAATATTAGGCACGTTTGCGAGTTAGGCGTAAGGGCTTATCATTATATTTAATTAATTCGTAATGCTATATAAAGGTATTAACTGTTATAGTATTAAAAAAAATTAAAATCAGCTTTTACGTTAGGTATATATAACTCGTTTATTTAATAAAAACCAGTTGTTTCGATTAGTTATAAAGTCGAGTACATTCGACTTATGGTTTATTACGGGTTCGTAATATATTTTCGACTTAATATTTCGGTTTTATTTCGCCATCGTCGTTTATAACATTTACGGCCTACGTTTAAAAGTTTCGCGTTTACTTATTTGAAAACGGGTCTAAAGTAACTTGTATAAGTTAATTTATATAAAATCGGGGATACTTTCCACTCGTTACGTCGAATTTAATAACATAAAAAAAGATGATATACGCTATTCGGTATTTATCGTAAAGTTAACTTAACTTTTTGGGAAATTCATTTGGATTTTTTTTAAAAAAAATTAACCGTTATCGCCTATCTGAAAATCTTTTAAAAAGGAGCACCATTTATTAAGGGTTTTCTATACGCTATTTAGTAACCGTTATTACAACATATACGAATTCTGTAACTTCGCGAATCCATTAAATAAAGGTTTCAGCTTCCGCATATAGTGTTATAGTCGGAATGAAAAAACTTTATACCGGTTATATAAAATCGATGTAATAACCGTAGGTTATAAAAATAAAATTATATTAATATTAATAGTATCTTTATTATTTAACACCAATTCATAGCTGGACAATCAACGATTTTAGTTAAATGAGGTATAAATAACGGAACGTAAATACGGTGGAATTTTTTAATTTACACATTCGGTCGCATCGTCGGTTTCGGGGTAAAAGGCAGTATTTAAACGCTACTTTACCTTAATTAGGTCGTAAAATCATTTTTAAAACCCACCGGTCCAATTTAAACCATAGTCGTTAACAAATATACGCGAAATGTTATAAAATCTCTAATAATGATTTAAACCCCGCTTTATATAAGCTTTGGTATTTATTGTAATTATGACTTTGAAGGTAACGACTTCATTTAGGTGGTTTATGATAATTATAAAGTAACGTAGGTCGTTAATATATTCCTATGGTAAGTTAATTATAAAGTCGACCAAAAACTTATTTAATAGTCTTTTGAAAATCAAAAGGAGTTTAAAAAATCCGTTTCGACGGTATTTCCAATAAATTATATATTTACAAACATCTTAATTACGGTAAACCCGGCGGACCGTATAATATAAGCCGGGTTAAAAATACGTTTTAAAAAGAATAATAATAGTAATGTCAAGACCTAGGTATTTGGTAAAAAAATTAATTATAGGTTACTTAAATTAACGTGGTAATTAGCAGCTCGTAAATAGGTACCCAAATATAGTCGCAAAACCATAAAACTTTATCGTCGTTGACTAAACATTCCAAAATCGAAACCTTTAATATACGGTTATCGTCGGTACAGATATCCGTTAAAAATGTCGGTCGCCTATACATACTATACGTACTAGTCGAAAGTAGGTATCATCGCGTATAATAACGGTATTTTAATAACTTTAAAGGTAACGTTGGTAAAAAGTTGAAGGTTTTCCAGGATAAACACGCTGGCGATAATTAATCAGGAATTTACGTACGTAAAAGCGATTCGAAAACTAATGATTTAGAACATAATAATTAAGTTTTTTAAACCAAGTAAAGTAAATTGAAAAAGCTTTTAAAAACATTTTAGTTCTATCATAATAACGTATCGGGTCGTATATAATTTAGTATTTTATTAAAAACCAATCGAAAACGAAATTACAGAAAAAAAAATAATTAGCAGATTTATCGTTTAGAAAGCCGTCGTATGGTTATGAAGTACTTCAAGTTTTTATAGTTTGTTAGGATCGTAAACGGGTATACCCTCCCCCAGAACTTCGCGTTTCATGCTTTTGAATTATTTATAATTCCGAATGGCTTTTTATCGTAAATTTTAAAGTTATATTTAGCGGGAAATATGTGAAAGGTGTAATACTTTATTAGACTTAGGTTACCTTAGTTGTCGCATTCGAAAAAATAGCTTTTTAAAGCCTAATTAGAATAGTTAGCTTTTAAAAAAGTATCTTAATTAGGATTCTATTAGACGAATATAGATTTGGAAAATAAAAACTAAGCTTAATTTATTCGAAGGTAACTTTTTTCTCAAATTCATAACGAAATAAGGTACTTTTACAGGTTGAACAAAATAATAGTTTAATAATCGTCGAATAATCGCGAATAAAAGACCAGTAAAAAATACGAAACTAAGAAAACCTTATACCCTTAAAACCGACGTCAAAGCCGTTTATTTCCTAATAATACGTAACTTTTTTAGGTTTATAAGTATACCGATATTAATTTCGATAACGAATTTGAGGCATTTAATCTTTTAAATACCGAATTCGTATTTGAAAATATTGAAATGAAGTTTCGCGGCGTTTGAAGCGCTAAAAAATTATTTAACCTTAACTATAGAATTATGAAAGGTATTATTAAAGTAAATAAAAATATTTTCGAGCTAAACAAAATGAAAAATATAGAATAAAGTGTATAACAAACAATGAATATATTATTAAAAGGTAATGGGAGCGTTGAGAAACTCGAAAGAAATAATAAGTTATTCGAAAAATCCGAAACCTATACGAAATACAGTTTTTTATTTATCTTTATTTGTAATATATAACTTATAAAAAGCGACTTTGATATTTGGTTTAGTAAATCATTTAACTTATAAAATATTTACGAAGGTTTTATCAATAAAAGAGAACGAGTAACAATCCGCTTTTATTATAGTATTAAGTCGGTGGTAATCGATATAAAAACGTAATCCTTTTTTAAGATTTTTATCGAAGAATATTAAGATATCCGTTAAAAACTTACCCGTTCGAATATAACCTTGGTTAAATAACTCGGTTAACGTCTTATGTAATATAAAGAGTTCTTTACGCAATATGCCATATAAAGAACCTTACAGAACTTTTAAAGGTTAACCTTAGTTATCGGTATAAAAGACGACTTTGTAATTCATTTCGAAACGGTAAAGGGGTAATTCATTGTTAAAGGGTTTATTAAATAAAGGGTCGAATTACTTAAAGTCAGCGGAAAGTTTATCGTAAACGAAGACGAGTGATTTCGGGGCGAGTACTTATTAATATTTTCGAATTAGATGGCGGCAATTTGTATAATAGCGACTCGGTCACTGCAAATTATTCTTAAGATAGCGTATAATGTGGTGATGCCGACCCTTTTCGACGTTTTTTAAATGGGCCCGGATCCCCATTCCTAAACGCGATAGTTACCGGTTCATTTTAAAAGTAATATATATTTTAAAACGCTACAAGTTACTCATTAATACATTTTTAAGGCTTATCCAAAATAACGTTATATAATAAGGAAGGAACGATATAAAGCTATATTCGGTAATGATATTTATCGAGGTTAATACTGAAGAAAAAAATTATAAAGGAAATATATTATAGGGGAAACCTGGGTACGTAATACGTAATTTCGCAGATTTTTCGTAAAAGGATAAAAAGGCGTGATAACTTTAAACAATTGGTAAATAATTATTTACAATGTTATAATATTTATAACCTATATTTATTAAAGCCTAGACAAAACGAATAAAATTATAAAATAAATTTATTATGGACGAAGACTTATTTAAAAACTAAAACGAAGTTACCAAATCGAATTGAAATCCTATTAACTTTTATATGCGACTTTATATAGAAGTTACGTTTTTCCTTATTTAAAATCGATAGAATTTTTGACCGAAATAAAATAAATTTTTATACTGGCTTTAATGTTAAAGTCGTTTAATCATTACACCGAATCCCACAGGTAAATATGAACACGGTAACTATTCATATTGTAATATAAATATAACCCGAAGTTTTTATGGTGGGAAAGTTCCGAGTAATTAACCTAAGTGACACGCCGTTTAAAAGCGGTTCGAAAGGCGTTTACATTAATTATAATAACATCGTATTAATTATTCCGAACGGACGTGTAGTCGTAGTTATTTTTACTACATAAGGCGCTTTTAATAATAATAGCATTGGTACCGTCGTAATAAGTACGAAAATTGTTGAGGCGTTCGTCTATAAGTTAAATGCGAGCGACCTTTTTATTATAATCCGCGAGTATGTCGAGGGAGAGTAGCACGTTAACGAATATATTACTAATATTTCCTTTTGAAATAGCGAATTTAATGGTGGGTTTCTAAGTTATACTACCAAATTTCGCGAATAAGGCCTTTTAAATGTTAAAAAAACGTAAAATCGTTCGAATACTCCTTATTTTATACTGGTAAACCGAACTATAATTATTTTTATCGCATTACAGCCGTAGTAATAGATGCGGAATATAATTATAAAAGCGTTGGGGTCGCTAATACCACCGTCGCTTCCGCGGGTATAGTAACTTTTCATAATAGTTTTTGTAAGGTTTTTTAACTATTGAAAAAACGTAAAAATGATATTTTTAATATTGATAAATTTCCGGTTTCGATTTAATTTACGAATTATTACGGTTTTTATATAAAAAAAAATCGTAACTTGACACCAAAAATTTAACAGTTTAATTAAAAGGCTTACGTTTAATTCGTTAATACCCGTCGAAAAGGCCATTAATATCGTAGTCGAAGTTAAAAAAATATAAATTTTCGTTGTTTAAAAAGTTAGCGTAATCTCTGGTAAGGAGTGGTATAACGATAACGTCGTTTATAGCGTACATAAAAGGAACCTTTTAAAGTGGAAGTAATCTCGAGGACGTAAACGTATCGATAACTTCAAGTTATCGGATTATATTTGTTAAAGCGTTTAATACGTCAGTACTTTGTTATTTTAAGTATATAACGTATTTCCGAACGGCTTGGTTTCGTTCGATAAGTTCCATACATAGGGCGTTTGTAAAGTATTCGTATTAAATTATAAGGTAATAGTATTAAGCCTTTAAAACATTTTAAAGCTGCTTTTTAACACGCGTATCGAGGAATAGATTTAGGACCTAGGGGTTTAGATTTTGTAGATCGAAAGATAAAGATATAACCCTAGGTTATAATCGTTAATAAATAGATAGGATACCGTCAGAGAAAAAATCGAGGTTTATATGTAAAGGAAATAAAGCCGAATTTATCGTTTAAGGTAGTCGGATTTTATCTATAAACCTTAATAAAGGAGTAAAGAAAATGTTCCTGCTAAGGAGTTGCTATAAAGTTAAGTTAGTATAACCCCCATTTACGTGACGTGTGGAAGCGTGTCCCCATGCGATTTCCTCCCTGCTCCAAAGTATCGTAGGAGCGTGTAGAACTACTAGGGTTGGATCTCTGGTAATACTAGCTAATCACTAGCCTGTAACATTATTGACGCTATTAGCGTTAGAAAGGATATGGTCTTACGCCTTATGACGAATACTTTTAATTAAAGGCGTAAGAGGGGTTTTACCTTTTTTACGACGACGTAAAATAACGTCATTAAATTCGCTTACTTAGTATATATGTAGGCTCTATTTCTAGGCGGCAACGGTGGCCGTCAACTTCTTGGATCGCCGGTCAACAACTATTACTCATTAGTATCAGCTTGTTTTAGTTATTTACGACCGCGATTATTTTTCGAAACACCTTAAACGTTATATTTTTATTGAAAGAAATTTTGAAAATTCGGTTAAAACTTATTATAAAGTTGGTAGGCATATAATACGGCCTTAGTCTATGGCTTTAGGATTAACGAAACGGGGGCATACAAATTACTAGTTCGTTCGTAACGGTAATAACGGGTTAAATGATCCCCGTTTTCGTGGTAATTGTTAACGGACTTACCCGCGGCCGCGGACGCGATATACAACACGTAGGGTGTATTCATTAGCGGCCCGGGATTACGAACCTGAGTACACCGTTTTAACATTTTATACGTTAGAAAGGCCTCGTGCCATACTTTAGCGCTATGAAGCTCGAAGCGGCGAAACAAATCCGCCTCGTTTTTTTTATTTTTTAAAAAGAAGGTAAAACGTTTATAAACAAATTAACTTAAAATATATAAACCTTAGCGTAGCTACGCTAGATTACGTTTGCAGCGTAAAGGAGTCTTTACGAGTAATAGGGTTTTTACCTATAAGGAGAGAGTAAGGTTTATGACTTTAGGAGCCTTTTGCCCCTACTTTTAAGAGCTGGGAAAAGGGGAACAAAAACGGGGGGTAGGAAAGGTGGTGACGGCGACGGGAAAAGAAGTGACGACGGCGACGAAGGGCGAGGTAGTGGTACCGGTGGAGCTTAACAAGGCTATAGGGGTGGCGGCAGCTGGCGGGGTAGTAGCTATCGACGAGATTATGCCCGATAAGGGTGGATTATTAGTAGTGGCGGTGGCGGTGGCTACGGCGGCGGCGGCGCATCGACGCTCTCGCACCAAACGGCGTTTTATTATCTTTTTTTTACGCGGTATCCATTCGAAGAAGAGGTTAGTATATAGGTATTAGCTAATTTAACTACTTATTCAAGCGGCTCAGTTTAATTTAACATAATAACTTATATTAGCTGGGATTACGCGCCTTTAAAAGAGAAAAAAAAAGTTTTACCTAAACCGATAGTGATATATCTTTTTATATCCACGTAAGAAGTAATTACGTAATTAACCTTACGAAATTACCCCTTACAACACCTATATAATCATCCCTATCAAAAATAATGAAAGGCGTTATCACTAACCATATCGCCCACATTTGGCTACATCAACTAGGGCCGAACTACAATTACTACCGCAGTTAAACCTTACTAATTACAACCGAATTACAATTACTACCACGGTTAAAACTTTCTGATTCGAACCCCTGTAACCACACTGTCGCTACGGAAATTGCTAACTCGGACCTATTACAATTGATACTGCAATAACATTATTATTACGGAAACTACTAATTTGGACTTTTATAACCACACTATTATTACAGGACTAAGTATACAAAATCGCTACAATTATACTATTACTATTAGGCTATAGGTACATAAAGAAAAAAGAAAAGATTACTTGTGTGGATATTACTATATACCCTTATAAATAGTATATATAGGGCTAGTGGTAATGCACTATATTACAAGGTGCACTCCTGCAGAGTGCACGGTAACGTATTACGCTGTATACTATACTCTTGCAAGACGCAAAGTGCATTATATATAGAGTGGTTTGAAATGGCTATGCCAGACCGAACGGCAATGCGTGGAGCGGTCTAGAAGAGATATTCTAGAGTGGTACGCTCTGGGTAAAAGCTTATAAGCCCTCACTTGTGACATATACCTCCGGATGCTTCTTCTATAATCATATTACTTTTACTACAATACTAATCTTTCCGATTAATCTTCTACTTACCTATTCACATAAACAAGTATTTAGACCCTACCAGCAATAACGATATACTACTTTATACTGACTTTACAATACGTAACATTGATAATCATACTTTTACAATTATACTTTTACAAAAATCATACACCTTTCAGAATAACTTTTCAAAATAAGTTTATATTATCGTTATAATCAAACAATAGATTACTTTTTTAAAACAAACTATAGTATATACTACTATTATTACCGAATAACCGGTTGAAAGCTTGGACGAATTATATCATTATTACAAGAATATTAATACGGAATTTTTAATAAGGATAAAATACTACTAGTGTAGATATTATTAAATATCACTATAGTTAGTAAATGTAAGGGACTATGTTTGCGGAGTGCATAATAACGTGTTACGTTGCAGAAAGCACTCTTGTAAAGTATATAATAATGTATCATGCCCCATAAGGGACGTTGGCAGAGTATATGATAGAGTGCTACGCTCCGGATGAGAGCTTATAAGCTCTCACCTGAGGAGCTCACTCTCCGGATGCCTCTTCTCCCTCTCTGCAATCTATCATCAATACTATCAATCTTACTATTCTGCATACTATCTTCTTTATACATTGACATATAGACCTAACCGATATATACTAACCTATAACCCTTTAGTTTTGTTTAGTTTACTTTGTTATACTTTATGAACTCAACAACATTGATTCTCATGAACTGATTTGACTACATAACAAGTGAAGAGTAGGAGTAATACCAAAAACTGTTTTTTTTGGAAATTACTTACTATTCAAAAGTAGTAATTAAGTTTATATCAACGTAAAAAGTAATTCAAATCCATTCAAAATGAAAAACGATATATATATATATGTGTGTGTGTGTGTGTGTATGTGTGTATTTGAAACGACTAAGACAAGAAAGCCTTATAAAATACAATACTTGGAGATAATATAATCTATAGAAACTATTTCTGAAAAATAGACAATATAAGTACTTATAAAGCTAACAATAAACCCAACAAGTTTCTTCTTAAATATTTATTCTCATTGAAACAAGGCCAAGTGTTCTTACTTCACGAATAATACCCTTACAATACTCTATATATATACATACATATTAACAGGTTTTTTCTATTTAAAGCTTTTCAAACACCTCCCCATTTTTTACCACCAGAAAATTAAATATTTTTCAACTTGATTCACAATATCAAGGCGTATATATACAAACTATAATTCCATATATGTATATTAGGAGATATATAATCGGTGCCAATTAGTACCGGGCAAGTATAAACTTCGCTTACAAGTTTGCTTGCACACCAGCTTCGTCAACAAAGTCGCCGCATGGACTACTTGGAGCGTTCTTTTCCGAGTCATCATTCGGCTGTTTACCTATCATAGCCCGAACATGCCCTTGCAAGACACTCCATGGTCTCTTGTGCTACTAGGGCGTGACATGCATAGTGTTGGCCGAGAGTGGTACCTAGGTACGTACACCTGCACAGACTAAACCCAAAAGGGCGATATGCCGAGGATGCTGCGGTACGTACCAGTACGTGACACACAACGACGTACCACACAACAACGGCGCACCACATGGCCCGCATGCCTCTTCAGGCATGACTCGGCGCTCAATGTCAGCGACAGCCTCAACACCCAGCCCTGGGCAACTCGGCCGAACGCTTGCGGGGATTCACTTCCTCCTCTGGCACACCTGCCCAGCCAGCTATCCACTTCCACGGCCACTGCCACTGCCACACTGCCTAGGAGATGCCCAGGTCAAGCTTCTCCGACAACCCTTTGTTGCGGGTTTCACGGCCCGTATCCGCCTGCTCAAGATGTAAGAACATGGTACGCACGCCAGCTGCTTTGCTCGATTGCTGACCTTGTGCCCGCCCAGGTCGAGCTGCCAAAGTGAAGGTGACTGATCACTTCTCGTGCCCACGAGGGCTTCCTTGCTGATGCGGCACGCCAGTGTGATGGGAAACTCCCAGCCTGTACCGCCTGTGAGAAGGCTGGTCGTGAGAATGAATGCTCCGCTGCGAACGACCAGTTTGCCCGTGGCAAGGAGAGGAGGTGGGGCTTGTCCATGTAGCCCGTCATGTCCCACCTGGACTGACATGCTCACAGCTACGTCGCCGCTCTTGAGCTGCGTATCGAGAAGCTGGAGAGGAGGCTGGCTTTTGCCCGTTCTCGGAAAGCGTCAGTTGCTAATCACGAACACGATCGGCCGCCATCCGAGGCGCACACGAACCCTCAAGACCGGAAGGACTCGCTCGCCAACATCAGGGCCGCCATCCACCGCAAGGCCGAACGCAAGAGAGAGAATTCGGATGTGAACGCGCTCGTCTCGGACTTTGGTTATCTGTGAGTTGCACTGGATGCTTGCTGCCCAACCAAGCTTATGTGCCATGCTGATCGGGATCCGCCCAGGTCTGTCAATGCCACAGCCCGGGACTTCGAGCCCACCGTCAGCAACATGACCTTTGCACGTCTCGTGCTGGCCGCCGTGACCAACGACCCCCTCCCGGAGCCGCAGTCTTCAGCCTTGCCCACCCGCCAGACCGCCCAGGCCATCATCCAGTACTACATGGCCAACATCTACGCGCTGTTCCCCCTCTTCTCCGAGATCGTCCTGCTCACCGCACTGGATGACATGTACCAGTCCGACCGCCATGTCAACAGCGTCAACCAATGGCTTGTGTACATGGTGCTGGCGATCGGCTCCATGGCACAGTCCCGCAGCAACCAGGACGACTCGTACAATAAGGGCGTCGACTTTGTGTGCCGGGCGTTGCAGTCTGCCCACCGCGCGCTGCAGCCGGGCTATGTCAGCCAGATCCAGTCGCTTGCCCTCTTCACGCAGTACGCCATGCTGGACCCGGCACACTTTGACAGCTGGCACCTAATCGGCTTCACGTGCCGCGCCGTTGTCGACTTGGGCTTCCATCAGGACCCGCCGAGCCAGGCCCAGGTGGATCGTGCGGCGCTGGACATGCGCCGCAGGACCTTCTACTGCGTCTATGCGCTCGACAGGTAGGCCCGACCAACGAACGAGGGTGCACACTGCACACACACAGCACACGAACAAGATGCTGACCCACGTCTACAGGGCCATCAGCATGGTCCACGCACGGGCCTTCTCCTTCACCGATGATGCGGTGCACGTCGCCTTCCCAGCCATGTCTGGCATCGGCCGCATAGCCTCTGTGTCGGGCACCATCACTGGGCCGCAGTCCCACGATCCTGCCATCCTGCTCTTCCAACTGCGCCGCATCCAGTCGCATTGGTACCAGACACTGATCCAGTCGGATCCCGACCAGCCTGTCGATGGGGTCGACAGTGTAACGACCTTCATCTGGCAGGTGTGCCAGGACATGCGCGAGTGGAACGAGTCCCTGCCCGAAACGCTGCCCATCGGCATCCGGGAGCTCTTCGACCTGGAGCTGAAGTACAGCTACGTCTACTGCCTGGCGCCTAGTGCGCGCGCCCCCGTCATGACGGCCTACGCGCGTGTGCTCATCTTCGAGTATGCGATTGCGTACCTGGACCACATCTACGGCCTTGCACACGGCGGGCCCGACCCCAATCCGGCCTTCTACACCCACCACGACGCTTTGCGGGTCTTTTTCATGGGCAGCCAGTTCATGGCAGTCCTTCGAGACGCAGGCGACTCCATCCTCGCTGGTGCCCCGATCCCGTTGCCCCTGCCGCTCCCCGGCAAAGCACCTCCGCCACCGCTGCCGACGAGAATCAGCAACGAGGGCAATCTCACTCGCAGCCTGCGTTGCCTGGAGGGCGTCAGTTTCACGCTCAAGAAGTACGGCGAGCGATGGACCGATGCCGACAGCCTGTCCAAGAGCTTTGACATGCTCAGCAAGGACCTCATCGAGAGCCTCAAGACGAAGCAGCAGCAGGGCCTACCATTCGCGCCCGGGCCGCCGCAGCACTTGCCAAGTCACAGCCACAGCCATAGCCACCACCGACAAATGCACATGACCTTGCCGGGACAGATGCACAGTCCAATGCCGCCGGCTGGTCCTATTCCAGGTCCAATGCAGCCGACCATGCACCCGTTACAGTACCAAGTGAACTTGTCACCAGAAAAGCCCCATATGCCAGTGGGCCTTGGAATGCCGATGGCCCAGGCACAACCGATGGGTGGTGGACTGCCAATGCAGCAAGGGCAGCAGCCGCTGCCACAGGCGCCGCCGATGCAGCATCACATGCCGCAGAGTGGGACTCAGCCGCCGCAGGCGGTCAAATGGGAGGATGTGGATCTTTCGCACATGCTGCGTGGTGGCGGGGTGGGAAAGGGGCCGGCTGGAGTCCGCTTTTGGTGAAGGGGGAGAGTAGACTCGGACCGGTGAGCAATCACTTTGAAAAAGTCGTGTACTTGGGCATCGGGAGCACGCGATACTTAGGACATGAATGAATGGGAACATAGCCTTGACAGCGTCGTCACGCCAACTTGCAAAGAGATCGTCGGAGTGCGTACGTGAGCACTACTGGAGCATCTCCTTCCTTGTTAGTGTCCTCAAGGTCTTGGGCAGTCCAGCCTCGTCACGCAAGCTGGCTGCACAAACGTGGCTGTGGACTGCTGCGTGTCAATGGAGGTTGGCGTTGAAAGGGAAGTGACTGCTGTTGCGGCTCGTGGCAGTCTCTGGATTCTTGAAGCAGAGGCTTCCACACACTGGTGGGCGTCTTGAGGCCGTCCCCACGACTCTACCAGGCGCGTCACGGGCCCAGACACGCGACTAGGTACCGGCCGCGAATCGTACCCTTCTCCCTACCTCTCCTTTCTCTACGGGCGTGTAGTGACGCATCTCTCGTTCATGATTTGGTAGTGATCGGCTGCCAATTGCCTGGGTACCTAGGTAGTTCCCCCCCCCCCTTCTTCCATCCAGTGCGTGTCACCCAGCTCCTAGGTAGGCAGGTGCACCGACCCTGTAGACGGGTTGAAGAGTTGCTCGAGGCATAAACGGCGTAGGCATACTTGATGTGTCAAGAGAAGGGGAATGGCAGGCGTGTGAAGTGCTGTGTGGTGTAGTCGCGATGGGCCATTGGTGTGTAGTCGGGAAGGGAAAAGGTCACGTGATGCATCGCTGGGTAGATGGAGACTAGCGCCACATGTGCGAGTTTCCACTTGAGTGTAATTAAGGGCAGGGGGGCCCTTTTTTTATTACTCGCATGAAGTTTATGTCGTTATGGCGGACGAGCTAGCTATTTATATATATATATTGTATTTTACTTTCGCCGGGCAGTGCCCACCATATAGCCAGTATAGTGCGGCCCTCGCTAATGTAAAAGGTACATATACCGGCGGGAAAGCTCGCAACTTGAATGTTCCTAACCTGCAACAACCACCCTATTCGAAAATTCCTATTTCCAGACGATACCGTATAATCCGTTGAATAACCTATTGTAAATGAAAGCCTTTTAATCCCCGACTAAATAAATATGTAAGGTTGAAAACCTAATTTTATACATTTCTGACCAATTTTCGAGTGATGTGTTGTACGTATATATTAAATGCCGATGGGGTTTTATAATGAACCGTATTGGTTATTACTACGTGCCACAAACTTCAAAGGGGCTATAAATATGGATCATATTTATATAAGTTTGTCCACGTACCACGTAAAATCGGTATGACACTATTAGGTGGTCTGAAATGGTTTCGACCCAATATATTTGTAATGAAACAAAGTTTATCGCCTTATATTCATAACGTTTACTTATAAAACGAAACTATAAATGAAACTTTTATTAGAAATCGAACCTTAAGTTAGTTTTTCAAATAAGGCCTTAAAGCACCTTCTAATTTAAAGACCCGTAATATTATACAGCCGTGAAAACTATAACCTTGGTCGGGCCGTGGTAGTCCATATTCGACGCCTACTCGCATCGAAGATCTGACAGCGGTTTTGAAGGAGGGAAGGACCTGTAAAACACATATACTTTGGTTGAGAGCTCGTGCCGATGACGAAAATATACTTTACAACTCGTTCGGTGAGTCACCTTTCTACTACAGGCCGCAAACCCAAGAAGTGTAAGAAAACGTAAGAGGGTACACCACTAAGCGGGTGGTATGCCGAGAGAAGTCTTCTATAGACAACCAAAGTCGTAAATAGTTAAAGCTATCTAAAGTTAAGTCGAAAACGAAAGCCCCGTTGAGCGGGCAGGGCGCCAATATAGGTGGTGACAACTAAAAAATAAAGAAAGAAAGAAATTGTTGGTAAGGCTTTAGACGTTGCAACGTTGTCGATTCGATTGGTCGAATTAACAGTAGTATTGCAATGGTCAAGTGGTGGATGTATTGTTCTAGGTTTGGTAGACCGCTAGCCAGTCTACACACTAATTTGTATGCCCAATTGCTTGGCCCGTGCCCTAGTGTGAAGTGGGCGTATACTGTACTTGACTTGCAGTCAATACAGTAGACCCACAAAACAATACACTCAACTTACAGCCAGTATAGTCAACTTTACTTACAGTAAAGTTGACTTACTGCACTGCAATTATTGCTATTCCAACAGAAATGGAGCCGTCATATATAAGCGTTTATAATAAAAGCTTCTGAGGCCTTTAAACACAAAAAACAGACTTTGTTTGTACCATAGTATAAGTTTGGGAGGCCACGTTGGCATAAGTCAGGAGAGATGGAATCGTTGTTTATGAGGGCTGTTCTCTAAATGCACAGCTGCGAGAGTGGTGCACCGGGCCGACGACGATCTTTATGGTCAAAAAGGGGTCGCCGGAAAATATTCAAGTGGTGGTAAAGCCGATTAGTAATGTTGTGGTGGAATTGGATGCACGTGAAGTGATAGTGTTAAAACCGATTAAATCTGAATTTTTTTCTCGAAAGTGGGTACTGTTAGGGTTTATAGTGTAGGCCCCTTACCTTCCTTAATAGGGTGGTCAGTGCACCCATGCCAAGAAAGTTGATGCAAGGTCGAAGATGACGAGCTAGCTATTGAAGGCTTTATATTTCTTACTGAAATAGGACCGTTTCCGCTGTTTGCGTAGGCTGGTTTTCCCTGCCAAAATATCTTCTCAATACCAAAAGAATGTGATAAAAAGGGATGGCATAAATGAAAAAAAAAATGAAAAACTAGCGGGAAATAGTTCAAAATCAACGCAAAGAAACAAAGAAAATGTTGGAACAACAATCAATTGCAGTACAGTTAAGTCAACTGTATTTACTGTTAGTTAACTGCATTGATTGCAAGTTAATTGCAAGTAGTGCCCAATTCAATGTGGGGTACGGGCCAAGCAGTTGCCAATACAGATTAGTGTGCAGACCGGCTAGCGGTCTGCCAAACTTAGAAGTAACACATCACCACTTTCAATGCAATACCGGTTACTTCGACCAGAGATTCGAATCGACTACATTACAACGATAAAGGTTTACTAATACTGATCAGTGTTTATTAGGTCAAGTACAGATAAGCTAGGTAGAAGAAGAAGCTACCTTCCAGTTACGCTTTATTTTAGAAATGTAGAGGAAATATTTTTTTCGTAGTCTTTTTGTAAGCGGTACTATTGCTCGCGGCAGTAAGTAGGGAGAGCTTATGAACTTTGTATTTGTTGGCGGCAGTCTATAAGTAGCGATGGTATCGCTAGATTATCGGGATTTTTTTATTGGCTTTATTTTGAAAAATAAACGGTGAAATTTATCACTAAAAAGTCCTAAGTTCTTAAAATCTTCAAGTTTTTAGGGTAAAAAGCGATTATCAAAGTCTTTAAGATACTAAAGTTAACAAACGACTTAGTCGCTGTTATTGATATTACTGTAGATCGCAAATCGTAAACTGTTAAGTCCTAAAACCTCTTCAATAACAAATAATAACTTTAGTAGTAAACAAACAACCTACAACCTACTTTATTACACCAATCTTTGTTTCTACTACAAAATAATCAATTAAGTACGCAATTAAACCTCAAAATGGTTACCGATAACTTTGAAATAGACATTGTTACTGATTCTATTGAAAAAAAAACAATTAAAACTTTAAGATTCACGTTTATTAAATACTTTGATGATATTTTATAGCAAACGGATATTGTGGATATTATCATATACCTCTATAGTTAGTAAGTGACCACGTTGCAGGTTACACCTTTGCAGAGTATACGGTAACATGTTACCCTATAAGGTGCATTCCTGCAGAGTGCATAATAGCATGTCACTTTCTGGAAGGGGCATTAGCAGAGTGCACGGTAGAGTGTCACTAACCAGAAGGGAGACTAGCAGAGTATATGGTAGAGTGCCATTGACCGGATGAGAGCTTATAAGCTCCCACCCGAGGTATGCACTCTCCGGATACCTCTTCTCCCTTTAATCTTACAATCTACCTTCAATATACACAATCTTTACGATTACTCTTCTACTCTTTACATTCACATGAATAGGCAGAGACCTTACCGTCAAATATAGATAAAAACTCTATCCCGAAATATCTGATCAAATTTATCGGTCACTTTATCCTCAACTTTAATCCAATAGGATTTAACCAAGAATTTAACGCATTCGACGATTTTTTCGATTGGTTTGATTAAATTTACAATGCAAAAATATATTGTATGATCTTGTAAATTATAAAGTATATATAATGTACCTAAGGAATATCTTGATACATAATCAAAAGAATCCCCATACATCTCGATAATCACTATCGAGACTTGGTATTAATAAGTATTAGTACAAACAGTTTAAATTAGCTGTTATGCTTATATTAATACCTTTATCTCTTTGAGAATATTACTTTCTAGTTCTTTAGTAGAATAGTTTATTTCTGGATCATTGTTTAGTTTTGGAGCATTCTTCATTTTTGGTATTGATTCCTTTATACAAACTATATTTGTTTTATTTCAACACACTCTCTAAGAAGTATTATCTGTAGTTTTTGATGACAAAAAAAAGCGTAAGGTATAGAGTGAAAAATACGTAGTGTAGGATAAAGTAGATGTAAAAAGTAGAAAGATTTGTAAAGTCCGATTTGAACCGATAATCCCTAGTACTTCTTTTATAATAGTTTCAAAGCTTGCAACAATAATGACCTGATCATATCACACATATAATACCAAAAAGTGATTTGAAACATTGTAATATATAAACCATTAATTGCGAACTTGGTTTGACTTAACTATTATAAGCCTTTATATCATTAGATATTCTTTTGCTCTCGGCAGTGATTTTATCAAGCTGTCAACTAGTTGTTTATCTGTAAAAATCCATTTAATTTAAATCGTACTACGCTTTACTTTATCTATAACAAAGTCTTTCCTAAAAAGATGACAGTATATACGTTAATAAAATTTAGAGTTTCTAAATCACTTAATAACACCCTTATTATTATAGAAGATTGTAATGATAATAAGTATATAGAGTTTTATATAAGTATTCCTTATTTGAAGGGCGTTTTAAGTGACTTTATAACAGCTACAGATTTAGAGTTCACAAGAGAGAAACATATCTGAGATTTTCGCTTCAAAATCCAATTGACTATAGCATTAACAATATAAAGTATATATCCGTAAATCGACTTTCCTATATCTTTATCTCCCTTTCAGTAGAAATCGCATTAGCTATTAATTTGAAGTTCATCGGAATCTTAATGATCATGTTAACTAAAGTTGGTTTCGTTCTAATACAGTAAAGTTAAATAACCTCATTATTATATTTGTAATTTATGAACCTTATATTATTAGAACTATTTAAGAGCATAACTCTTAAATCCAATATTTTCATATAAAGAATTGTATATAGAGTGTCAAAGTATTGATATAAGGAAAGTGATGTTTGGATTAGTTTAGCATATTATATATCTCAAAGTGTTGGTAGAGCTTTAGATGTTGCAATGTTGTCGATTCGATTGGTCGAAGTAACAGTATTACTATGTGGTCAAGTGATGGATGTATTGTTCTAGGTTTGGCAGACCGCTAGCCGGTCTGCACAGTAATTTGTATAATTCATTGCTTTGATCGTGCCTTAGTGTGAAGTGGGCATATACTGTACTTAACTTGCAGCCAATACAGTAGGCTTATAAACAATACCCTCAACTTGCAGTTAGTATAATGAACTTTACTGTAAATAAAGTTAACCTACTGCACTGCAATTACTACTATTTCAACATTCGCTAATATTTCTCGAGTTAAATGTTTTATTAAGCTAGACATTAAAGCCTCTTTTTACAAGCTCCATATCAAGGAAGGCGACGCGTAGAAAACTGCATTCCGCATTCGTTTCAGACTTTTCGAATAGTTAATTACCCTTTTCGGTTTTTCTAGCGCACCGGCCACTTTTTAACGGTATATTACTAACTCTCTACATATATTTATAAATATTTTCTGGCTTTTTTAACTGGAAGATATCTTGATAAATTACAATAATACCTTTGACAATAATAAAATCAAATTTAACAAGTATTCAAAGTTTTAAATGCCGTTAAAATAAACCTCTACATATTGAAATACGGGTATAAAGTTAAAAAAAAACTAGTATTTCAGGTTTATTATCAAAGACGGGATTGGGGTACGTATAAATTCGGGAAATTTACGCGTTATATATAAATCAACGGCTTTTACATTTGTATTAAGGGTGCGGGTTCTTCTTTTTAATTTACTAACTGTTACAATTACTTTATTTAGCATTAATCTGTAATAACTTACCCTAAAACTCTGTTGACTAGTAAGGAGTTACTTTTCGTTGGGGGTTTGAGGAAAAAACTACGTTTAAAGGAATGAAGTTTTCGTTCCTTGTAAAACCCATTTTGGTCTAGTGGAACCCCAAATAAAAACTTTTTTAGAAGTCGAATATTCCTGATGAGGTCAAAAAGGTTGCTTACTTTAATGCAATGACTATAATAATCTACGCTAATAACGCATTATTTTCGTCGTTCATTATTCGCCGAATATGATTACAAAACCTACAATAAGTAACTTTTAAGTATTTATAATTATTTGAATGTATGGAATACAGAGCTTCGGGGCATAGCCCGTCCATTTACTATATCTATGAGTTACAAAAACTTAAAATATTTTATGACTATTCAACGACTTGTTCAATGATATGTTTGTTAATTATAATTTTTTTACCATATTTATTTGAAATTATTTTATAAGAGAGAAGATATTTATATAATATTCGATGAATTGTTATAACAGGATGAGAATATACTTAATGGCCCTTCTGCTCATCATCTTTTAGGCCCAGAATTATAGCTTCTTCGTCCTGACAAAGTTATTTCTGCGCTGCTTCCAGGTGCGCGCGTCTTTTAACTTACCGTTACTGGTGAATTTATCCCTAATAGTTGAGAAATTTTGATTAATTTCAATCTTTAAAATAACCAAACCGCTATTATTACCCATGATGTTACTTACATTCGCTTTATTCTGCGATAAATAAAGGTAATCTCGGATTTGATATTGATATTTATGTTTATAAAAACCAAGCATTTAAGATTTACCTTTTGAAATATGTGATGAACAATGATATTTTTATGGTTTCGAAACCGTATTTTGGTATTTATATATAAATTTCTTGTTACCAACTTAATCTGGATTATATATGATTCATTTATTACCAGCTACTTAGACTACGAAGTTACTATCACCATATAATTATAGTTGTATTTTTAACCTAAATTATATTATATGGTTGAAATTCATTATTATCATGCGATATTTATAGGCGGACGACTTATTGGTAATATCGTCAAAAGGAAAATTTTCAACCCTTATTGGTTCTCAAACGACTTCGAAACGAATATTGCGTTGAATTTATAATTAACACCCTTTAAAAACGAACTAACAATATACATTACCTCATGGTTTTTACAGGTCATTGAAGTAAAGTTATTGCCTTAAATGTAATTGAAATCATAAACATCGAAACTTACGTGGAGCGGTTTTTTAATTGTTTCTAGCGATTTTACAAGTTTCTTCGCATTATCGTTACCAATTAGGTTTCAATTGGACAAATGAACTTTAAAAACACCTTTACTGTTTGAATAGTAGTAATTGAAACATAGTAAGTTAATGTTAGTTACAGTAAAGTTGACTATACTAACTGCAAGTTGAGTGTATAGTTTTGTGAGTTTACTGTATTAACTTCAGGTTAAATAAAGTATGCGCCCACCTCACACTAGGGCACGGGCCAAGAAATTGGTCATACAAATTACTGTGCAGACCGGCTAGCGGTTTTCTAAACCTATAGCAAGATATCAACCATTTTTAATGCAGTACTAGTTATTTCTACTAATACGAATCGATTACGTTATAACGATAAAGTTCTACCAATACTGATCAACGCTTATTAGATCAAGCACAGATTCGTTAAGTATAAGAAGAGGTTACTTTTCGGTTTTTACGCTTTGGAAAAGTCCAAGGTAAAGAAAACACATTTTCAAAGGGCCTTTATTAGTACTTCGTTAGTCTATAACAGCAGAAAGTAGAAATGACTGTTGGGTTACATTAATTTATAACGGAAATCTGAAATTAAAAGATGGTATCGCTATTAAAAACACTAAAGAATATTTACCAGATCCTTCTTGAAAGCGTTGAAATTGACCGCTAAAAGTCTTAGAGTTCGTAAATTTAGTAAACAGCTAAATTAAGACTATTACAGATGCTATTACTATAAAAACGATTAAGTTTTACATCATTTAATTATCAATAACAAAGAATTTCCGACTTTACCTTTAATATTTTACCCTTTATACTAAAACTTTGCCCTAAACATTAAGCTTTCTTCTTACTTAACTCTTTTGACTTTCCCTACACTACTTTAATCTCCAAAATCGCTGCCTTAGGCGAAAACACCAAGAATTATCAAGTTGCGTTAAAAAAACTACATTGTACGACTCTATGCAGAACTACTAAGTTCCATATCACACGTCAACTAAAACGTTAATATGTCTACCGCAAGCGCTTGCTTTGAAAATATCGTCGACTTTATTAGGAAGGAGGTAATTAAAATCCTCGGACCCGCTTTTTCTAAGTATTTTAACGAAGAACTTTAGGGATTAGATTTTAAGAAATATTTTACCGAGGAGTACTTTACTAACTTCGTGGGTTATTACGTTTTCAACTAAGATAGTAGCGAGCTCGACCGTAACGAACGCACTTTTCAAACCTTAAGTGAGTTTTTCGGTAATTGGATAATTGATATGTGGAAGGCAATGAAAAACAGGGTTGACAATAAATTAAAAGTAAAGCTGGTATATCGAGAAATTTCACGTGGCATATAGAAACTCAATTAATTTAACATAAACTTTTTTCGAACTTACCTAACGTGAGGAATACTCTTAAAACCTATGGGGTAAAAGAAAGGGTGTTAAAAACCTTTATTATATTTATATATATTTTACAGAATCTCCCCTTGATGTATAGTTAAATAATCTTTCAATTTCTCCATTAGAATTAACTTTTTCGACGCCGAAGATAAGGAACCTATTGATTTACTTGGTAGTCTAGCAACTTTACGTAATATCGCAGAGTATGCCTTCAACGGCGGCAGAGAGCGTAAAGTAGCAGCCGTTAACGCTGTAAGAGGTATTGACGTTAGCGTTATCTACCGGTTAATTAAATAAGACCGTTAAGCTTTTTAAACCCCTTCTTACATTTATGTCCATTTCACTCCTAAAACCTTCCTTTAAAAAGATGATTAAATCCCTTAAAACGAATTTTACTACGGTAGGTATATTTATAAGCGTGAAACCATTATAGGTTCTACTTTAGGACATTATTCTTTGGGTTAAGTAACTGGAAACTACTCTTATTATCGCGACATGGAGGATATATGGTTTAATTTGACAACAGGAAATACTATCTACAATTGGGAAGATTATTGCTACCTTTCCTCCAAACTTATTAAGATAGTTAATCTTAACTATAATTTTTTTTAAGAACTTCGTAGATATTTGAAATCATGTATAGAAGTATAAAAGGAAGCTTTATAAACTTTCGATACGAAGATTATATTTTTTAAAAAAAACATTTTAAAGTAGATAGAGGTTATTTTTTCTGGTTTTTACTTATTATTCCCTGAGAAACTTATAAGTTACGCTAAAAATCAACATCCAACTTTCCTAACACGAGTAAAAACCTTTCGCAAGATTTATAACAATATGAAAAGCTACTTTGAATACGACTTCTACCTTATGTAATATCATAAAACCTAGGCTATGATAAGATAAATAACAATAATAGCGAAAAAGGAAAGAGTAATAAATACTAATAAATGTTTTAATAGAATAATTAACAAGTTAATGTTGTATTAATAAGTAAAAGGGAAGGCGTATTCTCGCTAAACCATGTGATACGAGTAAATACGGATAGTAGATATAGGTGCAAACAAGTTTGAATATACCTTAAAACACCTAAATACTATTTATAAAAAAAAATTATTTAATTGCAGTTTTTTTTTACGATCGTGATAACACTTACGCCAAACTCGTTCAATCTGTATCCCTAAGCTTATAAATTTTGCGACGTAAATGAAAACGGTCGCGTAATAGTATATTATGTCGATCGTATATACGGGTGTCCCTAGTGCTTAAAATTTGGTTTAATACCTTCGGATTGGAATCCATAACCATACTCGCGTTAACAACGAGGATAATACTTAAATGAACCTACAAACCACAAGAAATATCGTCGTAATAATAGCAAAAAGTGTTGGATTTGTTACAAGTCCAATTGTTAGTTGAGTAGTTACCCTCAAGCTAAGCGAAATAACAAATATAGAGTGAATTATATTTAATATTCCATTATTTTTCAGCAAAACTACTTATATTATATCATAAACTTCGGAGGTAAAAAAATGATTTACGACGATAAAAGTTTTAAGTAAATCACGTTTTATGAAAACGCTACTTTTGGTGCGGCCTAATAACTAGCCGATCAAGCTTTTCTGTATCTATTGAGTGGTGAGGACTCCTACCTTTGCCCTGATTAAGCCTCTAACCTATTAAATACCTTTAAATTTTCCAATGATCATACAAATTACACGTTTTAGAGTATTATGTAAAATAATAAAGGTATAATAAGATATTTAATAAAAATTTATTCGTAATACGTGGCATTATGAAAAGAAAATACTACTGTTACAGAGATTAAGTATCAAAATGCCAGTAAAGACAAAGCTGGCTTCAGTTCAAGTAAATAACAATTTTTATTGGGAATATCAACTATTTAAATTGTTATTGAGTCGAATAAGTTTCATATCCTTAAATATCCTGCCCCTTTCCTCCTTTACTTAGAAGACATAAAGACTTTCGTCATCAATATTGACGTTGAAGTTAATAAACTGTATAAGAACGGCCAGAGGTTTCCCCTTAACTCTAGGTAAAAGAATTTATAGTTTTATCTTAAAATCCGGAGGGTAATGATAATAAACCTAATGGAGTTATAAATATGTTAATTATACTAAAGTTTTAATTACCCAGCCACTAATAAACTGTATAAAGTTTTTAGGTCCGTAAAACACGAAGATATGGTATACTAGGTTTTAGACGCGATTAAAAAGCTTTGTCACCATTGTGAAAAGAATATCTAATTCTTTTGAAGATTTAAATTTATACTAACGAACAACGAAGAACAATAGTAATTATGAGATTATTAACGTGTTTCACTTGGATAATAAACTTGTTTTTTATGTTATTAATTTTACAACATTTTTTACCAAGCCATGTTTTTGAAGTCTCTATTGGCAAAAGATACGTAGGAAACGTTAAAAATATTATAAATTGACAAGTAATTGGAACCATTTGACGTCGTTATTCACGATACCGGTACCAATTTTACGACGGCATAGTTTTAAGCAAATACTAAGATAATGGGAATTTAGTGAAAATAGGTGTCTATTAAGGTCTATTGGAGTATTGGAAAGATCGAAAGAATATATACGTTACTTTGTAAGACGTATGATATCCTTATATTAAGTAATATAAACTTTATGTATTAAGAGGCACGTTCTTAAATAGCGGTAAAGAGCACAAATAATACTATAAACTCTATCGGACTGGTATTAACGTCATTGGTTTTTGAAGCGTACCCACGTTTAAAGAGTGAATCTCCGTTATTAGAAAATATCTTAAAAATATGTAGTTCATGGTAAAGTATTAAAAGAATTATAATAAGAATCGATACGGTATTAAGTTAATAATTCCTTTGATACCAAAAACATCCTTACAACAATCGATATATTTACTTTACCGTTACAAAGTAAAGTCTTTGTATGGAGGAAATCGGGTAAATAGAATAGCCCGTATAATATATCAAGTATCGCAAATCCTAAAGTAGTTATTAAAACTATTAACGGCCTCGCGACGTTTCGTACAATCTAGGTTAAACTTTATATTGATGCAACCAACAATGGCAATGAAAACCTTTAAGTTAAGCGAATAAGCTAATACGATCCTTTTCTTTTCGTTATCAAAAAATTAATAAAACATCACTGACGCAAACGATAATCAAAAAGATAAAACATTAAGGACGAGGAATACACACCGGGCTGTATTTATAACATTATTTGGGTTATCAGAGGGGGGGAAGATTAAAATTTTCTTGTAAAGCTTCAGATATAAAATATTATTAAAATCTTTGGCTAACCTTTAAAGGAAAACGATAGTATCGAAATTAACGAACTCCTAATTCGAGGAGTCGTATAATTCGTATCTAATGACTACTTTAACTTCAAAAGCCCAAATATCACGATTTTCAGATCGAGGATTATATACAAGGTTAAGGGTAAAACCATGGGGCAGCTATACGAAAAGTTATCTTTAATCTCCTAAAGATACGGTAATAAAGGTGAAGACTAGATACTAACGTAGTCGCTAACACTTTAAAAATTAGCTAGCATTCGGTAGTTGATTTAGTAGTAAATTTGCTAACAAGGACTGAAAGGAAGTTAGCACTTAACAACTGCGATATAATATAAATGTACACCTAATTAGCAACCGATTTATAACGGATCTTGTTGTTAGAATTATGATAGGAATCGCGTAGAAAGTACTCTTCGGGAACGGTAATTCGATATATTAAGCTATCATATGAATTGGCTAAAATAAGCGTCCATTAGTTCTTCATCTATTGATCGTACTTTAAATTAAGATTCAACATAATTTTTTTAACTTACCACTTATATTTAATGTTAACATAAAAAACTATTTTGGTTCAAGAAGTATATGAACTAATAATACCCTTTTTACTGAAACTCCTGGCTTTATGTCATCGGAATAATAAGCTATTGAATATTTAAAGTTCTGGAATAACAAAGAAGTGGTAACTTTGGAGAAAGATAATTAATTTAACTTTAACAGATCGTTAATCTGTATTTTTGGTGTTAATATTTACCTTAATCTTCGCCAAAGAATCTAGTGCGTTATTTTAGTCACAATCAACAAGTCTAACGAGAATAGAGCTTAATGGTACTTGGAATAACGAGCCTGTGGCAACTTTACAGGTACTTAATATTAACCAAAACCCTTTTATGGTCTATTGATTACGAAGTAATTATAAAACCTAATGAGTGAATATTTTAATCGGTTAAATGAAAGGTTAGAGTGAAAAATACATAATTTAGACCGAGGGGTCAATATGGTTCCGATTAACTTATCGAAGACTAAATTGATTATTTCTGTTATAGTCCGACCTACGATGGTAAGCTAAGTAGGTGCCAAATGAGATTTACTATTGAGGTGCAGAACAAGACTAGAAGAGGCTACCGTGGCCCAATGTGTAGGGCCCTTGGGCAGGGCTAATACCCAGCCCATCACGTGCCCTTATACGTTTCGTGCACGAACTATGCCCTATTCGTGCACGAGCCGTGTCCAGTTTGTACCCGGTTCGCGCCCGGGCCAAGCTCGGGCCTATCTCGTTACGTATATAGTTACGTAACCTATATGCTTAATGGCTAACGGCCTAAGTCCATAATATAGCCCCTTCTTCTCAGATGTTATAAAAGTTACGGCGCCATTTTGGATAAATACCGAACGCAAGCCGTACCCACCTAATACGCGGGTCGAGCGTAAGCCGATGATATTATACCTAATATATCGTATAACGCGTCGGCCGATCCACCTTAAGTCGCTGGTGCCATATAACGTATCTGCTAACTCGTTGTATAAGGCTTTCTTTTCACCGCCAGCGCCGTATAACGTACCCGTTAACGCGTCGTATAAGGTATCCTTGTTACCACCAGCACCATATAACGCGCCCATTAATATATCGTAATGTGCCGTGTAAGGTATTCTTTTTATCGCCGGCACAGTATAACACGTTTATTAACGCATTATATAAAGTTACTTTTTTATTTTTAATATTAAGTGACGCGCCTTATATAATACGTAGCCCTTACCGAATCCGGTCCACCAATCCCTATAAATACGGACGCCCCTACGTAGCCTTTAAAACTTACTCCTTTTCTCTTTTATATTATCGCTCCTCCTTTTTTACCAGTTACCGTATTATAACTTTTCACACCTTCTTTTATGTAAGCTAACTATTTATTAAAATTTATACATCTTTACTTTTTTTCCTAATTTATTATTATAACCGACGTATTTAACAGTTTTAACCTCGGTTATGCTATCGTCGGCGCCTCCAAAGAGGGCGACGAAGCTTTCTGTAAGATATATTACCTTATAATATACCAATACCCTACTATTGACTACTTATTATAGCTTCTTCGCATTATAAAAGATCTTTTTATTTTCGTAGATAATAAGGATTAAAATATTTTTTTTCCGATATAGGCCAAAGACGTTTGTATATCGAATATTAACCGGTTTTTAAACTTTGACGTTCCTCTGTTTTACGTCTGAGTTTATCGTATATAAGGTTATCATATATATTAGAAAGTTTATAATAAGGTAAACTTATAAAAAAGCCTTACGAAAATCCAACCGTTAATTCACTTTTTTATAATATATTTCAAAGAGAAATTTATTTACGGCGTTACCCGGTTTATATGCTTTTTTACGTCAATCAATTATTACGGTAAAGGATGAGAATTATATTTTATCCCCCGCGCGTAAACTTTAAAGGGATATTCTGGATTATCGACCCATTGAACCCGTGTTTTCTCCGAATTATTTAATTAATTTACAAGGATTTATAATATTGTTCAGGCGTAAAGAGTTTTTACTATACCAGACATATAGGCCGTCACTCCTCTAACTATATGCCTACGCCGCCCTTTTTTTCCGGTTCCGAATTTACACTGGACCCTTTCGTTGCTTTTTAGTATATCGCTTATTTATCGAAACAAAACACCCTCAGGTAACCGAGTTTTAACGTGTAACATTTTCACCTCGGCTCCTTTTAACCACCGCCAAATACCCTTTCATAGTTTTGGCTTGAAAATCTAAAATAATATAGCCACTTGGGTTATATCTCTTATAACTAATATAGGCTACAACTTATAAAATGTTATAAACAACATTAAAGGTTTAATTATACGATTAACGATTTCGTCCGTATCCTATTTATTAACCTTTTATAAAAAAAAACTAATCGGGCCGACCACGAATAGGTGTAAAATCGTATCCGAGCCGATTGCATTACCCGGACCCAAAGTAACGTATTACAATTTTTAGTAACCCGTTTAAAAGATTACTCCCCCCACCCCTCCTTTCACTCTATTCCTTGTCAGCCGCTATCGTCGACCTTATTTAACGTTCGTCCCTTTTAACGCTATTTTTTATCGTAGGCCTCCCCTAAAGTTCGTCTGTCCTCGTATTATCCGCTATCAGCCTTTCCTAACGCCCGCTCCTTCTCTTGTTATCCGCAATTTTTAACGTCGCCTCGCGTACAACCCGCCTCCTATTAACCCCCCTCCTTGACGCCCACCAGTTTTCACCATACCTTTCACCGTCCCCCTCCCCTATTATTGCCTAACTCTCGAAGCTATTCATAATAAGGCCTTTAACGTTAATAACACCGGTATTCGTTAAACCCAGATAAGGATAATAATAATAAATAAATAAACCTTTGTTAAAATATAGTAAAAGCCGCCATACGGTCAAATATTATCCGAAATGGTCGGGTAATATGTACTCCACCTTACTTAATATATTATAACTTTGTTTAATAATAAATTCTTTTTTTTATCTATTAATAAAGTATTATTTCAAAGGTATAAGCGGTTTGCCTCACACCTATCATTTAGAATAAACTTAACGTCGTTATTATAATACCGGATTATCGTAAATCCAAACATTTCCTTACTTCGCCTCGAATTTATCCAAAGTTACAATATACTAATAATTTTCTAATAATTCCTATTCCGGCTTATTATAACCTTTTTACTTGATTAATACGTAACGAACCCTACCTATCCTTGTCTTTATCGCGAGGATTTTTTATATTTTAAATTCCTCGTATTTACCTTTCCTTATATCGTTCGCTACTAAAATTAGTCCCGGGAAAATATCGGATAAGACTTATAAAAAAAGAAGGGTTTAAATTCGTATACTTAACTAAATTAATATAGAATACCATATATTTACTAAATATATTTAATACGATATTTAACGGGTTCGAAACACCAACTACCAGATACTAGTTATAAAGCTAATTGAGCATTTAATTCAGGCAGTTAGTTTTAATATTACAAAATCTTAGCCAAACCTAGTTCCTCACTTTATATCGCTCCGTCAAAAATCGTTTACAATTCGTTGCCGTTTTTATTTATGATTAAATATAAATTGTTATCATCTAAATTAGTTTCGTCTCTTTACGTAAATAAGTTAAAAACATAATAACTTGCCCTGTTAAATTAGTTAACGACTTCGTATCCCTATTTACCCTTAAAATAGGTAATATTGCGTACCTATTTTCCAAACGGTTCGTGTTAAACCCGGTAACTATCGACTTTCAGTTATTTGACGTAAATTAATAAACGGGTAAATATGAAGTTTAATCGTATTATGAAAAGGCGACTACGATACATAAATACTTTTAAACCTGTTAGTTTACCCGTTCAATACCGTTATTTATTTATGGATAATACGCCGTAAATAAAGGTTATTCGACTTTTATTAGGGAATAAAGTATCGTTTAAAATACACCTACCTAATTCGAATCGCGATTACTAATAATAAAAGATAAAAATTTATAAAATCTCGAATATATATTCCGAAAGCGCTTCGCGTACGTATCTGTGATTATAAACCATATAGTTCTTAATTAAATAACCTTAAAGGGAAGATTCATAATAACTAATAAATATTGAAGCTCATTATTAGTAATTGGGAAATTAACTATAAAGTCGACCGAAATATACGTTTAATACCGGTCGTGAATAAAGAGAAGTCAAAATAAGCCTTATCGTAAAATACGATAAAGTTTCGTCCTGTTATATTACGTATATATTCGATATGAATTCGAATATTTACAATTATCCTCTTTTAGTAGTAATTTCATTAAAAAACGCGAAATAAAATATTTTTACCTAAATGAACTTTAATAAGCGAGTCATGGGTTCATTATAATATGATCATTATTAATAATTCCCAGTTCGGTAACTATAAACGACTTCGATAACATAATATCTTTTATTGGTTAATTTCATAGTTTGTAATTTATACTAATTATCTTACACTAAGTGAAAAACGCCCAACGCCTCCGAAACCGCTAAAAAGCGAACCTTATATAACGGATCGTTTATTACTTCTTAATTTTATAATTTCGTTAACGTATCCGGTCCAAAAATAAGGGAATTATTTGATGTTAGCGATAACAGCGAGTCTAACGCGGGTTGGGCCCATAACGATATTGCCGACGCCTTCGTACTAAAATCCCTTAACGTTATCTCCAATAACGACCTGAGTATGGGCCGAGCTCAGAGCGATATCGCCCTCAGCGGCTCTTCAAAAGCCATCGATCCCCCTTTGAAATACATATTATTGTAATCAAATAGTTAAACTTCTATTTCATTAAATTCCTTTACCTAACCCGCCGTAACTTATATTCCTTCAATATATAAGTTTATTAATACTACGGTTAACATAATAATGAAGATAGGTTAAAAAATTCGCGTACAAAGTTCCTTGACCTCGGGTTTATCTTATAGCCTACGAATTGACGCATTTGGGCGGGCACCCTAAGTTACGAGCCTATATTCTAAATGGTATTTAAAAATAAAAACGACCTTAGCCTATCTAATTTAACGTTCCAAAATTAATCGTGGTAGGAAAAAATACTCTATAGTCTGTCAAAATCGTAAACGGTATATAGATATTACATAATTTAGAAAACCACGCTTTTAAATAGAATATTACCACGAAAATTTCCTTATTTTAAATGGTATAGTTATGTTTCGAATTCGTTAATCGTGTGAAATGATAAGCTATTAGTTTCAAGATATTATCCTCGTTCCATTATAATTAATACCCTTTTAACGCCGTTTCTGAATAATCAATTTTCACTATTATTAACCGATTAAGATCTTAATACGTTAAAATCGAAGCCGTAATAAAGGAATACTTTGAGGTTTGAAATATATATTCCTTCTATTCCATTTAAACCTACCGAATACCTTATTTTATGAGATAAACGAAATGATCCGCTAACTTTAAAAAACTACTAATTAAATCGCGATAAAAGTTGACAAAACCCAGAAAACTTCGGACCTCCCGGATCGTACGTAGTAATTCCTATTCGCTAATTACCCGGACTTTCTTGGGGTCGGCCCGGATATCTACTCCCACCGTTATAATAAAGCCTAGGTATTTTATTTTCTTCATTATGAAATCACACATTTTCAAATTCAGATTTCGATCCATATTACGAAAACGTCCTAAAACCACGCGAACTTTCGCTATATGATCCTGTTTAATACCTAAAAAAAGAAAAAAATGTCGTTTAAATAAGTAGTAACGAAATTATCTAAAATATCCGCTATTACATAATTAATATATTTCTAAAACGTCGCCGGCGTTTTCACCAGCTTAAAAAGGGTAATTATCCATTTAAATAACTTGAACCGTATACAAAACGCTGTTAATTCCTTTTACCCAGGTACCACTTAAATACGGTAAAATTCCGTTCGAATATCCAACTTCTTCTTAAACCATATCGACTTCGATAACGTATATAAAATCTCCTTAATTAAAGGTAAAAAAAAGGTTTTATTTTGTAATTTTATTTAATATCTAATAATTTTTATAAAACCGTTATTCCCCTTTCGGTTTACGAATTAGTAATACTGGCGTCGCCGCCAAGAATGAGTTCGCTCGAACCTAACCCTTATTTACTAACTCTGTAACTTGTCGTTAAAACTTAAAAAGTTCATTTCGTAATATCGAATATAACGGCTTTTAAGGTCGTTTTAATAAAAATTCATCTTCGTTCGGTTTGATATAAATGTAATAATCAAGTTCCCTTTTATGTAAAGATAAAGCCGTAACCTTATCTTTATCGAATAAGTTACGAAATACCGATAGTTTCGGTTAAAAACGTAATTGATCCTTTTTCTCTTTACTTGTAGTCATCGTCATTACTTGTAAAATCCGCTTTATTTCGCTGAGGTTTATAACATAAGTAATCCGAAACGGGTCCCTTATACATTCTATCTCTTGGTACGAATGTTACGCTAACTCGAGGAAAACCAAATCCACTACGCCTTATATATCTTTTATTTTGAAACGTATCGACATTACGTCGATAGCGAAATTTCCCTGACCTTGAATTACCAAACGGCTACCGCCCACGTTTAAAGTAACCTATTAATATTGTATCTAAGGTATTTCATAAATTATATCTCGCGTTATTCCGGGAATAATACATACTAATATTGAGCTCGACTATTTATCAATATTTATACGAAACTTAGCTATTTAATTAATACGCCTATTTTACCGTAATCCTAATATCGTTCTATGATTTTACAAATATAACAGATGAATTTACTCCAACTTTTACCGTTATACTAAAACCTTATTTATAATATAATAACAATTCTATCCAAAATCGACTTAAACATCCAGAAAATAGATGTTATTAGAAATATAAGGATAAAAATGGGTTTTTATTAATACGTATTTTAATTAAATAATAATCCTTTTTACTCGGTTTTGTAATTACGTTGTTAAAGTTATATAACTCCTAAATAAAACTATATCTAGGATTTAGACTTCCTCCGTCGCCGTTCATAGAAAACATTTTTCTATCTCTTTAATTTATATCGTATATATTTACGTTAAAGGCAATGTCGGGCGGAGGTCATAGTCACGTTAAAAATAATCTAATTAACCACAACGTATCAATCGCCCCGAAGTAAACCTAATCTAACTTTTCTTTAATATCATTTACGTCGCCCTATATCCCTAATATTAAGTGTATATCGAACGGATTTATTAAAATAACTGACCGCGGTATCGAAAAGAATGACCGTGATTATTACAGACCTTTAACGAAATCATTTAAAAGACATAAACTCCCGTTATAACCGTATTACTATCAGGCCATTAGCTTTAAACGGGTCTCGTTAACTAACGACCAAAATACCGTTTTAAATCCAAAAACTTTAACTCGTCGGCGAGTTCACGGTATTTTTCTAAGGCTATGATATAGTCTATCCAGCTAACATTTTCCGTAATAAACTTATTGCAGATTCATAATAATACGCAAAAGCGTAAGTAATTACATTTTACGGACGAAGGCTAATTCAGGTCGTTTACTTAAGCTAAAAGTGTTTCGAACCTAATAACAAATAGTACCTATAAGTTTTTATTACTTATAACCAAACCTTTAAATTCGACTAATACTTTATCCACACGGTAAGGGTCGCTGAAAGCCGTTTCTATATAATCGAAAAACTTCCCTATATTATACCTATCCTTATATTCTCCAGCTTCGTAATAAGCTGTAACCGCTTGATTTACCGCCGCCGTATAATATCCCTATACGTAAAAAAACACGTATCAACCTTCTCTGATCTATATCTTATCCGCTTTTAGTATAAATTCTATTGTTTGGCGCGTCGTTTCCTACGTAAAAGCAAATCCGTGAAATTGCGGTTAGTTATTTAGTTTCGTTCGCCTTAAATCGGTGGAAACCTAATGCGAGTCGCGGCTAATTTGGTTTTGAATTAGTGGATTTTCGTGATAACCTAAGTGAAGTCGAACGTAAAGTTAATAGTTAAAGTCGATTAACCCAGTTATTATAACTATTTAACAGTCGACGTAATAAAGCCTACGGTTTTTTATAAACGAAAGATATCGGCCTAAGTCGGCCTCGAAAGGGCCGGAGGTGTATTTATAAAGGTGGGGGACTAGATATTGGCTAACGGCCTATTCTCCCTAAAAACGTTAAATTATAACGCCGAACTATTAGCGTTTATTATCGATTCGTCTATTATAAGTAAAAGAAATTCGAAAAGGTTAAAAAACCATTAATAATATATTATAATCCGATTTATATTAATAAGCCAAATAGGTATTAAATGGAATTTATTATTAAGGTATGAAGGAAAACTAGAAAATGTTACTGTAGCCTAACGTATAAGGCCTTTAGGTAAGGTTAATACCTAGCCCGTTACGTGCCCCCACACGTGCCATACACAGACCGTATCCTATCTATACATGGGCCGTGTTCGGCCTATACCCGGTTCGCGCTCGGGCTAGGCCCAGGCCCATCCCGTTACGTACACAGTCACGTAATCTATAGGCTCAATGGCCAACGGCCTAAGTCCATGACAGTTTCTACAGATGGATTCTTTACAAATAACACAAACCTGTTGTAAAAAATCGACTGTCTGATAATTCTCGTCAATAAAGATAAATAAATGAATCAATTAAGTATTTTCAAAAGCCTAATCTATGAGGCATTTGTTAAATGTAAAAGAATCATATAACATGTATTGGTTAAAAACCTTTATAATATAATATCTGACTTCTATATATTTATAACGTATGGAAAATATTTAACGTCGTTACTAAGAAATTAGTGGTTCTTTTCATTCCAGTGGTAATTTGTATCTATTCGAGAAACCTATTTAAATACTTTTTGAAGTTTGGAACTACTAGTAAAAAACGCTGAATAATCGATATAATAGTATTTAGTAAACTCTACAAAAGCAAAGAGATTGAGAAATTCCGATAGATTAATGGCAAAGATAATCACGTTAATACTATAACAAAAACATCGCCTAACAAGATCTTCAAAAGGTTTGTAAACAGTAATGAACTAACTACACGTATCAAGAGCTTCGTTAATAGGCTACATATCAAATTGAAGTTACGTGTTAGTGAACAAAGATGCCTTAACAAACTGAAAGATTGCCAGGGAATTGAAACCGGAAACATATTTAATTGACACAGTTAAATTAGAGGTTTATATAAGTTTGTAGCGAAAAACTTGTTTGTAGGAACTGATAAAGTCGGAATTCGGGTCTGTAAGGTAAATGGAGGTAATTTGGGGTTAATTTGCCTATGGAAAATATAGTGGTTTAGCCAGTTCATAAGGGCGTAATTTAGTGGTAACCGAAAAATATTGGTCAACTATATTAACATACGCGTACAAAAAAAAAAAAAAAAACCGCTAGTATTAGAATAGTAATAATTTCAGTGTAGGAAGTTGACTATATTGACTACACATTGAGTGTATTTTTTTATGAGTCTAATGTATTGGCTACAAGTTAAGTACAGTATGCGCCCACTTTACATTTGGTCACGAGCCAAGCAATTGGCTATATAAATTACTGTGCAGAACAGCTAGCGGTCTGCCAAACCTAGAACAAGACATCAACCACTTTCATTGCAGCACTAGTTACTTCGACCAATACGAATCGACTACGTTGTAACGATAAAGCCCTACCAATATTTACAACTTAATGGAGATAGAACAATGCCTAAATACTGTATTTCACCTTATGATAGATGGCGCTACCGAACGTGCCAATTAGGAAAATTTAACGTACTTATATTCTTTTATTATTTATATCCATTTCGACTAGAACCGTTCATTACTAGTATATTAAATACAGTTAAATAATGAAAACACCTTTATTACAAGTATTGACCTATTTGTTACAACGTAGAATAATTATATTCAACTTATACAAACCGTCTAATATTTCATTATCACAATTATAAAACCTCGCATAAAGGTTAAAAACTTTGTGTTGGTAGGGCTTTAGACATTGCAACGTTGTCGATTCTATTGGTTGAAGTAATATTAGTATTACAGTAGTCAAGTGGTAGAGATATATTTTTATGTTTGGAAGACCGCTAGCTGGTCTGCACAGTAATTTGTATGGCCAATTTCTTAACCCATGCTCTAGTATGAAGTGGGCTCATACTATACTTGACTTGTAGCCAATGTAGTAGGCGTACCAATAATACACTCAATTGTAGTTGGTATAGTTAAATTTACTGTAATTAAAGTTGACCTACTTTGCTGCAAATACTATCATTCCAATACTGTCGGCTTTTTAGTTTGTACGCGCACACCAGTGTAGTTAACCAATCTTTTTTGTAAGCGCTGAACTGCAACCTCGTTAATTAACCAGACCCTTGTTAATTCCAATTAACTTTCATATTGTAGTGCACCTATTTGTATTCAAATTGAACCTAATTGCTGTGAATTGCCCCACGGTTCCAAGGTCCAACTTTATTAACTCTGATAAAACATTTTTCTCCTACAAACTTGTACAAACTTTTAATTTAGCTGTACTAGTTAATTAAGTCTTTATTGTTATTCCTTTGTTATTTTTTCAGTTTACCAGTATATCTCTAACCACCACGTTATTTCGCCTTACCGGGTAGCCAATTCACGTAACCCTCGATACATATAATTAGCCTATTACTGTCTATAAATCTCTAAAAATCTTTGTTTACTAACTCCTTTATTACAGCGTTAGCGGAATCATCCTTTCCATTGATTTATAAAAACCCCTCAATTTCCCTATCTTTATAGGTTTTACGGAGTATTATTACGTCGATTATTAGATTTTTTTCGCTGGTTATTCCGAGCTTCAAAAAACATTAGCATAGGCTATCCAAATCGGTATAAATTATTACCGAAATAAGAAGAATCTTGAGTTTCTTGGTAATAATATTGAGGGTTTCCCCTAGTATTATACCTATATTAAAGCCTACCATTATACCGTGAACCTTTAAAGTTAGCACTTTTAGTGTAATCCTTTTTCATTTAGCAAAGGTTTAATAGATGAGATTACTGATATTTCCGAATTGATCTTTCCACCTATCTTTATTAACGATAGTTATTAGGAAGCCTACCTGTAAATAAAGGTCGATATTATTTATAAATAACCTATTCGTGAAGATTATGAGCTTGGCTTTCAATAGATCGATCGAAATTATATTAATCCCTAGATTTCAGTTGTATATCTATCATTTGAGCCTTTAGTTTATCAGGTTAAAGTTATTATCCATTAAGTCTTATACTTATACCGTAGTAAATAAATTGTAAAAGGCTTTTAGTTGACATAAAGTGATAATATATCTAATACAGATACGTTATTTTAGGTACTGTTGAACCTTAGCTACGTTAATCTTATCGATTATATTTAGGTCAACGCTTTAGCTCTTTTAGAGAAAGTTAAAGCCGGTATTAATACTAAGTATACAGATTAACAATCATTTAAAGTCAAATTAGTTGCCCTCCACCAACTTTGTAACCGTTTTACAGTTTCAAAACTTGAAATCCTCAATCGTATATTGTTGTGATATTATGAAGCTAGTCGTTCCAATAAAAAGGCTATCGTTGGTTTGAATACCTATTAGGCCAAAGTTTTTCTCTTATGCTACTAATAATTATGGATTATATATTAAAGATTTTATGCCTAAACTTAATTTCAAATGTGATTCATAGAGTAGAAACCAATAAATACTTGTTTTAACCAATACGTACCAAGGTTTCATATATTCTATTACTATTCCTGGAAGGTAAATAACATATATTTGCTATGGTAATTTTAATAGTATAATAAATTATAAATTTATTGCTAATTTCGTATAAGTTTACATTATATTTCCATCAATAGACATAAACTTGCTTCTAGTTTTAGTTAGTAAACTTATTACCAAAGTGACCATCAAGCGTCAACTAATCTTTCAAATCGTTAGTAATTATATAAGGATTTAGTTTTTGATTCTATTATTATATCCTTAAACGATTAGACTTTATTTTTCGTACGGTCGCCCCATGGTCTTTCCCTTAACCTCGTGGATAATCCTGAACTTGAAGAACGTAATATTTGGATTTTAGAAGTTAAAATATACTTTCGGTACGAATTATATAATTTCTCAAGTAAGTATGCCGTTAACCCCGACCTTATCTCTTTTTAAAAAGGGTTTCCGGAGGTTTTAATAATTCCTTGTATTCGAAACTTTAGTACCAAGTTTTCGTTATCCTGCTCTTTCCTACTTACTTAAACAGTATTGTGAATACACCTCGGTATATATTACTTCTCTTTAAATTTTCTTTTTTTCGAAGGTCATCCGTGTCGGCGACGTTTTATTGGTTTGTTGATTATAAATTAAGAAGGTTCGTATTAGCTCGGTCGCTTAACTTGAAGGTAGTTATTGTTAGTTACCCTAATATAGGATTTAATCTAGGTAATCCGAAACGTTATAAGACCGTCATCAGTTTTAATAATTAATTTGTGGTTAGTGATACTTAATATTTTATATAAGCCATTTTATTTACCCAGCTTCCGCCACATTAGGACTTTACTTTGTAATGGTAAAGTAAGTACGTCGATAATTGTAGGGTTATTCCTAATATTAAAGGCGTCATTGACTTGGCGGCATGTTGATTCCTTACGTAGTTTCTTTAGTACTTTTCCGTAGGCCACAGCTCGTTTCTAAGTATTTGCTAATGGTATAAATTTAATCGTTAGGCGTTGATACGCTTTGAATATTCATAGCGTTGTTATTAGACTGTTAAGGCCTATATTATTGTTTAAACCCTCTACTATCATCTAAAGGCGTGCCTCCAGATTAGTAAAACCGTTAATTTCTAGCGTGAAGATGTTATACGTTTGGAAAAGTAGTACGTATATCCTTTTAACTTTTTAATACTATAATAAGCCTTCACAGGTATTTATTTACACTGAATACCTATTATTTTAATATCTTTTCAAAACTTCGTCGTCGTAAATTTGTTTTCGGTATCGTAGACGACGACGTTTAATAGGTTGAAATACGTGTTATTATATATTATAATTAGTTTTCTACATATCCTTCGTCGAAACGAATTTTGGAAAAGTAAAATTCGTAAAAAAAGGTTACAGAGTTACATATGTCAAAAATGAATTTATTATTCAAGTAAAATATATTTTTTAAAAAAACCTTAAAGTTAAAGTCCTTATCGTTTTCTAGTATAAAATTAAATTTTCGGAGGGATTTAACATATATTTAGTAATAGTAGTAAAGCTTTTCTATATCTTTTAAGGAATAGTATTCCACGTCTTTTTGTCTTACGAATTTTAGGATTCTGTACAGCCTATTAACGTTTAGGTAATTGAAACGCCGGTGTAATTGGCGTATTTCTAGCTTAGTAAATTTTAATATCGTTATATTGAATCCTTAAAGATACAAATATAAATACCTTTAATTAAAAGCGAGAGGAAACTTTGGACTGTTTTAAACCAGTTCGTCAGCGTTAATACTAACGTTAAAACCGAAGGTTATCATATCCTTTAAAAAGGAAGGAAAGGGGTAGGGTATTGGAGGATGTGGAATATAATCGACCTAATAACGATTTAAATTACTATTATCTCTAGTAAAGATAGTTGTTTACTTAGGCTGAAACTAACTTTGGCCTTATCAGTATCATAACAATTAATCTTAGTAGCTGTAATAATTCCCCTCCGCAGTGTTACGTACTGCAAATAGCCTCCTATTAAGTACTTTATTGCCCTTATATCTGGAATAATACCCTGAAACATGTAATACACGTAATAATCGCGAAGTTTAAAGATGTATAAGGGGTTCGAGACTTAGTTAGGGTAAGGGTAAAGGTCTTTACTAACTAATAGGTATAGAAAGGCATAGTCGACTAGTTAATACAACGTATTAGGGGTTATATCTTTATATTACTTAATTTAATTAGGGATATCATGTTTGTTAATTAGCTTATCGCCCTGAAAGTCTACTATTTAATTCAAATATTTCTATTCAAAAGTAGTAGAGTATTAAATATAGTATATTAACTTCTTATTGTTACGTTCGACGAAAGGGTAGCTACTTGACTAATAACTAAATTTTCCATAAATCTAATATCTTTTGTTACTATTACGTCGATAATTCTTACGGTTAATAGGTACGTTTCAATTTTAACCTTATTGGAGTTAACGTGACTGTTACCTTTAGTCTGGGGTCGATAGACCAGACTTTAGGTGTTAAAAGAGCCTATAATCATATTTACGGTCGACGTGGTTAATTACCACAAGGTTTTTTTTATTTACATTAGGGAGATTACCGTTTTAGGAGTATATACCGAGTAAGTTTGATATACTTACTATTATAGTTGTAAAAAAGGAGCGTAAGTATCCAAAAAGGATTTTACATGTGGTATTGAGGCATTATAAAGCGTATTCAAACTTATTAACTCCCGTAACAACTACAAATACTTATTCACTAAGTGTAGCTTCCCTAAATTAGGCTTTCACCATTGTTTATTAATATAATTTTAACTTATCAAACATCCAGTATAATACATTTATTAGTGTTTTCTCTTCTCTTTCTTTGCTATTATCGTAGTTTATCTTATCATAGCCTAATATGTATGGTATTAGATAAAGTGAATATCGTACTTGAAGTGGGTTTTTATACTATTATAAATTTTGCTAAAGGTGGTCGTTCGAATTAGGAAAATTGGATAGTAGTCTTTAACGTTCCTTGTAAAGATTTTGGGGAATATTAAGTAAAAACTAGAAGGGGAAAATTCCATCTACTTACAGATATTGAAAAAGAGTATAATTTTCGTATAGAAAATATTGTAAGACTTTCCGTTATACTTTTTTATATCGTTCCAAAAAATTTCGAAGTTTGTAAAAATTGTATGGTTGAGTTTAACAATCTTAACAGGTTTTAGCAAACGTTTGACAAAATTATCCCAATCTTTATAAGCATGTCCTAGAAATTTAAGCCTTAAAGTTTTTAAAACTTGGTATTAATGGTGATTACCAGTCGACTAACTTAAGGCGTAAGATTTTGTGATAAGACTCATAGTGAGTTTACGAGTATAAGCAAACCTATCATAGAAAGGTTTTTAAAGGACCTAACGATGTTAATTAAAAGGCTAGGGTTTTTCGGGGACTTAATGGTCTTACTTAATTAACTGGTGGAAAACGTCGACAGTAATACCTCTTGTCGCATTAATAGCTGTTATTTCGCGCGCTTTGCTTTCCCCAAGGACATACTTTGCGCTTTCAAGTAAAGGTGTTAGATTACCGAGCAGATTAACCGGTTTTTCCATCGTTAATACGTAAAGAAGTTCGATTTAACTAAGGGTTAAGAGGCTCTTTAAAGCGCGTGTAATGGAGTTAAGGCATTTTAACACTTTTTCCCTTGAGGCGTATATTTTAAGGGTATTTCTTAAGTTAAGCCAGTCCGAAAAAGGGTTTTATCAATTTGTTAAAGCTTTTTTTAGTACGTAAATCCTTCGTCGCTTAAGTTCCGACTTAAACTTAAACTTAACGGTTCTTTAAATTATTTTTACCTGTTCATTATCAAATTGTTAAAGACTTTGTAATACTTGCGAAAGGCGCGGTTAGGATATATACCGTTGTTATATTTAATGATGTAGTAGCCAATAAAGTTGGCTAAGTGTTTCTCCGTTGAGTTTTTGTCGATATTTTGGCACCATAGGTCTTTATTTTATTGCTTCGAAAAGATAGATTCGAGGGCTTTTAATCGCTCTTAGTAGGTTTTGAGAAGTCTTTATCTTGAGGTTCTGGCTTTTGTAGAACGTGTGGAATGAGAGACTTAGTGATATTTGAGTGTAGGGACTTGGTATTTTGGCGTGAAGTCGCGTGTGAACTTGGTGTTTTGGCATGAAGTCGTGTGAGAACTTGGTGTTTTGGTGTGAAGTTACGTGGGAACTTGGTAACTTAGCGTTGAATTTCGTGACGTGGCTTTTTCAGCACGACTTGATGGATTCTGGTGTTTTCGCTTAGGGTAGCGAACTTAGCGATTGAATTAGCGTAAAGTGAGTGAAAATAGTAAATCAAAGAGAAAACTTGGTGTTAAGGGAAAAGTCAGAGGACGTTTATTATATGTAGAGATTAAAGGTTAAAAGTTATAGGCCGTAGAACTTGGTCGTTTTTGCTGTAATAACACCTGTATTAGTACTAACTTAGCCGTTTTCCAACTTTCCGAACTTTAATATTTTTAACAGTTAATTTCAATGGTTTCCTTATTTTTTTTTTTAAAAAAAAAAAAGATTCGTAAAGATTTTTTGGTATTTTTCATAGAGATACTGTCGCTACCTCTAAATTACCGTAAAACTCGCTGTAATGTAGAAGTCTTTTCTACTTACTTCCGTAAAAGCCGCCGAAGTTCGTAGGAACCTTTTACAAAAATCTTTCCTCTACCCTAGCCGTCATTTAACGTAGAGCGTAACCAGAAAGTAGCCTTTTCTTTTACTTAGCTTATCCATGTTTAACCTAATAAGCACTGATCATTGTTAGTAGCGCTTTAGACGTTACAAAGTTGTCGATTCGATTAGTCGAAGTAACACTAGTATTACAATAGTCAAGTGGTGGATGTATAGTTTTAGGTTTGGTAGACTGCTAGCTGGTCTACACCGTAATTTGTATGGCCAATTACTTGGCTCATGCCCTATTTTAAAGTGGGCGCATACTGTACTTGACTTGTAGCTAATGAAGTAGGCACACCAACAATATACTCAACTTTCTGTCAGTATAGTCAAATTTACTATAATTAAGTTGACCTACTGAATTGAAAATACTATTATTTTAACACTTTGTCTAATGTATTTGCAACTTACGAAATTCGTATAAGTTGTTTTCATGGCTACCAAATGAAATATGACGGAAACCTCTAATAAATAACACTTTCTATCCGAATGATTGCGGATAGGAAATAATATTTATCTTTTTTTTAAAAAAAAAAACCCATATTAACTTCAAAAAGAAAAATTAAATATACAAAAAATAATATGTTACGTTTGTTATCTTTTCCCATGTCGTTTAATTTAACATCTCGAGTAAAAAACATCATAATTGTCTCTTTAATTAGCTTATCTAAGCTATTATCAACCCGTTCGCGTATAAATAAATTCGTCATTATTAACTATATATAGTCGATATTGTTAGGAATGACAACTAAATCCAGTCTAAATATTACATCTAAATATTTTTTAAAATCGAATTAAACTTTAAATAAGTCGTTTTTATATCAGATATTTTCTGAAACAATAATTGTGAATTAAATAAGTAGGTTAAGTTCCCCCAATTTAAAACCTGTTTTCATTTCTTTCCAATATGGCAGCCTTCAATATTTTCGAATCCTATTACAATTTAGCCTGATATAACAATGAAATATTTTCCTGGACCATCAATAGATCTAATTTTATTTATTATATATTACCGAATCTATTTCAAAAGGTTACTTAAATAATACCAAATATTATGTATAACATTACTTTATAGTGTTCTCATATTCACTGATGCCATCATTCGAATTTAAACCCAAGATTTATTCGGCTAATAGCTTCTCCTCCATGATCATTAGCTTATCTAAATTTCCATCAAATCTTTTAAAAACCTTGATAAACTCTTTATTTATACTTCATCAGGTTCCATAATTACTTGTCAACCATTAAATTTATATTCTAAATTAAGAAGCTTGACGTCTCTAAATTACACGTTACTCGTTAATAAGTTGTATAATATAAAGGCTGCGTAAACAGATAATCGTTGATGGAACGAAATTGCCTTTACCATATATATTAATTTTACTTGATATAATGTACCTATTTTCTAGAACCTTTTTCATAACGACAACCTAGACTTGTTTGTTATTCAGTTGTTTCATAACAATGGGAAAAAAATTGGAAGCCGAATTATTTCCTTTTTTTTTCAATATATAATGTTAAGTAAATCTAGAAAACATTTTTCCAACTCTATTCAAATTCAAACTGAAGTTTATAGTATATATATATATATATATAAGCCAAACTATGGCCCGTTATTTTCATAAAATAAAACTAAAATCGCGCACCGGTATTTAAATACTCGTTTACGGATTACTAATCGTTTTTTACAACTTATACTTACCCTATAAATTTTGATAAAACCTCTGAAAATAATAATCTATATGATAAACATATTCGAAAAATATCTCCTTATGCATATTATCGGGGTATACTTCGATAGGCCTCATATAGGAAAATTACCTTCTGGTTAATAAGGGAGATGTAGCTTCGAAACAGCGGAATTTACATTATGGATGGCTTTGTCAATTTCTGTAACCAGGCTAACGTTTGATTTTACAAAATGAGAAGAGAACTAGGTAAGTGAAAACTGGATATGGTAGGTAAATTGGGCACGGTAAGGTGAACAGAGTAAAAATACGATACTAAAACGTAACTGAAAGTTGTTGTTGGAGGGATAAGTTCTACATTTCTAGAATTACGGAAGAGACTATTTATAGAGAGGGGGTGAACTAATGCTAATACCTTCAATGACGTTCTAAAGCACTTTACATGATGCGATAGAGCGCCCCATAACAGTTGAGTACCTTTCACGATGTGCCCGAACTTTCTACGGCAAGAGGGCACCTTTTACATGATACCACAACGTTCTACGCTGCTCGTAAGCAGGTAGCCCGTGACTACAACCAGGCTGGCGTATTCTAACACCTTATATAAGGTGATAGGTCGTTTTACAACCCGTAGACACCATTTAAAATTATAAAAAATACCTCCTATAGATAGGAAGTAATGTTATAGGCTGGTGTTTGAACTAGTAGTCGCTAAGGATCTAGGTTTGGCGATTATCATACTCTTGCATCGCTTCTGAGCTACTCCTAAGCATACTTATGCCACGTAATCAACCACATGAATGAGCCACTCCTCATCGCTAGCTCCATAGAAGCTCCTTAGCAGGGGCCCCTCTTTCTTCTTCATTCAGGATTATAGATAGTATCCGACCGCCTTAAGCGACAGCTTTAGCCCAGTTCCTTCACAGTAACGAGAGATTTGCCTATGGGAATGGAGTAATTTAATACCTAGAATTATAGGGTGAAAGACTTTGATGTGAGTTTAATTTAGGCACAAAACAGGTTAGGATTGGTTGAGGTAATACCAACAGGGATGGGAGGGTATTTAGCCATTATCTTTAATTAACGATTAGCTACACCAGCGCGCAAACATAAAACAAAAAGTTTCTAGTGTTACAACAACAGTTAATTACATTAAATCTAAGTCAACTACACTAATTATAAATTGAATGTACTGATTATAAGTTAACTGTAGTGACTGAAAATCAATTATAAAGAGTACACAATTCAATATAAGGCACTAACCAAGTAGTTTCCTATACAGATTAGTTTACAGACTTTCTAGTTGTCTATTAAACTTGGAAATTACAAATTATCACCTTCAAATCAATATACTAGTTACTTCGACAATATATTCGAATTGATTTTGTTGTAAGAAGAAAGACTTATCGACCGTTACCAAAATTAAAGTAGCTTTTCAATTCATTAACTAATTATATTATAGAATTATCTACACAGTTTTTAATAATGGTTTCAATGTTAGCTACAATCGTTGTTGATTTATATATATCAACCTTGGGTATATAAATACAAGCGTGTATGTTTTAGTGAAATTTGGCAAAAGTATTATCGGTATTCAAGGAAACAATGCTTTAAAAAGTTACAAAAACTACGTTAAAAATATAAGAATATAGGCTACAATTCATTGATGAATGATAGGTATATGGAGGCGGAAGATGATAAAATTGAAAGTAATGAAGATATTCAACTAGGTTAATGTGAATGAATTAGTTGTTATTCATGAGTTTTGAATTCACGATAAGATTTTTTTCATTTAGATTGGATTAAGTTAAGCTTATGGAAATAAAGAATAAACGTGCGGTAGAGGTGATTAAAATCTGATAAACAGAGGTAAAATAGTTTTTTTCGCTGTAAAACTGATTGATCATTTGATAATAGCATTTTTAATTCGGGTTTTGATACGCAAAAAAGAAACAAAAGGTTAGACGAATCAAAATATCATTAAACAAGCAAAATAATCAATGGAAATGAATGAAAAAAAATAGTGATGATACTACTGTTATTCTTGATAATGCTGCTAGCAAAGTTTGCAACGCGAGGATTTTGTAACAAACTTTGTGTGGCAACAAAATCATGATAAAAAGAGAAAATTTAACAACTATGCATCTAATGTTAACTAAAAATATTTTTTCTGCTATTATTTATAGCGCTTTATAATATACAATCAAATTAAAAAGAATCAGTATATTATTAAGGTTAAAAGAATCAAAGTTTAAATTTGTAGCCATTAACGTCAGCTATACTTAGTATACTAGCTTTAGTGATAAATATGTCTAGATTAGTAATATGACAAAGATAGCTACAATAACAATTATCATACTCTTTCGTAGGTATAATATATGGATTGACTATAAAAGTTTGTACGACTTTATCATTAAGATGTAAATGGGTTCGTTATCAAGATCTACGTAAGTTTGTTTTTAAGGCTCATACAGGTTTAATTTTCAAGTTTATGAGGATTAAAATTTATATTTCATATTGGGTTACTGTTACGGTTTCTACAAGTTTATTTTCAAAGTTTGTATAGATTAGGTTTTCTAGTACACATAGGTTTTTTATTGGAATTTTGAAGATGTTTTGCAAAAGTTTGGTTTCAGTTTGGTATCAAAATTTATACCGGGTTAGAATCAAAATTTACTCGTATTTTCTACAAAAATAAATATAAGTTTGTTTTTAAGGTCTATTTGCAATTATCAAGAACATTTATATAGGTTGCTAATTACAATGTATAGTAATAATTTCATTGAAGTGAACTTTTAATCATATACGGAAATAGAGATTTGTAAGATTTTACAGTGGTAGCTTTATATGAATAGAGGTGACTTCACAGGCCACTCGCTATCAATATACCTAAATGTACCAAAAAAAACCATGTCAACTCATAATAAAAAGATGTATTGATAAATTTACAAGAAACCTTTGGACACTACTGGGAAACTACCCTGAAAAAGTAAACATTCTTTTCATACAGATTATTTTAGTGCATTTTCATTCGGTTCTTTTGCCCTGGTACTAACACCGAAAATTTTCCTAATAAAATTAGAGTATTTTATTTCAAACCAAGGTATTTAAAAACAACTATATATCATATATTAACATTTTTCATATACATATAGTAGTAAACATATAGTTTAATGAAAAAAAGTTCATTTTATTTTACTCTTTTGACGAGAGGTTTTATTTTTGTAAAAAGATTAACGGTTTTATTGATGTAATTGGGATTTTTTCTCAATGGATTATATAACTTCCAAATATTCATATCAAGGAACACGGGAAAATATTCGAGAGCAGTAGAAATTTAAGTATTATAAATAGTAATACTTGTATTGTAGTGTCTGATAATAGTTTAATTTATATCATTTGTGTAATAATGGTCGATATGGCTTATTACATTAAATGTAGTTTGAAATAATGCATTTGACGTATTGAATTCATATATAAATACGGTAAAACAGGTCAAAATAAGTTTCCAAAACTCATTTAGTAAATAAAAAAAAATTAGTAATAGTTGATAATCATTGAATATAACAACGTTTGATTAAGTATAACAATATAAAAACGCGTTATAAGTAATATAAATGCTTTGAAGTTAGGGTTAATACCCTTAAGAAAATTATTCGTATACATATGTCAAAAAGTGAAAAACTAGATGAGTGTAGCTTGATACATGATTTGTCAAATTCAATATACCTGCAAAAAAGTCTTTTATTAAAAACCTACTTCTACAGAAATCAAATTAAACTTATACAACTAGTCAACCATATATTAAAAGGTTTTTTTTCGAAACTGTGAAAAATATTATTCTTAAAATAATAATATTGCTATAAAACCTACAACTGAAGATATTTTCAATACATTGAAATGATAGTTTTCATTCATTTTTTCTTTATTAATAATTATTTAACTGTAGAATGAGAGTTGTTACTGATAAATTAGAATTTTTCTGTTTATAGGTATTTAGATGTTGTAATTTTTTGTTGATTCGAATCGTGATCGAAGTGTTAGTAGTATTACAAAGATTAGGTAGTATATTATTGTTACTTCTAAATTTGGAAACCTTTAGCTGGTCTACACCCTACTTTATATAAGAAGTTGATTAGCCCATACCCCGCATTGAATTAGAAACTCCACTACAACTGTCTTTCAATTAATACATCCAACTTAACTACATTGTAGTTAATTGTTAGTCCAACACTGGCGGTGTTTTTATTTTGTAGTGCCAATACGTCTCATAAGACAATCAACCAGTAACTTGAGTGTTTTCCTTTACTCTTACTAATTTAATTTATGTAACAATTTTACTTCCTACCGCTTACAATCCTAGCAACAAGTGTTTTATCACTTTTACATTCCAATCCATCCCCACAAAAATCTCAACCATACCAGTAAACAAAGTCAGCATCGACAACAGCCTGACAGTCTTTCAATTTATTAAAGTACAACTACATTCTCCTTTATCTATTATCAAGTATCTTAACCTTATTGGGTATTATTTTCACGTATAACTAGATTCGTAAAATCAATTTATTACTATTAATAAAATTTTCATAACTTTATTTTATATAACCTTTATTATTACATCATTCGAGTTATTTATGCTATCAATAAATCTAAACTTATTTTGAATATCCTCATTTTAGTATGATTTTCATTGAGTTATTACGTTAATCATTAAACTTTTTTTCGTTAACTATTTCGAGCTTGGAAAAAATTGAATGAACATTGTAATTTGATATAGATAGAAAGCGAGATAAATAGGATTTTGAACTATTTTATAATGAAATTCAATTTTTCTATATAGAAATAACCGTATAGAAACTGGTTTTTAACCTATAGACTTTGAAATCAAGTATGTTATGTATAACCATTGATACTCAATAAAATTTATATAAATCAAGATATTAATGATCAAAGAGTAGTTGTTTTTTAATTTATTTTCTTGGAAAATTATTATATGACATACGATTCATAACAATAGTTCAATATTATTTACAAAAAGTCCGTTCATTAGTATTATTAACTGAACTTTCAATAAGTTGATAGCAACTGTTTGAATTCGTCGAGCGAAATTATTTATTTGTTATTATAATTAATTGTTTAGGTGATGGTAATTCTCATTAATTGGATTTTAAACATTTATCGAAAATAAAAAGTTGTACGATGTCTTTGGTTAATATAGGGTCGCTTTATAATTACCGCGAATATGTTTTCATATTGTTAAGCTCTAACGGCATTGGTGTTGTCGATCGTAGCTAAACCGATTCCTTGTCCATTTTAACGACAGTTGAACTATTTAATATACATATGGTTCATACAATAGAAATGGATCAACAATCTGTTAAAATATATGTATATATATTTTACTAAGGTTAAAATAGGCTTATAATCTCAGAACTTCTAATGCTTAATTGCATGTTACTCTTCTATGAAAAAGTTAACCATTCTGTAAAAAAAGGTATATCGTTAGTTTACATGCCCACCATACCGAAATATTTATTCATTTATACAATCAATAGGTATAAGTCGTAAATAGAAAATTTCTTACCTATTTTAAATTTAACATGCATTTGATAAGTCAAAAACTAACAAATACCTACCTTTGTTAGTCTATATCAAGGTTTAATACATCTTATAAATATTACAAATAAATATTTACCACGGAGTTTCAAAAGTCACCTTAATAATATAATCTTTTGTAAATCATTAGCAAATTATGTGAACGCTTAGTTAATATCATGGCCAAGAAAAGTAAACTTTCCTCATCAATAATAACCACTAGAATCATTACTAAAACAATCACTATTCGTTTACTAATCTTTCAAATAGTTAGCAACTACGTAAAGTTACAATCTTTACATTTATCACTGTATCTTTAAACGATTAATTTTGAATTTTTGTATTGTTTATATGTGATTCTTACCTTAACTACATAAATCATTATTAATTTGAAAATCGTAACATCAAAATAATTCAAATTGAAGCCACATTTAGTCAAAAGTTGTATAATTATTTGTATAAAAAGTTTATCGATTTTAACCCTATCTTTTTCCTCGAAAAGTTTACCCGAAGTTTTAATAATTCATTAAAGACGAAGATCAACTATCGTATCTCAATCATATTTCTCTTTTCTGCTAGCCCGAACAATTATATATATATACACTGGCTTATATTTTATATTGTTCTCTTCATAATTCCTATTTTGCAATAGTCAATTATATCACTATCTTTCCATTTAATTATTGATTATATTATTCAATTCGATTAGTTTGAGCACATTCATTCGTAATTCATCTGACAAAAGTTTTAACCCAAGTTTCATATAATATTATAAAACCATTAATGATTAAAATCATTACTTATAGGTTAACATTACTGAAAATATTAAATATGCAATCTAATTTAACTGATGTACGCTTAATAATAGCTTTGGATTAGAATGATGAAGTTAATATAATAATCGTCTATAAACCATTCTCAATGTTCAAGGCATCATTAACTTAACACGTTACGAATTTCCTTTGGAGTTCCCTCAATACTTTGCCATACGCTACAGCTCTCTTGTCAGTATTTCTTAATAAAAGATATCTACTCGTAAAACGATTATATACGCTAAAGCCTAGCATTATATACACCAATGCAGTAACGCACGCATTGTTATTCAAAACCTTTGCCAATATTTAAAAACATGTTTCTAATCGATAAACCTATCAATCTCTAACGTAAGTATTTAATAAACTCTTTAAAGTAATAAATATATCATTTTAACCTTCTATATACTCCAATAGATTTCAATAGGAACTTATTAACATTTAATTCCTATTATTTCAATGTTAATATAAAACTCCCTTACATCAATATTAATACCAATATCGTAAACGATAAAATTGAGCGGCCCTAGGTATAAATCAATCTAGAATATTCTTAACACCTCCTAAGTTTTTTCTCCAACATCGAAGTAAGGAATTTAGCGCCGTAAAAAGAGGTTACCGACTCTATAACATAAAAGCGAATTTATTTTCACAAAAGAAAACGTTGGCAAAAATCTTATAATTAAAATCCTTGTGGTTATTCAAAGTAAATTTAAATATTCTAGGTGTTTAAAATTGGCTTCTGAAATAATAGAAAATCCTTTTAATGGATTATAATGTAAACTATTCTATATCTTCATAACTGACATACTTGAAATCTTGATACGGCACATAAATTGATAAGCAATTGAAACGTTTATATAATTAATATATCTTCAACTCAATGAAATTTATTACTATTTCGTCTCATTCTTTAAGATAAAACTATAAGTATATTCATTTCAAAATAAGAGGAAACCTTTGGCCCTTCTTCACCAAATTATCAATTTTAATATCAATATTAACACCAAGGGTCTCTATATCTTCAAAATGAAGTATAAATAACATAAAAAATAAAAAAATATGAGAGACAATCGGTTCAATAACTATTTATTCAATCTTTGATGACAATAACGATAATTCATCACCTAAACCAAAATCGACTTTATTTTTATCGGCGTCCTAATATTTAATCTCTAGGGTAATAATATATCCACATCATAAAAAGGGTATATTACGAATATTCTGCTAATAATTACATCATTACCCCTGCGTCTGGTATAATTTGATAAAATATTTGCTGCCCCTTACGATCACGAAAACTAAATTAATATATGGGGTTGAAGATTTAATCGTGATAAAAATAATAGGGGTCTTCACCTATTGAACGATATAATAAGATATGATCAGTTAATTACTATGTTTATTGAAAAACAGTTTTTCATGCTCCGTAAACTTCTTTAACATATCATCTTCATTATATGTTATATATTCATTTTCTTAATCCAATATACGTTCCAGGTGATTCCTTTTCAAAGTAATAAGCTATTAGGAGTAATGTCTCATTTACAATTTATAATGTTTATTAATGAGGTGGTGATTTAATCAATAATTAGACCTACCACAAATTTAACACTTCTTGTCACCATTACAATGATAGTGTCTATGGTTACCGAATCCGTTTTGTCCTCATTCACGTAATCATTACCAATAAAACTTTTAATTTAATGTTTTTCACTAGGTTCTCAATATTAAGACCTACTGTATTTATTATCGATATAATATGCAATGAAGAAATCTTCATCTTCTTGATCATGGAAACTATCAATTTAGGGAAACATATCAGCTTAGCTTGGTGTAATGAATATTACAGTTGTAGCTGAAAACCGTAACTAGCTAAAATAAACTTTATCAGTGGTATCTAGATTTTATAAGGAGTATTTAAAATATTTAACGCCTATAATGACTACTCGAAACTACTCGTAAAATATATATTTCACAACATATACTTCTTAAAATACTTGTTAACAACACATCAATTGGCTACATATATCATTAAAGACATCTTTATGTATTTTATCTTCTTTATTCCTAGTTATTATCTTCGTTCAATATATTATATCCCAATTCGTTGAGTATTATGTGAGGTGAATATCGTACTCGAAATAACATTTTATCATGTTGTAAACTTTGATAAAAGTACTTGTTGAAGTAAGAAATATTAAATTATAGTATTTTAAATACCCCGTAAAGATTCCTAAAAATAATAAGTGAAAATCTAAACGCTAAAACTTTATAAATTTTCAAATATTATAGAACAAAATCATTTTTGTCTTAATAAGGTTGTGGAGTTCATTGTCATAATTATTTATATTATTAAAAATCTTAATTAAATTCGAAAGGAATTTATATATATTTTCAATCATATTAATAGGTTTAAAATGTAAGTTACAATAATTTTCCTCATTGTTGATGGTGTTTTTTATTTATTAACTCAATTTTCAAACCGTTTAAATCACTATGGTAAAGGTAGTTACCAGTAGCTTAACCTGATGAACAAAATCCTATAATATGACCTATGGTGAGCTCTTGTGTACAGGTGTATATTTCTTTAAAGTGATAATAAAGATTTGGAAAATTATAAGAGTTTTATGTGGTTGTACCCCGCGCAGCCTCACTACTTTAGCGACTTTAAAGATTGTGTCGAAAGTTTCAACGATCTTCTTCAACCAAACTCTGAATCACGCCGACATTAATTCCTTAATCCGCGTTAATAGCAATTACACGATCATATATCCCAAAAACGCTTTGTATATTCCTCGACATTTATAAACTATATTACCTTTAATTAGATTAACTTCAAAAGTCGGTTCGTAAAAACCAATAAATATCGTAAGTCATTATTAGTAACCGTTAAATTTATTATAAAATCGATAAAAATATAGGATTCATAACGATTTGAGATAAAAGGGGGCTAAAAAAGGCTTTATCGCAAGGTGTAACAAGATTTCGCATCGTTATATTACGTATATATTCGAAATAAACGTTGAATATTTACTATTATCATTTCCTAACAAAAATTTTGTTGAAAAACTCGAAATAAAACATTTTTACCCGGATAACCTATAACCGGCGAATCGTAAGTTTATCATAAGATTTTTGTCGTGAATAATTTTTCATTGGGCAGTTATAAAAAACTATCATAACGTAATATACCCTTTGTGTCTATATTATAATTTGTAATTTATACCAAATATCTTATTTTAACCTGAAAACGTTCAACGCCTTCGGTAATCACTAATAATCGACTCTCGTATAACAGGTCATTCGCTATACCTTAATCTTATAATTCCGTTAAAACACCTGGCCCAAAAATGAAACAACCGCTAGGCATTAACGAAGTCGGTGGTATTAATGAGAACAGGACCCAAAATAATATTGTAACGATTAACGCTTCAATATTTTCCCGCATTACCGAAATCGGTGGTACTAACACGGATCGGACCCGAAATAATACCGTAATCGTGAACGTCTCAGTATTCTTCGACTCCTACTTTAAACGTATATTATTTCAATCAAATAATTAGGTTTTTATTTTAATAAATTTATCTATATACCTCGCTGTGATAAACATTTTTATGATATACGAATTTCTCGGTATTATATTTGACATAGTTATATAAGTAGGTTGAAAAACTATATACGGCGCTTTTTGACCTCGATTTTATTTTATAATCTACGGGTTAATACATTCGAGAAAACGCTTTAGATCTCGGGATGGTAACGTAAGTAATATTGGAAAGCGAAAAAAATTGGGCTTATTAAATTTAGCGTTTTAAAATTGAAAATAGTAAAAAAATTGTTTTAATTCCTTATAATCCGCTAAAATAATAACTGGCGTACGAATATTACGTAATTATGATATTCATGATTATAAATATGATATTATGAGAAAAAGCTACTTATCGTAAATAGTATAATGATGTTTCTCATCCAACAACCGCATAAAATAATATATTACAGGCTTTAAAATAATATCTTTATCCTTTTACAAAAAACAACCTCTTAACCTCATTCCTAAATAATAGGTTTTTATTACCGTTGACCAGTTTACGTTTTAATATTCCAAAACGTAAGCCATAAAAATATATAATTAAACGTTTAAAACGTGTATTCCTTTCAATTCGGTTAGGTCTACCAGGTTTCTTATTCCGTAAGTCGAACAAAGCAATTGAATAATTCGAAAAAATTATTGATATTTTTTCTATAAAGGTTGATAAACCTTAAAACAATTTAAACATTTCAAATAATATGTAAAGACTTTCATTCTCTAATAGCTCGAACTTTTTCGTGGTCGGCCTAAATAGTTACAACAACCGTTACGATAAAACTAGGGTATTTTCCCTTTTTTACAACGAATTTGTAATTTTTTAGGTTTTAATTTTACTTAATATCGTGAAGGTGTTGTAAGACTATGCGAATATTCGTTATATAATTTTATTCAATACCAGAAAAAAATCTGAAAATTCGTTTAATGAAGCTATAATAAAATTATCTAACATATTAGTTATTGCATAATTAATACAACATTAAAACATCGCTAGAGGTTTCGCTGGTTTAAAGCATATAATTAATTATTTGAATAAATCGAAATAAATAGGAAAAACTGTTAACTCCTCCTATATGGGTATAACTCGCATACGGTAGAAAATCGTTTGAATATTAAATTTCGTAAACTATGTCAACTTAGATAATATGTATAAAGTTTTTTTTTCATTCAATCTAGGTAGAAACGATTTTACTCGTTAATTTTGTTTGAAGACTGGTAATCGATGGAAACTGTTACCCTCCTCTCGGTTTAAAAAATAGTAATACCGAGGTCGTAATCAATAAAGAGATTTATTCAAGTTTAGTTCCTATTCATCAATTCGGTAATTTAACGTCAGAATTCGAAAATTTAACTTCGTAGTATTAAATATAACGGCTTTTATAATTTATTCGACAAAGGTCTGTTTTTACTTTATTTAATGCAGATATAATATTCAGGTTTTCCACGATATGTGGCTAAAGTCGTTACTTTTTCCTTATTAAATATATCGCGGATTTTCGTTAATTTGGGTGGGAAACGGAATTAATCCTCTTCTTTTTTTAAAGCTATTAACGCTGTCGACTGTAAAATACGCGTTATTTCATAAAAACTTCTAATGAAAGCTTAATTTAACTAGTACCCCGTACATTATACCACTCGTTAAAATTAGGTTGTTAAACTAATGAAACCCGATTTTATAATACCCCGAATATCCTCTGGTTCAAAACGTAATATTACCGTATCTACTACTTATTTTCCTTAACATTGAAAGAAACTAATCAATATCGTATCTATAATATACCTAAAATTATATCCCGCGTTATTCCGGAAATAATACATATTTATATCTGGTTCGACTATTTATTAATATATACGTAAAACTTTCTTATATAAGTAATACGTATATTTCGTGGTAACTCTAATATTATACCTAGATTTCGAAATCATAATACTCGAACTTGTTTTATTTTTAACCGTTGTAAGAAAGCCTCGTTTATAATATAATAACAATTATAATTAAAACCGACTTACGTATTGCAAAAATAAATGTTATTGAAATATAAAAATAAGGAATTCATTTTCGTTTATACGTATTTCATTTAAATCAAAGTCCGTTTTACTTAATTTTTTAATTACCTTGGTAATGTTATATAATATTTAAACAAAACTATATTTAGAAGTTAGGCTTTCCCGGTTACTGATCATGGGAAATTTAAATTTAGCTTTTTAATTTAAATCGAATACATTTACGTGGGAGGAAAAACCGGCCGAATTTTATAATTTTATTCGTAATAGATCGCAACATTATAACGTAGGTAACGCCTAATAAACTGCCTAACCCAACGCTCTTTCGCCGTTATTTACGTCGCCTGGCGTTTTTAATTTTAAGCATATCCTGATTAGGTCTGTTGTGATAACCAACTGCGATTACCGCAGCCTTTTAATGAAGATACTTAGACGTCTTAAACCCCCGTTATGATTGTATTTTTACCCGGTCGCGATACCTATACGGGGCTCGACAATTATCCATTAAAACGTGAGTTTAAGTTTTTTTTTTTTTTTAATTTGTTTGTGAACTCGTAATATTTCACTGAAATCGCGATAGAATAGAAACAGCTAATGCCTATTGTAATTTATTTATCTCGATTACGTGAAGAATTACGGAAACGGAGGTAATTACACTTAACGGTTAAAGATCAATCTAAATTGCCAACCTAGGAAAATAGTACTTCGAATTTAATAACGAATAGTACCTATAGGTTTTATCTCTTATACATAATCCTTTTAACTTGAGTAAAGCTTTATTCGCATGGTAAGGGTCGTTAAAAATAGCCTTGATATAATCTAAAAACTTACTTATATTATATATACCCTCGGATTTCTTTACTTCGTAATATATTGTAATAGGATATTTTACTGCCGACGTATAATAACCTTACATATAAAAAAAGTAGACTGACTTTCCCCAATCTATATCTTATTCGCCTTCAATATAAATTCGATCATTCAACGCGTTTCCGTTTCATTGAAAGTGAATTTATCGAATTACGGTTAGTTATATCTTATCCATCTACTTCTAAACGTTAAAAAATCAGCCTAATTAGCCGTTAAATCAGATTTAAGTTACTAGATTTCAATAAAGACTTAGGCGAAATCGAAAGCGGGGTCGAATGTAAAAGTTGATTAAATAACTTATTATATTAATTTGAAAACAGACACGATATAGCCTATGGTATATTATAAACGAGATATATCGATTCAAGTTGACTTCAAATAAATAAGAGGTATATTTATGAAAGTGGAAGATAATGTACTTGCCGACGGTCAATTTCCTACCATAATATTAAAATATAACATAAAATTAGTAATATTTGTTAACGATTCGTCGATTATAAGGAATATCTCTTTCAAAGGATTAATAAAGACTTCAATTACATATTATAGTACGATTTACGAAGTTATACCAAATAAATACTAAATGAAATTAATAATTAAGTGTAAAGGGACTATGGCCGGAGCTATCATTCAAGGTAGTCGGATTCTTTCTATAAACCTCGATGAAGAAGAGAAGAGAAACCCCTATTAGGGAGCTGTTACGGAGCTGTGGAAAATGGTATGAACCAGTCATGTAAAGTATAAGGGTATACTCTTGTATATCTTCCTAATAGCTTTAAAGCGCTGTAAAATCGTGATAACTACTAGAGCTGAATCCTTTATAGATACTAGCCAGGTGTTAGCCTATAATATTATCCTTTAGTTTAATCCCCCCCCCCCCCTTTCGGCGCGACGGTATATGGAAGGTAATAAAAGGTATTAGTGAGTAAAGATAGGGTGTTAGGTACGAAATAACCGCTCCGGAGCGGCTTAGAATATTGTAGTATCGATTAAAGGTTTTTAAGCCATAAAACGATTTAGTATTACGTAAAAGGCGCCTCTGGTACACTCCCTCTTTCAATAGTTTCATAAACCCCTCCCTTTGGAAATCTAAACGTTTTCTTTTATAATTATCTCTCGGTAGTATAACAGGACCCAGTTCTACACACAAGTAATATTGAGCTCTTATCAAAAAGTAATTTTCATCATATCCATTATTCTATGATGATGATTATTATTTTCTTTTATTAATTTTAAAATAAACCCATAATTGGCTAAGAAAGTAGAAAATCTATTGAAGACATAAGTATATTTACTTTAAGGTTGCTTTATCCTTGCTAACAAACGTATAGATTTCGGCCCTACGGGCTCAAAATATTTTTCTTGAGCGAATATATAAATAAATATATTTTGAATATGCATACTATATATCATTCAACCTTCGAAAGTTTTTTTATTAAAAAAATAAGGATACGTTAAACTCGTATAGTAGCGAGAAAGTTATTAATAAACGGCTAAATACCGGCGCCAAATGTTGTCTTCATTTTATCGATATTATAAACTGCAATTTCGGTTATTCGTATACGCTTTTCAACTTAAAATTTTATATAAGCGAGTCTGTAAATAAACTATTTAAAGTTTATTAAACATTCGAAGTTTAGGACCAAAGTAAGTTAAACTATTCGTAAGCCGTTTTATAGACATCAATCAATAAATAAAAACATATAGTCATAAATCGTTGTTGTAAAAAGGCTATAAGGGCTAAGCGTATTATATAAAAAAATGTTGATACTTGTAATGGGATGGGCTCTATACCCGTTACTTTTATTTTTTTCCGGTGGTCTGCGGGCTATACAGATCCTCAATAATAAACATAGTTTTTCAATAAGTAAACGTATTAAAAAGGAACGTAAAAATCGCGGTTAAAAACGGGTAAAAAACTTAGCTTAAATCAATTAAGCAACTTGTTACTGTATTTAAACGTGTCGATGAAAAACTAAACTATATTAATGAAATATTAGGTAAATTGTTTGAAATAAGTGAATAGTTACTGAGTAAGGCCGAAAATGGCGATTTCGAAAACATATTTAAGTAATTTAGTATAATTTAGGTTTTTTAGTCATATACATTTAGTTATGTTTTTATACAGTACCTGTAAAGTAATAGTTTCTACGCTGTTTCGTAACGTTAAATATAATAATTTAAACCCGCTTACGAAATAGTTGTAAAAGTCTGTCGTTATATTTAGTCGACCAATAACGTAATTCGAAGGCATCAAGTGCCGCGGAATCGAAAAAGTTTAAAAGCGATTCCCAAATTAGGTATATATAACCTATCTACTTAATCAAAAGCTATTGTTTTAATAGATCGATATACCGGCGGCGACCGACTTAAGGTTCATTTCGAAGTTATAAAATAATTTCAACGTGATCTTTCGGCTCCGTTTTGCCATTGTTGCCTATAACATCCATAACTTACGATTCAAAGTCTCGGGCTCCTTAATTTGAAAACGGGTTCGAAGCAACTTAAACAAGTTCATCTACGTGAAACCAAAGGTATTTGCCTCCCGATATATTAAATTTTATAATATAGGAATTAACTATATAAATTACACGATACTTATCGTAATACTAATTTAATTTTTAAAAAACTTATCCGGTTTATAATTTTCAAGGAAAAACTCAATATTGTTACCAACTCGAAAACATTCCGAACGAAAGTGCTATTTAATAGCGGTTTTTTTCGTATATTATTACGTAACCGCTATTATGACTTGCATAAACCCCGTAACATTAAAAATACGTTGGATGAAATCCTCGACTTTCGCTCGTAACTCCATAGCTAGAACAAATGAAAGTTATACTGGTTATATAAGGTTGATATTAATAGCCGTAAATTATAAAAAACAGTTTAATATCTATTGTAATCGTATTATTATTATTGGACGTTAATTAATAGCTGGGGAATAAAAGGTTTTGATTAAATTAAATATAAACGACGAAGGAACGCAGTTATGTTAAAACCTTTTGATTAACGTATTAGATTACGTTATCGGTTGCGGGGTAAAAAGTGGTATTTAAATGCTTTTTTACCCTCGTTAAGTCGTAAAGTCGTTTCCAAAACCTACCAGTCTAATTTAACCCTCAGTTATTACCAATCGTATAGCGAAATCCATAAGATCTCCAATAGCAGCTTAAAAACCGCTCCGCATAAACTTTAATATTTATAATAACTACAACTTCTAAGGTAATAGCTTTACTTATATTATTCGTGATAACTATGAAATAACATAGGTTGCGAGTATGTTTCCAAGGCGAGTTTATTATTAAATCGATAAAGAATTTGCTACAAAGTTATTCGTAAACTGGAAAGGGCTTAGAAAATCCCTTTAGACGGTATTTTTAATATGTTATACGCTTATAAATATCGTAATTCCGGTAAAAGTGCCGGATTGTACAATGTAAATCGAGTAAAAAGCACGTCCTAAAAAGAATAACGATAGTAAAGATGCAACCAATGTAATTGATAAAAAGTAAATCGTAAATACGTTATATTAACGCGGTAGTAAAAGATTCGTAAATAGGTACCCAAATACGGTTATTAAATCGTAAAACCCAATTATTATTTACTAAATACTTTGAAATTAAAACATTAAGTATCTGGTCGTCGTTAATACGTATATGAATAGGAAAACTTCGGTCTCCTATACGTACTATAAGAACTAGTTGAGGATAAATGGTATAACAGGTAATAGTGACGTGCCAGTTACTTTAAAGATCGATATTAATAAAAATCTAGCGATCATTTGAAATGAATTCACTGGCAAAAGTTAGTCGAAAGATATACGCGCGTGAAAGCTACTCGGAAAAAACCTATTTGAGGCGTAAAAACTGGAGTTTATGGCCCAAAAGGCGTAAGTCGAAAAAACATTTTTGAAATATCCTGGTTTTTCCGTAATAACATATCGGTTTGTATATAATTATCACACTTATTATAAACTAATGTTAAAAGAAGATTAAAAAGGCGTTCTAACTAACGGATTTGTCGTTTAAAAAACTGTCGTGTAATTATAAAATATTCAAAAGTTTTTGTAATTCGTAAAAATCGTAAACAGGCATACTATACCCTAAAGATTCTCATTCTATACTTTTAAACAGCTTATAATCCCGAGTAATTCCTCATCGTGGGTTTTGTAATTACATTTGACAGGCGATAATCGACGAAAATAACACGTTACCAAGCGTAAGTTGTTGTGGTCGTCGCGTTAAAGTAAACAGCTGCCTAAGGCTTGGCTAAAGCAATCGGTTTTCAAAAAAGTATCGTGGTCGAGATTCTATTAGAGAATACAGACTTGGGAAAAAAGCTAAACTTAAATCGATCCAAAGAAGCTTTCTCCTCAGGACTCCAACAAAAAGGAGTAACCTTTTAGCTTAGCCGAATTGAAATCCCAATAATTGAAAAATAATCACGAATGAGAAACTAGTAAAATTTAACGAAACCAAAAAAAACCCTTTACCCTTAGAATTAAAATAGGAGCCGCTTATTCCCGGATAACGCGTAGTTTTTCTGGGTTTATACAGACGCCAACTCTAACTTTAATAACAGATCACAAGTATTTGGTCTTTCAAACGCCGAATTAATATTTAAATGTGTTAAGATTAAGGCTTACGGTGCTCAAAACACTTCAAATCTATTAAACTTTAACGTTATAATCGTTAAAGGTGTTGTTTGAATATATTAAAATATTGTCAACGTGAGCGAAGTAAAGAAGATTAATAAAGTGTCGTAACTAATTATTAATATACCATTGAAAGGAATCCAATATACTAGAAAAAAACGAAAAAGGTAATAATCTATTCGAAAAATTGAGAACATATATGAAACGTAATTTTCTATTAGTTTCTCTCTTTAATACGAAGCTTGTAAAAAGTGGCTTTAATATCCAACTTAATAAACCCTTTAGCTTAAGAAATATTCGCAAGCGTCTCTTTAATTAGAGGAAACGAGCAACAATCTTCCTTTATAATAGCGTTTAATCGGCAGTAATCGATATAAAAACGTAAACTAACTTCAAGGTTTTTAACAAAGAGGACAGAGGTACCCATTCAAAAGCTATTTACTCGAATATAACCTTAATACAATAAGTTAATTAACGTCTTTCGCAATATAAGGAGCTTTTTTTCAATATGCCATATAACGATCCTACGGGACCTTTAAAGGCTAGCCTTAATTATCGTTTTAAAAGACGATTTCGTAATCGGCTTCGGAACGGTAAGGGAGAAACTTATCTCCAAAGGTCTTATCGAATAAAGGGTCAAACTCTTTAAAGGTGTCAAGGAGTTTATCGTTAATGAAAACAAGTGGTTTCGGGGCGAATATCTTATTAATATTTTCGAGGGAAACGGTCATTATCCGCGAAGTAATAGCTTGATCCCTATGGGCTTTTCGCAAAATAACGTGGATTATAGCGGCGTCGACCCTTTTAAACGACTTTTATATCGACACGAAACCTCGTTTTAAAACGGAATAGTTACCCGTTTTTTTTTGGGAATAATATATATTCTGAAACAATATAAGATACTTGTTAGTTTTTTATTTAGATTCGATCCAAAATGACTTCATATTGTAAGCAAGTATTGGAATAGCAGTTAAATGCAGCATAACCAAGTTAAATTTACTTATATTAAAGTTGATTGTATATACTGCCAATTACCTGTAGTTTGTGAGATTTTAATATACTGCACTGCAAGTGCAATAAAATAGGTGTTCACTTGAAAGTGGTGTATAGGCCAAAGCATTTTGCTATACAAATTAGTATGCAGACCGACTAGCGGTCTGCCTAACTTAGAATTTATCATATTAATTAACCAACATTAATGCAGCATCAGTTATTTCAACTACAGTGATTCGAATTGATTACGTTACAATGATAAAAGCCTACTAATAGTAAGTGTGGATATTATTATATATCACTATAGATAGTATATTTAGGCAGCAGTGTATCAGACTGAAAAGTGTCCTCCTACAGCGTTTACGATAACGTATCATGCTGCAGATTGCACTTTCAGAGTATATTATGCGTGGCACGGTCTAGAAAGGGCGTTCCAGAGTGGTACGCTCTGGGTGAGAGCTTATAAGCTCTTACCTAAGGCGTGCACTCTCTGGGTGCTTCTTTTTGACTATCTACCATCTTTTACTTTAATATACATTCCTTCTTTTACAGTTGCCTTTATGGGTACGTATTAGAACTTCTCTTGATAATTAGTAGCCGACCTGATCGACTACAAACAACCTAAGAAAGAAGAGACAAACACAAGTTGAATACCTAAAGCGGGATGTTGTAGTGGTCCCAACTGTTTGTACTCTAATACTTCGTTTTTATAAGAATTATACACCAACATATAAAAAGACTGTAAAGACTGAGTAACTTTTTTTAAAAAAAAACTTTAGTACGATATTATTAACCCTTGTTTAGCGCCTTATCTATTAAAAGCCTCATTACGCTACCATTGACCCTTGTTTGGCGCTTTAACGTACTTGGATACTTTTTGAAAAGCCTTTTATCACGTACCAGGCTACGCAAGTCAAAAATTACCCAATTTTGGAAACTTTTATTAGGACCTATCCGAAAACAACCGTTTGTGGATAGTGTAAACAGTCTACAAGTTACCTTTCTTTTAGTAGTGTAAACGGTTAAAAGAAAACATTAACTGAGCTCTGAAAAGCAACATCTAAAACGCCTTTATAATTACTTTTGCAATCATAGTCCCTATGAAAATAATATATTTTAGGCGCTTCGGAAAACATATTAAAAGTGCTTCTACTTACGTCGAGCACTTTGGATTACGTATTCGAAACGAGGGCTACTACCACCACTTTATTCTGTAATGCCAATGGAGAGGTTATGTAATCTAGGTTGTTACAACTTTTAATTTACGAAAGAAAGGAAGGAAATAAGTTTCCCTTGAACCGATGTTATACACCACTGTCATTATTGAATTACGAATACGGGTTGCATAAAAAGAGAAGAAAAAATTGCTTGTGTGTATATTATTATATATCACTACAGATAGTATATTTAGGTGGTAGTGTATCACGCTACAAGGTGCACTCCTACAGCGTGCACGATAACTTTTCATGCTGTAGATTGTACTTTCAAAGTGCATCATGCGTGGCATGCTCTAGAAGGGGCGTTCTAGAGTGGTACGCTTTGGGTGAGAGCTTATAAGCTTTCACCTGAGATGTGCACTCTTTGGATGCTTCTTCTTGACCATCTATTATCTTTACTAGAACTATATCAATCTAACGATTACTCTTCTGAATACCTTATTTCACGTGAATAGGTTTTAGACCTTACCAACAGTAAGTGATAACATAGGTTTATATTCGGTATCGGTATTTATCAAGGTCTATATTTAGAAAAGTTTTAAAAGAAATAAACTATAAGGCGAAGCCGGGTACGTAATACGTAGCTTTACTGAGTTATCGAAATAGGATAGGAATACGCGGTAACTTTAAACGGTTAGTGAGTTACCTACTTGCGACGTTATAGCATTTATAACTTATATTTATTAAAGTGTGGAAAAACTAAATGCAATTAAAAAGTATATTTATTACAAACGAAAAGCTATTAAAAAGTTAAAACGAAGTTATCGGGTTGAATAAAAATCCTATCCACTTCTATACGTGATTGTATATAGGAATTACGATTTTCTCTTCTAAAGGTTAATAAGATCTTCGGCTAAAATGAGGTGAATTCCTATAGTAACTTTAACGTTAAAGCCGTTTAAGCGTTACGCTAGGTTTAACAGAAAGGTATGGATACAATAGCTATCCGCGCCGCACTATAAACATAACCTAAGGTCTTTACGACGGGAAAGTTCCGAATAGTTAACCTAAGTAACGCGCCGCTTAGGAGCGGTTTGAAAGGCGTCTACGCCAGTTATAATAAAGTTTTTCTAACTATTACAAACAAGCACGTCGCCGCTATTATACCCGCTATGTAAAACACTTTTAGTAATAATGTTAGTACCACCATATCGAATACAAAGGTTACAAAATAGCCTATTAATAAGTTAAACGCGGGCGACTCATTTATTATAATCTGCGGATATATCGAAAGGAAGCAACGTATTAGTTAACTTATTATTCATCGCTCTTTTTAAACTAATAAGTTTAGCAATGTATTTACAAGTTTTGCCACTAGCTCTCGTAAGTAAAACCTTTTAAATATTTTAAAAAACGTAAAACTGCTTGTAAACCCCTTATTTTATACTTATAAGCCGAGCGATAACGGTTTTAGCTGCGTTAAAGTCCTAATTATAGACACAAAACATAGTTATAAAGGTATTAAAGTCGTTAATGCTGCCATCGCTGCTTCAAACGTAGTAACTTTTTATAACGGTTTTTACAAAGCCTTTTAATTATTAAAAAATGGCGTAAAAGTGATTTTTATATATTGATAAACCTCCTGTTTTTACGTAACTTACATAAAATTGTAACCTTTTATACCAGAAATCGTAATTTAATACCAAAAAACTTAACCAGCTAATTAAGAGGCTTACGTTTAAGTTATTAATGCTTATCAAGTAGGGTGCTTATATTGTAGTTAGAATTAAAGGAATCCGAGTCATTATCGTTAGAAAAGCTAATATAGTCCCTGGTAAGGAGCGACGTAGAAGTTGCGTTAATTGTAGGTAATGTGGTAAAAACCCCTTAAGGGTGGGGGGGGGGCGTTCCGAAAACGTAGGCGTGCTAGCAATTTCGAATTGTTAGATTATATTCGTTAACGCGTTCAATACGTCGGTTTTTTATTATTTTAGGTATAGGGCGTATTTGCAAGAAACTTAATCTCGTTTAATGAGCTTTATATGTAAGGCGTTGGTAAAACATTTATATTAAGTTATTAGATAATTGTATTAAGACATTGAAATGTGTGAAAGTTACTTCCTAACGTGTACATCGAAAAACTACTTTAAATTTTAGGGGTTTAAATTCGAAGGGTTGGAGGAGAATAACATACCCTTAGGCTATAGCCGTTAGCAAATAGCTAAAACACTGTTAGGAAAGGAATTAAAGTTTATATATAAAAAAACAAAGGTTGGAGTTGTCGCTTAAAGTAGTTGGATTCTATTTATGAACATCGATAAAGAAACGAGGAAAAAATCCTACTAAGGAGCTATTATAGAGCTGTGAAAAATGGTATAACCCGGTTACATAACATGTAAGGGCATATTCTTATGCGGCTTCCTAATAGCTTTAAAGCGCTGTAAAAGCGTAATAACTACCAGGGCTAGGTTCCTAGTAAACAATAATCAAGCACTAGCCTATAGCATTAAGGTACTAAAGAAAACTAGAAAAGGTTATAAAGATTCTTCGTATAGGACTTATATATCCGGTCCGTCATGTACTCTCGTACGTAACATCTGCAAACCACGCCTGAGTCGCGCTCGAGCCAGGTGCTACCCATCTCATTACATGCATCGTCACGTAACCTATAGACTCAATAGCCAATAGCTTAAGTTCATAACACGCTTTTCTTCAGAAAGAACTCAATAAAGATATTTCAATGGTATCAATAACAATACTATCGCTGCTTATAAACTCCTGTAAAGGCTAACACAATTCAATAGTCTTCTCTACTTACTAGCGTAACAACCGACGCAATTTATAAAAGTGTTTTGTAAGAATATTTCCTTTGTCTTACAATTGCACAAAATGTATCCAGAAAGTAGCTTCTTCTTCTACCTAAGTTATCTGTGCTTAATCTAATAAGTACTAATCAGTATTAATAGATATTTAGATGTTGCAACGTTTTATTAATTCGAATCGTGGTCGAAGTAACGGTAGTATTGCAAAGATCAAGTGGTGAATTATTGTTACTTTTAAGTTTAGTAAACCGCTAACCGGTCTACACACTACTTTTTATAGGCAGTTGCTTGGCTTGTACCCCGCATTGAATTGGGTACTCCACTGCAATCGTCTTACAGTTAGTACAGACAACTTGACTGTATTGCAATTAACTGCTATCCTAACATTAGCACTGATAAGTGGAAGTTGGCACTGATATGTAGAAGTTGGCATTGATAGGTTCCTAATAATGCATGATTTTACAGGTAAGTGAGGCTAATACGCAGCCTATAAAGCTACTCTCTATTCCTGTAAAGCTATCCCTTCATTTCGCTTGTATATAGCCGTTACCTCGTTTTTTCTACAATTATAGTTAAAGTTTCATTTGGCGTCATGTTTGCCCTTATAGTAACGCCATATCATTTTGCATGGTAATGCTGTATAAGTTTATATAGCAACGCTATATCTGCCCATATAACAGCGTCAAATAAATCCGCATAACAATGTATTATAAGTAATGTAAATGCGTTAAGGTTAGGGTTATGTACTGATGCTACATGTTGATAAGAACTTATTAATACGCATAAGTAAAGGGGTGGAATTTTTAATAAGAGTAGCCCTTACTAAACCCTACTAAATCCTATTGTCTTGTATTATTAAGGATCTATCAGTGCTAACTTCCATTCTTTTTGAAAATCTAAAAAAAGCAGAACATAGCTTTATAAGCTTTATATCAATAATAAAAATCAAATTTAAAATTTCTTTGCAAAGTTTGGTTGTAATAACCAATTACTTAAGAAGGTTGTATCGTATTACGTAGTAACTATATTGCAGGTATTAGTTTGCCACTATTTCTGACACCGCGGCCCCCATTAAAGTAATCAGTCCAATCAAAAAGAAAGAACACTTAAGCTTACTACAACAACGCCCCTGGCGTATGGCGCTGTACTACGAAATGCCAAGTATTACCGCAACTGCGGCTGCAACTTAGTCCCGACTTCAACGTTAGCTCAACTCACTGCAAACTCTACGCTCACTCACTATCTCTTCTTTTAGTACTTTGATCAACAGGCCGGCGAGAGAGGCAGGTTGACCAACGGCGCATTGGCATTGGACCTTGATCAACACCACCTGGACCTGGGCCACCCGGGCACATCCACCCGGGCAGATCCCTCCGACCAAGACGAGGCAAGACGCCGCGATTCAGAAATTGCTCACCACCAGCGGAGCACTCCCGCCATTCCGTTTTCCTCCGTCAACAACACGACCGGCGCACCATGGCGCCCTCAACACAACGCCCCTTCTTCCTCTCGGGCTTCTTCAATGCCTTCCGCCAACAACCACCACCCTCCAGCCTCTCCTCCACCGCCACTAAATCCCAACACCCCACTGCATCACACTCCTACTCCGTCTCGACACCGTCTTCCTCCGCTACTACGCGCTCTTCGGCCGGCCCTGCCGCCACCGCGGCCGCCGCGGCCGCCGCGCAGGCCGCCCGCCTGCAGCCGCCGCGCGCCATCCCTACCCCCCAACACCAGCACCAGCACCCCCAGCGCCGGGGCAGCGACAGCTCCAGCGAGGGCTTCCGCGACGTCCTGGGCGCCGACCGCATGTACATTGGCGGCCGCACCGCTGCCGGCGAGGAGAAGTTCTTCAAGTTGGGCATGGTGCGCCGCGTCCGGAGCGGTGATCGCTTGAGTTTGGATCGGCTGAGTTTATAATGATGCCCTCTTGCTGGTCTGGGGCTTGCGATGGCAACCGGAGGACCGAAGACGGCGTGTAGGAACACGAGAAAAGTGTGCGACTGCGGACATACGTGTTTGTTCAGGGCAGACAGCGGCATTGCTTGTTCAGGAGTCGGAGTCGGTATGGCGTTTCTTTGAACTGGGATCGGGTGCTGTCTGGATCTGCATGCCTCTGGCGTATCTGGGCGGGCACTTCAAGACCTGCAACGTTTTGATCATATTTCACAACAAATGGTCTGGGAGATGACATCTCTCCACCCTGGATTGGACACAAAGACAAGAGAGAGTAGTCCCTGGTGGTTTTATATGCATTGCCGTATGTATGTATGTGTGTGTGTCTGTGTGTGTGTGTACAGTATATGGCAGTAGTCTGCTGTCATGTCTGTCCACAAACCCGTTCCAAGGAGAAAAACCTCACCACATGAAACGCTGCACCCTCCCCCGATCCGCCAACCCCCCATCCGGCCCATACCAGTAAAACGGCCTCGTGACAAATATGTACATGGTCACAAGGTTGACCAGCACAAACCATATGCTTTCCACCCACAGCCGCAGGTCATACCGCCGTCCTGCCCCGCCCGGAGCGGACCATGCGGGCACGAAAAGCCGCCAGAACACCCATGGCAGGATGAAGTACCGCGGCTCGACGAGTGGTGCCGACATGAGTGACAGAGTGGTGGCGAGGGCCCAGAGTAGTGTTGTGGAAAGGGACGGCGAGAGCTGGGAGGTGCTGGTGGGCGATGAGAGATGGTCGTGGACGGCGGTTGGCTTCTTGGGGGCGGCCTGGTCCTTCTTCTTCCCGCTAACACTGTCACTGTCACTCTCGATGGCCATGGTGGTGGTGGTGGTGGTGGTGCTGCTGCTGCTGCTGCTGCTGCTGTTGTTGCTCATAGGACTGGCCGCCCTCTGCAAATCATGCAGCTGGTCGTGTCGCTGAGCATCCGGCCCATACCCAGCCAGGGTTTTCAGGCACAGGATTCCGCAAACCATGTACACCGGCACCAGCGCAAAGCGTACCCAGGGCGCGCGTAGGATGCTGTATCGGAAGACATAGAACATGTAATGTCTGTTATCAGCGAGTGTGAAGGGGTGGATGATGGTGTTGAGCTTGACGATTGCCAGCATGAGCGGGGCGAGGGAGGCGTAGCCCACAAGGTTGAGGAAGCTGACATGGCTGCTGGGCCTGGATGGCTGGGATTGCTGTGGGGCCTGTGTCTGCTCCTCGAAGAGGTCGGTGGCCATTTGCAGGACCCAGGCAATGACAAGGGGGGCTGAAAAGAAGGCGAAGAGAGGCCAGATGTAGAGCATCTGGGGGAGGTGGATGGTGGCAACGTGGTTGGCTTTGTCTCCTGCCTGGTTGTCAGGGTGTGGACACATAGGCATGAGCAGGACGGAGGCTGGGTGGGTGTGCACATACCGAGGACAACACTGCCATTCCAGACAATGAAGGCCCCAAAGAGGAAGCCAACCACGATGTGAGCCCATGCCTGCTTGAAGACTCGAACTGGATTGCAGGCAACTGCAATGGCAATGCTAAGGGCACAATAAAAGACATCTGGCCATGCCAAGTTAGCACATCAGCAGGTAGCAACAGGTCATCAAGACTCACCCTGCAGTCCGGCCTCATTCAGGGCAGGATCATGCACATCACCCTGTGAGGACCTGGACAGATCGAAGTTGACCAGCATCCTGGGGTCAAACTGCCGGGGGCTCGTTGGCGGAGGCCTCAGGCTCTTCACCACATGCACTGCCTCGAGCCCACCAGCAAAGACAACCACCCAGAACACATTTGTCTGCCGCATCAATAATGCCATCACCCCAAGCACCACCACCAGCACATCACTCTGCCACCCCTTGCACTCCAGCCCCATGCGCTCCAGATGTAGCCAGAATGTACCCAAAACAGCAAGTGTAGAGAAGACATCGGTGTAGTAAAGCCCCGAGAAGAAGAACAACAGTGGGAATAGTGCGATATTCACACCCGTGTGGACAGAATAGACACTCAGCATATGCCGCGGACGCAACTGCTGGCTGTCAGATGCACGCCTGGCCAGTTGTTGCTCAAGCAGGCGCCGGCACTGCAGGGCAGCAAAGGCGAGGAAGAGGATCCCCAGCCAGTTGGTCATGCGCAGGGCGAGCACAGAACAGGGCCTGAGGAGGGGCCAGGTGAGCTTTTGGATGATAAGACTGGTGATGTAGCTGGGTGGTGGACAAAAGTTAGTTGGTGAAGAGCTTTTGCCATGGGCCAAAGGGAGGGTGGGATTTACAGCCCTGGAGGCGTGGTAATCTTATTGTTCCACTCAGACCACTGCTGCTGGCAGTACTTCTGCGCCTGGGGGATGTGGAAAACCTCGTCCAGGTACGGTTCTGGGATGCAGAGGGTCACAACAGCTTGCCATAGGAGCGCGGTGATGGCCAGAAACATCAGGCCGGGCCAGATGACTTTGTGGTGGTATCGGAAGTTCCTCACGCTAACAGCGAACGGGATGAATCCTATGATGGAACACTGGGCAAGATAGCGGATGAAGCCATCTGGTATGGCCGGGATGGGCATTTTGGGTGGCGGAGTCTCGGGAAAGGTTGAGGTGCGAGGCTTCTAGGCAAGGGCGCTTTGGCCATGTCCATGTTGTGTTGTTCGGCCAGAAAAGGGTATGTTGTGAAAGTGGCAATGTCAAATGGCCATCCTTGCTGGAGTGCGTAGGTGGAGTGTGTAGTAGTACTAAGAAAGTGCCAAGTAGGTGTTGCTGTATCTGTCTGGCTTGACAACACGTGGTCGACTCCATACTTGGTGGAGGTTGTTTACTTGTGCGTGCACGGCCCGCAGTTTCGCCGCAGTTTAGCCAATGAACCACCTTTTCTGAGCAGTCAGGGCAGTACTTTACTATTGGGAAATGGTCCAATTCCATTACAAATCTCCTTTTTATGGTTTTTTTTTTTTTTTGGCTTGCTTTGTTTTGTGAGAAAGCACACAAAACCTGCCACCAAGGCTCCCCCACTAATGGCTCAAGCTTGCTCCTCCTCCATCTTTCTGCATCATTCCACTTAGAAGGGCTATGAATTGTAAGAAAGTCTCACATCACGACCGTATAGGCGTATAGACAGAGGAAGAGCCTGTGATACTGGAAAGATCACTTACATTGTCCTCTGGGGGGATCTCATTGACAAAGTAGTTGCCGACAAGGGGGATTTTCTAAGAGCAGGTCAGTATCACCCACTCCATCTAGCTCTGCATACCAGTGCAAGCACATACCTGGAGGACATCGTGCTGCAGCTTGGGGACTCCTGAGGCATAAAAGATGACAGTGAACAGAGCAACACCACCAAAACCAGCTAGCTTCATGCCTCTGTTTTGTTCTTTCTGTTAGTTGACCAGCATTCCAGCATACTGTCGCATTCAATGTTTCCAAATCCAAAAGATAGTGGGCAATAGTGTGCTGCTGCGTCACCCCTTCTCTTCCCTGCGCAGCTGGGGGTGCTCTGCAATGCCAAGAGTCTGGCAGGGTTGGGTACCTACAGTGGGAAGAGCTGCTTTCCGGTAATGCTTCCTACATGCGGCTGGAAGTTGTACCTTGTTCAACAACAGAGTCAGCTGAAGTCCTCGTTGTCTGGAAGCAAAAGAAAGCCTGCTGGGCATGGCAGGCAGTCCTCTTGGTAGTCAACAGGGAGACTGTTGTTCTTGCTCGGTTTGTGCTCGGGACGGAGTGTCCGTCTTACTTGGGGCCGTATGGGCTTCGGTATGTAGGCCAGGTCTGGCGCTCGTAGGCCCGGCGGATCTGAGTCTGCGTTGGGAGATGATTAGCAAGAAGGTGCGCTGGTGGGGTGGAGTGCTGGAGCCTTTGAGAGACGGGTGCTGTCAGCGTCAGCAGAGAATCCACTCACGGCAAACATGTTGCTGCGTGGAAAGACGTGTTTACGTTTACTGCGCTTGTTGCGTCGTCGGTGTGTCGGCAGCGAAATTGGGAATAGGGAACAGCGCCGGGTCGAGCCGGCATTGTCACCAGGTGGTTGTTGGCCCTCGGGTTCCAGCCGTTGATCCCCGTCGAACACTCTACCGTGCACTCTGACACGGTGTTTGGTACAGTGTCCTACAGGGCCTTGGTACGGTGTCCTACAGGACACTGTACTTACTTTGTAGCGCAGCTTGTAGCGCAGCTGCAGCGTCGCGGGCCCAATACATACACTATGTGCAGAGGTGCAGTACAGTACCTCAACTCACCTTTCAACTGCCAGCATCCTCAACTTGCCGTCCTCATCACCCATCCACCATGGACACCTACATCGACACTCACCTCGAGCGTATTGAGCGCGCCCTCGTCACCCTCACCGAATCCATCGGCAAGTACAAACCACAGCCCGCCCAAGGCATCGAGCTCGTCTCCGCCGACGACGCCCTGACCCGCGCCCTGCACAAATTGCAAGCCCACCAGACGAACCACCAGACCCTCTCCGCCCTGCACGCCCAGTCTGACGCCCTCGACGCCCAGATTCGTGACACCCTACGCCTGCTATGGACCACGCGCCGCGATATTTCCACCACCAGCGTCACCACCTTGTCCGAAGGGAGCACCACACCGCGCTACCCCGTCAATTGGGAGGAGCTGTTGGGCTATGCGCGCCGCATCAGCAAGACCACACTTCCTGCGCCTAGCATCCTCGCCGCAGCGACGGCCACCAATGGCGCTGGGGACAACCTGCAGAGCGCGCAAAGCACAGGTGACGCCGTCAACACCCCCAACACCACGGCCACCACGCCCGCGCCCGGCGGCGGCGCCACACCCAACCAAAGCAACGGCAACGGTAGCACCCAGCAAGTCACACAACCTACGCCCGCACCCCTGCCAGCCCCTGGCCCGATGGACCTCCCGCCCGAATGGGACCGTTTCCTCGATCCGCTCACCGGCGTAACCTTCGTGCCCTGGCCGCAAGAAGAGTCCATCCGCGGTGGCGCGCTCGCGTCGATCGAGAGCATCGCGCGGCAAGGCATCGACCCGCGAGGGTACGATCCGCTGGAGGAAGAAGCGCGGCGGCGGCGCGAGGAGGAGGAGCGCCGTATTCGCGAAGAGAACGAGGCGCGTGAGCGCGAGGAGAAAGTGCGCCTTGCGCGTGAGGAACAGGCGCGGGCAGCGCGCGAACGGCAGCGCGAGAGGGAGAGGGCACAGGAGGAGGCGATGCGGCGAGGGAGCCTGGCTGGCGCTGGAGAGGGCTATGCTGGTGCTGGGGGCTTCAGTCCGACGGTGCCGAGGGCTGGGGCGAGCCAGCAGTTCCAGTTCATGCAGGATGATGAGGAGGACGATGATGATTGACTCGTTGGGATCATGGCAGCAAGTTCACCTTTCGCACGGTCTCACGGTCTTTGGGCTTCCATTCAACGTCGAAGCATACATCCTCGCGCGGTACAATCTTACAACAGCGCTCATCCTGGCATCAATGAAGCTCCAAGGCCCTTTCGCGACCAGCACGGCCGCTGTTAAGTCGTCTACAGACCCTCCAACATGAGAAGTCTTCAGCCAGGGTGAGAAGCAAATCAAGGGGGCCTGGACCTTGTGGGCCAGGTCTCCCGGAAATCCAACACGTTATCTTGGCACGATCGATCACAGCATGTATCCTCGATGAAGACGCACAAAATCTGGCTCGATTCGAGAACCATGCCATTGACCTGGACGCCGAGCTACCTCTTGCCGACCCCAATCTGTCCACCCCGTTTCCCAGAGTATCCGAACCCGGGGCAATGCCTCGCACAGGGGCAAGAAGCCCAGAGTGTCCATGGTTATAATGGTACAGTCTAAAGTGCTATACAAACGCTTTTCCCTCTCATTCTGCGCGGCGCTCTCCAACTTTGCGCGCGCGGACCGAAATGCCGCCGTACACCAATGCATATCATCTAGTCGATCTTGATGGAGCCGTATATCTTGCGGACGAACCACCAACTCGAGAAGAATCCAATGGAGCCTGCGAGATTGTCAGCTTGCTTTTGGACGACGCTGTGGCGCGCGAGGGACATGGGCGGTTTTCGACTTACCCGTCAGGATGAAGAACAAGAAAGAAATCAGCAAGCTGTACCCAATGTACAGCGCACTGCCCACGAAGGAAACCAGGCTCAACTTTGTGACCCAGTATATAAGCGCATTAAGGAATATATAAACGGCGCACGTGCCCGCGGCCAAGAATGACCGCCATTGCCAGTGGTAATTCTCGGCGCACAGCAAGAAGTAGACCATTAGCACGGTGACAGATGCGCATGTGATGACCATCAGACCGTAGCACAGGAAGAGGAACCCGAACATGTAGTAGATCTTGCTGAACCAGATGGAGCTCATAATGAAGTAGAGCTCAACAAAGATAGCGCCGAACGGCAGGATGCCCACGAGCAGCATGGACGGGATGGGCTTGAGGTAGGTCGTAGGCGGAGGGATCTGGCGTGGGATCTGGTTCGTGCGGACCGGTGCCTCTAGAGCAGGCGACCTGAAGCCGACCCACGAGCCGGCACACGACAAGGGTACCGAGATGACGAACCATATGAGCACCAGCACCAGCATTGTGGTGAAGGGCACGGCGCCGGCGGATTGCTTGGCCCAAAGGAAGAGGTTGAGGAGGAAAAAGCACGAGAAAACGATGCCAGGGACCAGCAGGGGTGTCAAGACGATGTTGAGCTTCCACTGTTCACCATCGAGAGACTTGTAGACGCGAGAAGACACGTAGCCACCAACGAAGCCGAGAACAGTGTAGAGTAGGATGGTGATGGTGCCCAGCGAGCCACGGTTCGACGGCGACAGGAAGCCTAGCAGTGCGAAGCAGATGGTGAAGCCGGTCATGACGAAGAGCTGTGCGCCGTTTCCGAGCAGGACGGAAAGCAGAAGCGGGTGCGAGGGAGTGCGGAAGGCGTCGCCGTGCACCAGCTTCCAGCCGGAATCCTCCTGCACGCCGTCCTCGACGACCGAGGTTCCATTGAGATCCTCGAGGTTGATCGAGTCCAAGCGGTTGTATCTGGCAATATCCTTCTTGAGCGTGCGCATAAGCACCGACATGACGGTCATGACCAGGAAGACGACAATGATGGCCGAGTTGACGAGGGAGAACCAGTGGATCTTTGGGTCAAAGACGTGGAGGTACTTGTCCCATCGAGTGGCCCAAGCGGTGGGAGACTTGATCCAGTAGACCTCGTACGAGAACTTGACCTTTTTGTTTTCCTTGCCATCCATGGGCAGGTGGATGGGCTTGTGGGTATTGCCGCCCATGCAGTCGGGCTTCTTGTCACCGTAGTCAAGGGATCGCGGCTGGACGATGACACCGACGACGCGCAGCTGGTTTGGGCTCCCGAAGACCTCGTGGTAATCGATGATGATATCGTAGTGGTTGTTGAAGACCGGCTTGTCGTCGATGGTCTCGCCGATAAGGAAGCCGGGGCTGTAGAAGTCGGTGTGGGTGAGCTCGTCGGTGATGTCCTGTCCGGCAGGGAGGCCGTCCACCAGCCAGTTCAAGCTGTAGCCCAGGTCGATCTTCTCGTTGACAAACTTTGAGGCCCCGGGAGAGTAATCGACCTCGCAAAGGGCCTTGCAGCTGTCGTTGACAGCCATCTTCAGTTCGAAGGGCGAGGTCATGATGCGGTCGCCAAAGAGGATACTGCCCAGGCTCTCGCTGACTGCCTGGGGACCATCTTCAGGCTGGCACAGCTTGAACATGGGATAGTAATAGTCATAGGCCACGATGGCGTGTAGCAGCTGGTCACCGGGAGCAGCGACAGGCTTGATGGTGTTGACATAGAGGGGGACCAAGTCGCCCTTTTTGTAGGTGGTCGGCGCAACGCCGGGGAGGTAGAAGGCGGAGGCCAGCTGGGGCAGGACCAGGGCTGCCGTGAGGAGGGTGGCCATTGATGGCGAGGCCGGGTCGGCTCTTGCAATTGGTATGGAGTTTTTTTTTGGTGCAGGAGAGGAAAGGGTAGAGAGAGAGAGGGAGGGAG